>OX402579.1:23234387-23834387 GCA_948098905.1 Tiliacea aurago | reverse complement strand
TTACGATGTTCCCATTTAATGGACTTCTTTAGAATACTTTAGAATGTAGTAGATATTTTACCTTAAAGTAGTACTTAGTAATAAAAAATATTGTGATAGAGGTCACCTAGAGAGTACTAGGAGCATACTAATATCTGAAGCCAGCAGTATAAGCTCTTTTCTATTTCGAAGGATGTCTGTGACATAATCAGCACATAGGATTTATTAGATTGGACAGTGACATTCTTATCATTGTTGGATGTGACCAACTTGGTATTATTACTCCTCAATATCAGGACTATCCCCCATGACGGTGCCATCATTGCCAGTATCATCCTACTGCTGGGAATAGGCTTCCACTCAAGATTTCCAAATAGTGTCATATCAATCATTATCATCAAGAGTCAATATCACCTTGTCTTACTTTCCCATTATTTTCTCTCTCTGTATTTTATAAGTGAAGACTTTTAATTGGCTTTCAGACTAATGTACTGTCCTTGATCTGTTTGTTTTAGCTGTAAGTTTCCCATGTTATTTAAATAAATTAAATTTAAATAAATAACTTATTTGTTATGGAAAACTGAACTTAGTAAAAATATTCAGAGATTTAAAGTAAGCGCATAATACAGGGCATGTTTTCCTTCAACCTTCGTCATAGAGGCAATATTTATTGTTATGTTTATATCTCGATCCTTTGTTGCCCCAACAGTGAACAGTGTAAACGCGCACTTGTGTTCACTTGTTTACTCTAGCTAAGTTATGAATTTATTATGTTGCTTAGAGGGAATTTTTTTATATTTCACAACTTCACAAGTAGGTTTCTAGAATGTTTCCCTTCATGGTTTGCTGTCATACTATATTTGAATCTACAAAGCAGTATTTCTAGTTTCAGCTACTCTTCCCCAGAATTAGTAGAAAGTACGTAGATCTGACTTAAAGTTTTTCACCTTCAACTTCTTCCATCCCCAAATAAATTAAGATTCAAGATCCCAATTTATTTGGAATCTGTCAAGATGTCTGTTCTTCAATACATTATCCGTACGTTAGACGATTCAATGTTTGAAACTACTAAAGTCACAGGGGATAAAGATGCTTCAAAAGCAGAAACAAAAAAGCTACCTCAATCACACGTTCATCTTTGAACCTTGACCCAAAGACACAGATTTGCCTGTCACAGTTATGGGAGCTGTTGTCTCGTCAAAACAAAACCATTGACAATGCATCAGAAAGACCCAAAAGGATAAGACAATAAAAGAAGATTTAAGAGTATCGAATGGCTCGGGATTGTAGATCTGGAGATCTCGTACGGAACCCGTTCGGACCTAGGACTCCTGTTAAGTTCTTTCGTTGGGAAGTCGAAGCTAATCCTAATGCGATTTCCTTAAGAAAAGCGTGAATTATCTTCTATTCTAAAACATTTATTTTATTAATAGTTATAACGTGTGACCTTAATAGCTTTGTTCATCAATCAATTTGTCTATTAAGTAGTTTATCAACAGCACAAACGATACCTCAATTATTTAGATAGGAACCTTCGTCACTTCACACTTCTCCGGTATTTAATTATATCGAAATACATCTTTCCATCTCTTTCTTCCTTATCATAGTTATATCTCCCTTACTCTCTTTGTCTAATGAAGTTTGATAAAACTGCAATGAAGATAGTTTTTAGTGGAACATGTAACGGTGCCTTTGTAATTAAAACCTGCATACATGATGGATTGATTTGTTTTAGTCCAATAAAAATAGTTATGAAGAATTTGATTGCGCAATGCGTTGAAAGGTCTCAGAAACTCGATGTTACTTTGACAATCAGATTTGATAATATATGCTGCAATTTGCAAAAGGGTCTTGAATTTTGTTCTGAAAAGCCAAGACCCTTATATTTAAAACAGGATAAGAGATCACCTAGAAAGGCAAGAACTCCTCAATTGCGCCACTTCTCATCATTAAGCCTTCCATTTTAAGGCTATGGGTAAAAAAACATCATTATTTCTTAGAATTTATCGGTATTTTGTGGTACACGTTTTATTAGAAACAACAATGTTATAATACATTTGAAACGCATAACGATTGTAAAAATAAAAACCCATGTTCCTATCTGTTCTAATTACACTTCTAAACGCATAATTATCAAATAACATATTTAATTTATATTAATAATCACTTTGACTCCTCGAAAGGCCAGAAGGATAAATAAAAAACGTCATACCAAAGTTCATTAAAATTTTGCCGAAAATTAATTGAAAAAAAAGATGGCTGTTGCGTTTAAAAATGGAACGCGGTTTGATTGGTTATTTATTTCAATTTAGAAAATGGCCGTTGCATTTGACGTTTAAAAATTAAGGTTTATGATTGGTCGAGGTTACAAACGATGTGTAATTCTCTGTATTTTGAAGACTAATTTAGTGAGACCACAAGATAATGCTATCATTTTGTACACACTAGTCCTAAGTGTGTTCTCAGTGATAAGATAACCCTTCGAATTTTGTAAGTTTATCCAAGTTTGTTTTTGGGTTAGTTAGTTCAAAACTTGGCTTAGAGACATAATCGGGTAGGTCTCACTAATAAAATACTTATTCAAGTTAAGACTCAGATATATGCCAGTGACCTTGAGTGGTTAGCTTGCGTGTTCTGTACTGAGCTCACGCAACGCGTCGTACGTTCAGCCAGTAATAGTACTCGCCCATCAAGGAGCGCTGTCCCCATTTTGACGCATTATTATTTATTATACACAAAACAAAAGGTACCTATTTTAATAGAACGCGTACCTATAATAAAATATCAATAATTAAATTATCTTTAAATTTGTGAAGGTTTCAGAAAAATACGCTTGGTAGATTTTGCGCCATTCACAGTTTTTTATCCGCGTTAGACATAACTTTACAAATTAATTTCAATATGTAATATAAAAATAATCTAAAATATTCACATATTAAGTTATTGAGATAATGCTCTGATTTAACATATATTTTTTTCAAATCATTAACACTACTCGTTTAGACGTGATCTTCAGTATAAAATCATTAAAAGTCGGTTATCGTCGCCTTAATTAAAATTAAATCTCCGGTCAAGCTGTTGCTCTATTCAGTTATGTTATGTACCTACTACCTATTTATTAAAGCTTATTTCCTGTTAGTAATACTTACCGCTATTCTAGATAATTATCGCCATTTCAATATCTTTTATGTCTGTTTTACTACTGTTAGCAAACAGTAATTACCATTATCAATACGATTATTTATAAACCAATTATGACAAATACATTAAGTGTATTTTACCGAAATCCACTTAACTACACGTTATCCACTTAATTTTATTATCTTATCCATAAGAGTCGAGCAAATTCCTTGATTTTAAAAAATCATACTGTCGCCATTTTTCCAAGAACGCGGTACGGCAGCTTAAGTTCACAGAAACGCAACAGGATAGTTTGCGCATGCGGCACATCATAAGTAAGAAGAATTTGCATTTCTGTCTGTCTATTGAAAAAGAATAAACGTGCATCGTGCACTCGATTGTCGGTTAAGGTTTAGTCAGGTTACGGTTTAAAAAAGAAACTGTAGAATTAAAAGTAGCAAAAAGTTAATAATCACAATAATTTACCCGTCATTTGATTTCCTTAGACAATGTATAATTCATATTCGTATTTATGTCGTATAGAGAATGTCTTTCTGCGAAATCGGTTCGATATTTTATCGAAAAATACCTACCGGCAAACGGCAAATCTCATAAGGTCATAAATTCGTATGTCGTAATCCAGTCGGGAAATTCTGTTCTAGGTTAGAAAACAAGTACCTACAGTAAGTACCTACCTACTCATACGAAGTCACACACTGTTACGTAACATGACTAGACATGTTACTAGCTACTAGCCCATAAAAATTATGACCCATAAATCCTAGAGAAACCCATAAATGAACCGGTCTATTTTTCTTAGTCGAGTCAACCTAAATTCAGATAGTAGGTGCCTTTAGATAAATTAATTGGTCAGACAGGGCATTTGTCTGGAGGGCAAAAGGATTACTGGGGAACTGTTTTGGCCAAATTCTTGTCCAACTTTGTATAATATTTTTCTTACTTAAGGTGGATCCGAATGAATTTCATGAAATCATGACATTGGGGAATACATCTAACTTAGAGAGATGTATTATTGATTCTCATGATTACAATTCTGTAAAGACATAAGTATCTGTTATGTTGCGAATAATATTGTGGTTAAGAAACAACCTGCAAAATGCAAAAAACACGTAAGAAAAATTAAATTTACGGTAGCCCGAGAAATTAAAATTGCAAAAAACCTGTTGTATGTTGATCTAAATATAATTCGCAGCCGTGTCAAATATTTATTTATAAAATTATAATCATAATAATCATCAATACAACTCTCTAAGTTCTTATTACCCTATTGAATGACTATTCAAGAAATCATGACATTTGAGGCCAATTTTTAATTTAAGAAGTTGTATTATTAAATTCTAATTAAAGCCTTATATGTTTCGGTCGCGAATCATATTCTAATCAACATACAACTTGACACTGATCTGCAAAATACAAAAAACTTAAGAAAACTTTAATTTCACATCCCTCTTAAGTAATACTTATTCCTAACTTGTTTCGAAGGAACTGGAGAGAAAAGCCAGATGTTGGTAATTTAAGACTTTATTTTCCATTTCTTTTTATTCGGTTTGGAGTTATGCTGAATATAATCCTTACTTCTTCGGTGGATGTAAGTTGAACTCTACGCCATATTTGTCGTTAAAATTCCTTGTACACACGGCTACACATCAAGCTATACATATCCAGTATAAGCTGGCCTTTCATTGTACGAAAATCCTATACAATGCTAGATCAGCCTAAACTGGATATTTATAGCTTGATGTGTAGCTGTCTGTACATATTCGATTCGGTAGCTGTTGTTTAGTTAAAGTGTATTTTTCAAGAAAACGTGCGCAGTTTTATCAGCATGTCTAAATGGTATAAAATACTGCGTACACGTTGGTATTTTTGATAAGTGAAATGTGTGGAATTTCCTGTTTTTACTTAAGCGGTTTTCATGCTCGAATCAATTGTCATGCTGAAAGTTTTCTTCTAGTTCTCAAAGAGAGTTTCCTAAAACGTTTTGGTTCATTTGGTTAACCTGTATCCTGAAAGCATGAGGTGTACTCGTCCGTCATGAGCACTAATATGTAAACGCTTAGCAGAATTTAAAACCGACTTTCTCGTGGAATAACGATTGCAACTTTGAGAAAAGATCTATTTCATAACAGTTTGGGTTCCAAAATACTACTCGTATATGCGTAGGAAAATAAAATTTCAATCAATATACATAGTTGCAAAGGAAATCACTTTAATTAGTTGTTTATTGTAATTAGCTTAGTTGCTGAGTGTATACATATTGGTGCTCCTGACTGTACCCAATTAACCCTGGCATTTGTATGTGGCTTTCAGGGCATTTATCCGAAGTTATAACCCCAAAATATAGCTAATTTTTTGTCAAATCAATTGTCAAACACCAGATAATTTTCCATCGTTTTAGAGGCATTTACTTAAATGTCTTATCATTATCTATAAAACATTTCCAGACGGTCAAGGTACAGACATCCGGATCCCCATAGGCCTGGGATAACCAATTAACTCGGACGTCTATGGTTTTCAGGGTCTTTTCTAAGTTTCTCTACCAAATTTTCACCATGTTTCCTCTTCTTCCCCAGATGGCGTAGCGTAATGGAGGGAGAGTGCTCTGAGGGAGCGGAGGGCTGGCTCCTCGTGAGGGTGCACGTGCCCGAACTGAACGTGCAGAAGAGTCTCCAGTTCCCCAGAGACCAGCTCATTTGGGACGTCAAGCAGCAGTGCCTCGCCGCCTTGCCTAAGGTCTGTACCGAGTTTTCGTTTTGTAGGATAGATTCATACAGGGTCAATTTAAATCAACTAGCAAAACAGCTCAGATGTACCTAATGGGTATATCTAATGACGATAAAACAAAATAATAAAGATTTTCTAAGGAGTTTGTAGTACCGTGTGGTGGCAAAGAATAGCACCATCCCATTTCTTCCCGTGGGTGTCGTAAAAGGCCACTAAGGGACTTACTAGAGAATGGGCAGCAGCGTTTTCTATGCATTTTAACACCATACCGCGATTCCAACCCGCCTGCCAAGCGTGGCGATTATGGCAACCCTGCCCACTTTTGGGGCAGGCCTATGTCCAACAGTGGATGTCTTTCGGCTGGAATGATGATGATGATGATAATTTCTAGAATCTGCACTTCCAGCGGCCGTTGGCCCCGAAGTCTCCGTTTTTTTTTTTTTGTTTTATCGTCTTTAGATATCGACATCACGTCTGCTGAGTTTTGCTAGTTAATTTATTTTGAGCCTGTATTATGTCATTCGTACCTACTTAAGGTAAATTCCCCTTATTTTTCTCTTTTAAGAATACTAGAAGGTAAAGCCTAGTTAAGGGGCCGGCGTAGCATGCGTTCATACAAACGTAATACCAAAATAATTAGTACCTAAATCAAACATTTTCTTAAGGTAGTGAGTATTTATTTCCATTGGATTACAGAATAATCTCTGTTCCCAAATGTATATTTTGAAAGGCCTCTTATAAATAGCTTAAAAAGCTTGTTATTTATTAATTCAGCGTTTTTAGACTAGTAAGAATGGGTTTTTATAGTTAGGTCGTTTTAATAACATATTATGTGTTATTTGATAGTGAGATAAAGTAACAATTAGTAATTTAGTTTAGAGTGAAAACTTATATTTTTATTTTTAAATGGCAGGCTAATTAAACTCTGGTTTTTAATTTGCAAGACTAATTTGACATTTGGTGTCGACATAAATAATAACCTAGTAAATAATCTAGTCACCAAGTGACCAAGGACCACTGAATTATTCTCTGCAGAACGACCTTCACTGTTGTCGTGTTGTCTCTGTAATATTAATTATTTAGTGTTTTTTTTTTAAAAAAAAGGTTATCGCAGCTGTCATTTTGGTCTAGCAAATTAAAAATCAGAGCTTAGACGGATCCTGCCAGGGTTACGAGTCCTGCCAGGGTTACGAGTCTGTCCGAAAGGGATATCGTGGCCCTGGCACACAGGCATTTGAAGGAACACGGTGGGTTTTAGTTAGTAAAAGTCTGACTGTTATTTGATGATTTCTCACCCAAAAAAAAAAAAAAAGACGGATTTATATCTTATTCATGTGTTAGTATGGTAATCTCTATGTTAAGGAGAAAAGGTATCCACTTAATTTCTATACGCAGTAAATCTTATTGGAAAACCAAACACCCAATTCCGGTTATAGGATTCTTGGAGAATTGCTACTTCGTCAAACCGTTCGCAGATTTAAAGAATCTGCCGTTTTCCGCTTAAAAATATAGCAGTCGGATTAATCTCATAAGATTCTTAGTAAAGATTGCACCATACATTTTTGTAGAATTATCAAGCTGTTGACCTTCTGACTTTTGTCACCTGTGTATCATAATTTAAACGAGAGTAAACTCATTAAGTTATTATAGTTAATTTATTTGTTCAGTCATCTTGCTAGACATTTATATTTGGTATTATGTTTTATATAAGAATATTTATTAACAATTTATAAGCTTTTCACCTTCACATAAAAGCTAGTGATGGGGCATAAATCTTGGAGAGAAATATCGACACCAGATTTTTGCTTTTTTTTGTGTATTTCATCTCGCAGGTTAACCTGTGAGGTTGTCGGCTGCTTAATGGGCTATCCTGTCGATGCTGTAAGGCGCTGACTAGAGGTAAATGATAAAAGTAGGCTTGTCTTAAACAAAAAAATCGCCAAAACTATATAGTTTATGGTAGTGTAAAAAATATATGTTATTTTTTAATATATTTCTCAGAACTTGCTTGTTACTAAAACACGTTTAGAAAAAAAATATCGATACAAATGAACGGTCAACTAACACTTTACTTTGAGTTGCAATCCAACATATCTGTATTAAATATCAACGTACGGTTGGTATTTAATTAATAACAAGAACGTCTTATTTGTATGCAAAACTTGGTTGTTTGTTATTTTCGATTACTCAACTCATTTTTGAGTAAATAAATAATTGCTTCATATTTTGCAATAAATTACAAGCGTTGTGTCATCGCGCTTCTCTTTCTTTTGTATGCAGTCTGACAGTGACAGCGGTTTACCTGTTGTCAGCGTCTTAATAAATAAAGGCCTCCAACCAGGGCATAAGATAAAGACTTATAAATTAAGCGGCTACACGCGAAGAGCACCTTGCGCTCAAATACTATTGTCATTTGATTTAAAACGTAGCCAATATATTGTTATTCATTTGTTTTTACATGCCATCAACAATACTTACCTACATTCTACTATTAATACGATTACGCATACTTTACTCTGATAACCTACATTTGAACTAAAAAATATATGAAACGGAAAACTTTCGCTTATTTAAATTATTTTGTCATTTAAACGATTATTCAATGTTATCGTTCCGCTTAGTGAAAAGTTAATGAGTTTAATTAATGTTACGTTTTTTTTGTAACATCGCACATAGTTTAACTTACTAATATTCGGTACTGTATTAAGGCTCCCGCAGACACGCGTGATGCGACCGCGCGACGTGACACTAGTAGCCAATTTTTCTCTAGTTTTTTCAATTTGCAGGTCAGCATCCGGGTTATGTTCACCTAAATATGATTCGTGGTCGTATCAAATATTTATTAATAGAATTAAAATCATAAAAATCATCAATTAAACTCTCTCCACCTTATTACAAAACAAGCTTTATATTTTGACATGGCTTAAACCATGGAGCCAGTTTTTGTAATAAGAACGTAACTGTGATTGAAATACCGTTCTTTATACAAAACTGAAAACTTAGTTCGGTATTATGTTGTCAGTTTTGTGTTTAGGAACTTTACCGTAGTAGGAATAAAGTTCGAAATTCAATAATAGCTCCATGTTTTAAACCTGGGTCTGAAGATAAACCTTGTTTTGGAATAAGGGGGTCTAAGTTCATATTACCCTAATGAATCAAATGACTATTTCATGAAATCATGACCTTTGATATTTCAATTTAAGGAGTTGTATTGCTGATTCTAATGATAATAATTATGTAAAGCCATATTTGTTACGGACGCGGATCTTATTTTAATCAAAATACAACATGACACTGACCTGTAAATTGCGAAAAACATAAGAAAATTTAATTTTGCGGGCTACCTTAGCGCATCCCCTTAGCGCATCCCCTTAGCGCATCCCCTTAGCGCATCCCCTTAGCGCATCCCCTTAGCGCATCCCCTTAGCGCATCCCCTTAGCGCATCCCCTTAGCGCATCCCCTTCAATCCCTGTATACAAAATTAGTTTTTGTTTATAGTAAACCCGAAAAGAGGGCATTGTACTCATCATTTTGAACAATTTTTATGGGACCAACCTTGAAATCGCAAAAAAAAATCAGTTGTTCCCTTCATTTGTGTTCACTTAAATCGACACAATGTATGGAACAGCTGATTTTTATTTCGCGATTTCAAGGTTGGTCCCATAGAATTTTTTTTTCAAAAAGATGAGTACAATGACCCCTTTTCGGGTTTAGTATAAACAAAAACTAATGTTGTATATACTCCCCCCCATATATCCCTTTACTCCAACATTATATTCCGAATAGTGTCAAGTTATATCCTCCCACATTTACCTATAGCCCAAGTTCCCAGCACAATAATTATATAATTACAGGCAACGTGTTTCCAATAATAAACTCAGACACACGATGGGAAAATAAACAGCTGATGTGTTCCACATTCGACGATACTTCAGTCTTTAGTACAGTGTGTCAGCTGCCTTTTCTCATGGGCTTATAAACTTTATAAGACAATTGAGGGCAGTAGAATTATTTATTTATCAGCTGTGCCCCGCGGTTACACCTGCATAGTTCTCGATTCCGTGGAAATATCGGGATAAAGAGTATCCTATGTCCTAATCCAGGTCATAGTCTATCCATGTGCGAAATTTCATCCAAATCCCTTCAGCCGTTTTAGCGTGAAAGCGTAAAAAACAAACAAACTCTCTTTCGCATTTATAATATTAGTTAGGATAATGGTTTGAAGAAAGCCGGATAAGTGACGCAAATAGGTAATGGAAATTACAATTTAGGACCTTTTAATGATTGAAGTATATTATAATAATAAACTTCGTGCACCGACATTACCTTGGTAGGACCCCAACGCATAGAGTACAGTAATGCCCAAAATTAGGTATTTGCCGCGCAAATAAATTAACATTCGGAATTTGCGTGGAACGTACTCGAATTTCAAATGTTTGATTTTTATTTTTTGTGAATCGTGTTTTGCCTCTGAATTTTTATTTCGTTAAAAAAGTTCGGATGCAATTATCAGCATTTAACCTATAAAGGCTCGTGCAGACTGGCGCGATAACGCGGGCGTGGCGCGATTCTAGTGGCACAACTAATGAAAGCATTAGGCATTCGTAATTGTCTTGCATTTTGTTCGAGATTATCAGAATCTATCGGCTTTATGCCTCTATTCAAAGATACTCCTATATTGCAACAGTCCTACTACGCTTTGGAATGGGCAACCAGACAAATTTCTAACTGACCGATTCCTTGACAATTCAAAACTGCCTGTAAATGGTTTAATTGAAATAAATGAGTTTTTTTTTGAGTTTTGAGTCATGCAGTGATTTATTTTCAGATTTCACAAGTTGATTTTTTTAAGTGGAAAATCCAACAGTGCGCTTTTATTTAGGCATTCGTTTAGGTGTCCCTTAGTGATAGTTAAAACGAGCATTCAATGGTGCTCAGATGAAGCCAAACTTTTTGTAGATTTGCCTCCGCTGTCCGTCCGTCAGTCCGTCCGTCTGTCTGTCAGCAGGCTGTATCTCATAAACCGTAGCAGAGAGACAGTTGAAATTTTCACAGATGGTGTATTTCTATTGCCGCTATAACAACAAATAATAATAATAAAGTTAAAAAGTAAAGTAGGAACAAGAAACTTGATTTTTCGGCATTTTTACTAAATGTTGTATGTACAATGATACGGAACCCTTCCCGTGTGCGAGACCGACTCGCATTTGGCCGGTTTTTTATTGGTATTAAAGATGGTAATCTTTGAAGTACAGTAAACTGAAGTACTGTAATTAATATCGAATCAATATCATTAGAAACTTCAGATTTAATTACTTTTACAGAGAAATGAACCAAAAAATATGCTACAAGTTTACGATTATGAGCCTTTTAAACATCAAAGGATATAGAATTCTTGTTTTCCGTAAAACATAATTGATATTTCAAGACTTGAGAACCTCTTAAGGGGCCGGCGTAGAATAGCGTAGTTCATACAAACGTAATACCAAAATAATTTGCAAATCAAACATATTCTAAAGGTAGTGTGTATTTATTTCGATTAGATTACAGAATATCTATGTTCCCAAATATATATTTTAAAAGGACAATGATATAAAGACGTGATAATGAGGAATTTAAAATTTCTATAGAAATCTTATTTTACTCATAACTCTTGTTTAAATCAGTTTCTATTCAAAATATATATTTGGGAACCTAAATATTCTGTATTCCAATCGGAATAAAGACGCACTACCTTAAGAATAAGTTTGATTTACAAATTATTTTGGTATTACGTTTGTATGAACTACGCATCCATCGCCGGACCTCTTAAGTTGATCTTCACTCTATTTTATCAGAGCCAAGTGGCACACAAATACTATCGGAACTATAATTGCGAACCAGTGAAAGTAGTACGAACGTCTGGTACTTGATCGATAATCGAGTTTCGATTCAAATCGATTACGACATTGAAATGCAAATATCGAGTCCCCGGAGTGGGGACGTCTCTCAAATGTTTACATAGACCATAATATTGAATCGAGACGGCGGGAAATCAATTTGATTTTAGTTTTTACTGGATTCTTTTTAATGACTGTGCTCAAATATGGAATTATGACTTTGATTCTTCATGTTTGATTTGAAAAGTAAATTAGTTTTTATCGTTATAACTATAATGTGCTTATTGCTGTTGCACTGAAAATAATAACAATATACCCAGTGGCTAGCAAATATTATGTAGGTACTGAGATTGTATATTTGAAGAATAATAACTAGGTATGTACATAGCATACCATGTTTATCGATTCCATCGCATCTCTAATCGATTTTTAACGCTATTGCCATAGCTAATATTCCGTAACTACTTCATGAAGAGTCTTTTATTTTCTGTAATAGGTGAGTAGGTATTATTTATGTAGCAAGCTTTATGAATTTAATCGTTGTAAACTATAAGTACCGTATGTAAAGGATATTCTCATCTGCCATTGCAGAGCTCCCGCATTTATTTAGATGCTCATGCGGATGCAGATGTGAGTGGAAACGGATGAATATAAGAAAGAAAGAAGGATAGAAAACAAAATGGAAATTATAATCATTTACATCATCAATATAGTTCTAAATCGTCACATTTTCACGAAATAGTCTTATATATCCATCAAACACATATTATTTCGAGAGGTATATTGATTTTTAAATGTTTATACTTCAGTAATTATTTTATTATAATTGCTTTGAATTGAATTATGATCAACATACAAGGAAACAGCGCTGCAACTTGCAAAAAATGTAAGAAATTTTGAATTGCACCTTGCCGCCTCGCCCTTAAAAAAACTGTAGATCCGCTGATGTTTAAAAATCTGCATCCGCAACATCCCTACTTACCAATTAAATACTTCCATAAAATCATGTTGTGAAATATTATAAATTTACGCCACTTGGAAAACTCTGCAGTGTACCTACAGCATAATTAATTATGTAGCCATAATTAGGTACTTTATCAGGCCTTCATATAAATATTTCGCATCTATAAAAAATAATAAAGCACATTAACTAAAAGCATCGTAAACAAATTGTGAATTGAACATAAATATTTAAAATCATAAATGGAACAAAACAATATTCTCGAACAGTATAAGAAATGCAGTAGCAATATTTTTAATGCAATGTAAAGCTCACAAAAGTGCAAGTCGCACGTGGGTAGCTGTAGGCGGTACAAGTCCTTAAGGCTGCCTAGTAAATCGCAATAAACGTTGCATTAAAACATCACACTTTCAATCGGGACGGGATAAATGATTTATAATCCATATAAACGCTACCATATTATTTTTATTATGTTTTGCCAGTTAAGCGGCTCGTAAAATTATGGCACTTCTTTTTTTGGTTACGCTGCAGACGGGAATTAATTTTAGTCTGTGTTATTAAAATTTGTTGTGATTTTTGCCGTCACATAAATGAATAGCGAGTCTTTGAGAATAACATCCCTAGTTCATAATTTGATAACAAATATCAAACGAGAAGTCGCTTTCTGTAATACAAATTCGAAAATTATTCAAATAGCCATCACACTCATGTAGGTTACAAACATTGTATTACATAAAGAACTTGCTTACATCAAAATATCTAATCGAAAAGACGGCAACACTACTAGAATGGCTAGATTTTATCGTGCGTAGCCCCCAACTATCAACGTCTTATGTAGCTACAAGTCGAGTATCGGAAAAATCACTAGCCGACAGCAATCCACACTGGCAGTTACAAACCAGTTTCCAGAATACCGCTATGTGGAAGTAATTTTATAAACGCATACTCGACGGTCACGCCAATCGTATCGAACGATATGTACTCGACTCGTCAACCGACATTACCTTGGTAGGACCCCAACGCATAGAGTACAGTAATGCACAAAATTAGGTGTTTGGCGCGCAAATAAATTAACATTCGGAATTTGCGTGGAACGTGCTCGAATTTCAAATGTTTTATTTTTTGTGAATCGTGTTTTGCCTCTGAATTTTTATTTCGTTAAATAAGTTCGGTTGCAATTATCAGCATTTAACCTATTTTTGAAGTAATTTGAAAATGTTATTCACACTATTATCACAAAATAAGATAAAGTTAATAGATATTAACCTCGCATATTGTGTACGAAATGGATGCTTACGTTTATTTTATTGTGGTTCTGTGTTTATTATCATTTTAAGAACGTCGTGAAACATTATAGTCGACGTACGTGTAACATTTTTATGGTTTTATAATATTTACAGTCTGCAATTTTTAACAATACCCTTCTAGGCTTCTTATGTTCAAACTTCATTCCAATTAGGTATCTTCTAGCCAATAACCCCAAGTGTATCCTTAGCTTTCCAGTATGTATAATTAACATGTAATATATTGTTTTCGGTGGTGTCTCCGGCAACCTCAGGTGGCCACTTGGTACAGGGTACGTTTTTAAAAATGCAACCCCCGTATATGCCTGAGCAATTCCCTGTATTATGATGCATGAATCATGGCAATGATTCAGTGTAGTCGCCGATAGGGAGACGATATACGTGTCTAACTGCATGGATGATATACTAATGTGTCTTGCATGATTAATTACCCTGGCATGCTTGTATTTTCACGTGACTTCATGACTTGTCAACCTACAGTTAAATTGCCTTTAATTTTGTAATAAAACTGTGGAAAATGATTGCCTGGTTACATAATTTAAGTTACTGAAAAACTTATTATTATATTATACTCGTATTAGGTACATTGAACGATAAAATGGCCTGACTAAAAGCAACTCATGTGCCTTAATTGCAATAAAGTTAAAATTGCATGCACGAGTTCCATACACACGAATAAATTCAAAAGTTAATATAATTCACAAATTAAGTACACCAATAATGAAAATTACTTATAACTTTTATTTTGAATAAGTCACGTGAAAATATGGCGTTGAACAATAGGACCTTGAAACCAACGTATAATCGGTTGGCCATAAGTCCATAACCCATAACTCACCTAGACGTTAAATATTTCCATAATAACCATAGTATTACAAGCATTAACCAAGTCATAATAAATCCTTTCTAGAACGTACAATGACAGGTAAGTAACGCATTGTCTTTGAACTTATTATAGGATGTCTTGTTTACTATCAGCATGTAGATATAAAAATGTTACTATAAATAGACTTATAAATATGTGTATTCTCCTTCTTGGCCTCAAATATAATAACATACAAGGTATTCCTTGTGCATTATGATGATATCTCAAATGTACAACTTTATATTATTTCAGTGTCAAAGAAAATTACTACAGCAAGAAACATCTACTTATAAATAAACTTGTAAAAAAATGTTAATGCAATAACGCTACAAAGTTGAACTAGCAAAAACAACCGAGAGTTGTGCCCTAAAAATATTTTTTTTGCTGTGTCACGCAAAAAGTGCCTATTATTCGAATCGTCAGCAAAAAAATAATGGATACCCAATATTACCCAACTTTGTCTGGTAAATATTAATTTCACAGTGATTATATACTAATATTTTGATTTTTAAACAGACCCTGACAGTGAGCCTTCTCACGGGTTAGTAATAAAAATATAGGTACCTGACTCAACCAACTAATTTAAACGTCATTTTGATATTTTTCTGCTTACTCATACATATTTTGCTGACAGTCCTAATCATTTTCACAAAAAAAGAAGAAACTAACAAAAATCTTTTTAATAAAGATCCACAATACATTTTTATTTCGAGTGTACTGGGGCTATTCTCGAAATTCAAGAGTGCAGTTTTCGTGTCACCACAATTATTTGTCCCGACGCGCGACGTCCTACTTATGAGAATAGCCCCCATCTTCATAGCTGGACACTTTCCTAACACAACATTTTTCTTTGTTATACCGGGGGAATTTTCCATACTTTTCCGCCATTGTGCTCCGTATGGCCCATTTTCGTAGACACTTGAAAGGGTTGGTAAAAGGGACATACATTATGTTGATGTGTACCTATGTATTTTGTATCGCACGTACATTGTGTACTTTACAATGTAGACGATCCCGTTTTTATTAGAATTCGCGGAATATGTGGGATTCTAGTGGAGGTTAGATGAAAAATGTGAAGCATAAATGTAGGGCACAGGTGAAGTGCTCGTGTGACGTGTCCCCGCACACTAATCTGGAAATAATATGGTTAAATTAAAACTATACTGCCGAGATTTACGCGCATATCTATAGGATTTGAAAGAAAGGAGAAGAAATAAAGAGGAATCACACGTGCAGTAGTGGAACAGACTAATAATAAATTGAGTTTGAATGAGTCTCCGGAGACAACGATAAAAGAAATGCCATCCGGAAAATTTAATCTACATAATTACATTCTTCAGGAACAGCTAGACTTTTCTCCTACAAGTAACTGTTACTTTAATAAAGCTAGAATTGGGTCTAACTACATATTCCTTCGTCCGTCCATGTGGGTTAATGAGAACATTTAGCTACCAGCACTAAGGTAATCTTGAGCTTAACTACCATACGTTAACATGTATGTGCAAGAAGGCCTAAATTGAATAATTTCACGCACAATTTGCTTCTAATTGTATTAGAGAGGTGCGTACGTTTTAATATTAATTAATGTCGGGATGAATCTTGGCGTAAGCTTTGTGCACGTCGTCTTAAATATATGGATGTAGATTTTCATGAAGAAAATATTACCCTTCACAGAGATACAGGTAGAGAAGATGAGTCATAATGCTGGAGAACGATCAAAATCAAAAATATTTTTATTTCACGTGAGCCTACATGGGCGCTTATGAAACAGAAGCTAGGTGCACGGTTCCAATTGGTCGTTTCCAATGAAGAAGAGCCGGCAAGAAACTCCACGGTTACTCTTTAAAAAAAAATGGCTTTTACAATGTTTTCAAATCACAGTGTTAATAGGTATGAGAGGACAGCGTAGGCCCGTCAAAGTACCAGGTACTTAACAAAATAGAAAATGGTCTACAGATCTACAGTCTATTAAGCCTACAACGTACTCATATTAACAAAATAACAATAGAACATATGACTAAAATAATAAAAGTTAGAACCTTGTTGAAATTAAAACTGCAGGTATAATAATGTCAAATAAGAAAAACATTATGTCAGTGAAGTTTGTAAAACAAAAGTCCATTAAGCCTACAAACGTTCTCACATTAACAAAAAGTTACAATAAAAACGATACAAAATATTATTAAAATAATAACATTTAGAACCTTGTTTAAATTAAAATTGTAGGTATATAATCTCAAAGAAAAAAAAAGAAGATTATGTCATGTTAAGGAAGTATGTAAAAAATAAATAACATAAATATCGCAACTTGGGAGGACACCTCTCCTGATCACATCTGATTAAACTTTTCAAAGGATATAATGAAAGAAAACACAAACATTATTTAAGAGAAACATCAGAAAGAGGCAAGATAAAAAACACCAAATACCATAGAATCCTAATACAGCAGACGAAAATAGCAAACCCGTAATGACAGAAAAATAAAACGGCCGTTGAATAGCCATACATTCGGAACGTTCACCATTATTCTATCCTTTTAAAGCAAGAGTAATGCGAATGGGACCTCTACAATTCAATACAATAAAATCAAACTGCTATATACGGCGGTGTTCCTTAACCATCTCTTAAGGTTTTATTACATAAACTGGGGAGATTCTGAAGTAAAACATTGCAAGTTTTAAGAACATAATTTTTCGCCGATTTCGTTTATGATCAAGGATTCTTTTGGGCGTTGAACCCGGAACTACCGATTCGATTAAGTGGAGCAATTATTGCTAAGATTGTATGCTATATTTCTAATAATATTCAATTCAATAAGTATAAATCATACTCAGTGCCAAGATAGAGAGAAAGCTAGAATTACTCTGCGATGAACTAGAATTGATACAGAATCCTTTGAAGTGTTAGTCAACCAAAGATCTGTTGAATTTGTAAAAGTCGATTCGAACATAAATTATGTTACAGTATTTTTCCTATCCTACTAAATCAATCTACAATTCTACATCCATTATGAGGAAGTCCAGTCAAAAACAAAGACATTCAATTTATAGGAAACCTTATGACATTTTCTTCTAGAATGGAATTAAAACTTCAGTAAAGTACATAAAATAAGAAATGCAATACATGTCACCAGCAGAAAAAATGACACAAGGTCATCAAGTACCACTTCACAAGCATAATGCCAAAAATGACGACGAAAAAGTTATTGAAGTTAAAAAAGAAAAAAATACGGTGCTTTTGTATGCCACTTGCAAGTTCAAGCAATTTATGTAAGCTACTTAAAATAATTCTTACAGTGAATGCTGCTATATTTTACCTGGTTGATTAAAGGTCGAATGACCATAATAATATGTGATATGTATAATGGTGGCTTCTGACTGCAGGCAAGTAAAATTTTCCTTAAAACGGATTTTATGGACCATATTGTTTTGTACAAGTGCTCTTTTGGACATCGGGCTTGCTTCTAACGTAATAAAAATACATAATTCCACACGAAATAAAACATTTCTTCCACCTTTTACGTTATTTTAAGAGTAACTCCAAAATGCTAAAACACTAATAACTGTCCTGTTATTTGCGTAAAAGCCAAATAGAAAAGGCTTCTGAGTAAGCTTCCAAACATTCTAGCTTACCCGTTGTAGCCACCGTATAATATGAGGCATCTCATACAAAATGTATGAAAACAGTCGCGTCGGAATTTCGCAGTGTACTACCGAGCTTAATATAGTCTGTGCTAGACTTAACTGTGCCTCTTCTAGGAGCTGGTGTTGTTGTGTCACATAATAAACGAAGAGAATAACAGCCGAGGAGTGCGAACACAGAATTTATCTTTATTTGATTGTTGTCATCTGAGCTTGTCAGTTTTATTGCGTTATCAGGACGGTCGTGTGTTACGTTGTGACGCAGTAAGTCTAGTTTTTTCAGAGCCCTATGATACGCTAGGTTGATTTGGTTATCCATTTTACTTTCTGCGTTATTGCTTTTCGTTAGCATAGACCTTTAGAGGGTGTTTACTGTAATTACTTCAATTATCTGGACCATCTAGTTTAAAAGTACATGTTGTAACATTAATCAAGTTGTCTGTCACATACATCAATTCATCTCTCACCTCATTGATTATTTACGGTAGAATATATGGTGGAACACTGTCGACTTCTATAGGTATTGGCTCTCCCAAGGATTCCTTCGGGCTTCTCCCGCATCCAAGATATTAATATATGGTGTTGATTGGATGCGGAAACTTCCTTTTTCATGACCTCGCTCCATGGTTCCAATTCATTCGTCAGATTTTACTATTATTAATTGATTTCTTTATCACAACTTACATTGTATTTTTCAACTAACATGGTCATATAAAAACGATGAGATAGGTATGTCTTTGACCTTTGCATCAAACAAACAAACCATTTAATACCTACATAATTTATACACAACGTTGACCTCAATTTACATAAAAAATGACAATGACATAATCAATAATATGTTAATGGTCCACAATAATTTTGGGCTACAGTTTACTTACTACATGGTTGATGGCACCTTTAAAAAAGTTCATTGGGTGATCGCCTAAATGATAATATTGATTGATTATATTGTTGTTGAAAATGAGGAATCCGGTAAAAGCATATTCAACAGAGTAAAGACAAGATACATTATTTTGTTTTTTTTTAGCTATAGTACAGTTTTACAGTTCTGTGGACATAGTATCAAGATGTATTCATACAGGAACGTGTTTATCTGTTTTCTAAAGTTCATCATTCATGTTTAGGCTGAAGCACAGGGCCGGAAAGAGTGACGTAAGACACGTCTTTTTTACCTTCTAAAGGACTTGCTACTGCGCCATTTTTGTGCAATGACGTCAATTTAAAAACATCGTCTTGTCGCATTTCCGTAGACTGACTCAGGTGTGTGATATGTATGATAATTCAACGCAATTACTTACGTATGTATTGAGGCAGCGATGGGCAAAATAAGACGGAATTCCTCAAATTCTTAGTGTTAATTCTGTTTGTTTCATTGTTTAATTCAATGAGTCTTTATAAATATTTATGTATTAATAGAGTAATGTTGTAATTTCAATTTGCTTAAATCCATGAGATAAGTTTTAATCGTATTCCTTGCTCGAGGCTAGATTATACTCGTAATATTCTTCCTCTTTTTCCTTTCCAATATTTAAATGTTATCTGATATAGTCTAGTGTTTTTGTAAAACATTCCTTATTTTATATCATTTTTATATTAATTCATTCACTACTTTATTCATGCATTCATTGTCAACATGTTCGCATATTCAAAAATACAAGCTGGCCGATGTGTGCCAGTCTTTATATGGAAATGTCTCGGCCCAGTGATGTAACTTTATGAATATATCTTGTGTGATGCAAGGTCCAAGACCTGGGGCCCACAGGCCCAGTATCACTACGACCTTACCCTGACTGATTGGGTACGTAGAAGATGCTGTTTATCTTTGACTTAAAAAGGTTTTTGGCCTTGTTTTTCCGGGTAAGTGATGTCCTATATGTACTAAGATTCAAATGTATACATTTCATTCTTTGTACTTATTTGAGGGGTTCCATTATTCCATTTTGTGTATTACCTCGTCTTTCCCTTCAAAGTATCTTTCATCATCTATCGTATACATCTACTTATCATTCTTATTTATCTTTTGTGCCTTTCTTTTCAAGATTGGTTTCGTATAGTTCGCCATTAATGTTTTTCACGAGGAAAGGAAAATATGCTTCCCATTATCACACTTATTGAAATAAAAGATACTTTAGAAAATTACTTACCATTAGACCCCGTCAATAGACTTCCAACATCTATTCAACTTCCTCTTCAGTCTCCAACTATAATAAATAGCGACTAGTCTACCTGTTAATTACCTTTTATAAATGAATACTTATTACCTACAGCTTCGTTGGAACCTGTCTTTGAATGATCTCATCGTTGGTAGACAAATAAATTATTGTAATTCAGTTTTACAGCTTTATCAAGATTAATGTTATGCAATTGTTTCATGTCTTATAACCAGTGATTTCGTCTATGGTTGTTGTTGTGTAAATGATTTTATGTTAAGTAAATATTCTTAGCTAAATATGGGGGGTCCTTCTTCTCCTCCCCTCATTACCTACTAAGGGTAGTAATCCCATAGAATCCTTTTCTCTGTGACATGATTGTGGACGAGTTCATACATTCGTCCAGAGATTGGTGTTTTTTTATCAATTCATCTTTTATTCTCGTTACATTTTAATTGTCATAATTATATACCTAAAGCCTCACGTATATGAAATTATAGATGAAGATAATGTGAAGCAAAATAAATCAAGGTGACGAGATAAACATAATGAAATAAAAATCAGTACAAGTAAAACAGTGGCGATTACTCATTAATAGTGCAGTCAATATTGCTTAAATCATACATGATAACAAAACGATTAGAGAAGGATATTGCAGCAACCAGACATGACAGACAGATAGGATCGCAATATGATATCATTTTTGGTAAGGTAATCCCTCATTTACCTTATACAGGATATTACGTCAGCAAGTTGAAATCTTTACCTATGGTTGTACCACAGAATAATACAGAAGGTCAGCTACATGCACACACATAAAAGATGCTTCACGTACAGCGCTGCGAGAGCAAGCGCACTCGCGTCCGGCATTTGTTTGGAGATAGCTGTAGCCGTACCTACACGTCTTTGTGTGTGTGCACCTGTTTCCGCTCGTTATATGAAGCTGACCTTCTGTAGGTTCTATTTTGTAGTTGAACTTAAATTACCTAAAAGCCGCTAGACATTATTATTTGTTGCTAGTAAGGTAGAACACAACTGGTTTTCTTGCTGTAACGTGAGTGACGTCTCCGTCTGGGCCGGTAATAAGTATAATAATATGTTTTAAGTTCACATTGTCAATGATATACCTATATTATGACCTACCTATTTACCTACGATTACCGCGGTTGACCATCTTTACAAACCATGACCCGTCCCTGCCTCGGTAAGCACGTAAAGCCGTTGGTCCCGGCTGTCATTTGTAGAAAGTTAGAAGCCCGAAAGTCTGACAACCAGTCTTACCAAGGGGTATCGTGTTACCCAGTAACTGGGTTGTGGAGGTCAGATAGGCAGTCGCTCCATGTTAAATACTGGTATTCAGCTGCATCTGGTTAGACTGGAAACCGACCCTAACATTGTTGGGAAAAGGCTGGGCAGATGGCAGATGGATGGTCGAATTCACGAGCAGCTAGTAGGTATATAACCTACTAGCTGCTCGTGAATTTAAGAACTACCATTCATGATCATCATCATTTCGGCCGAAATACGTCCACTGCTGGACATAAGCCTCCCCCAAGCACCTCCACTTCGACCGGTTCTGTGCTTCCCGCATCCAGCGGATACCTGCAGCCTTCACAAGGTCATCGGTCCACCTTGTGGGAGGCCTTCCAACGCTACGTCTTCCGGTACGCGGTCGCCACTCCAGAACCTTTCGGCCCCATTGGCGATCAGTTCTGCGAGCAATGTGCCCTGCCCACTGCCACTTAAGCTTGGCAATTGTTCGGGCTATGTCGGTTATCTTGGTTCGCCTGCGGATCTCTTCATTTCTACCATTCACCAGTCGGAAATTTGTCTGACTTTCCCGGTTGATTTTACAAAAAAAATCTTTCATACAAACCTTATCCGGACAATTAAGAAAACTACAAAAAAAATCAGCCAGATCGATAGAGCCGTTCTCAAGTGACGATCTTTCATACATGAGTCAATTGGTTTTTATTTATATAGATTTAATATCTAACTAAATTTAAGTAGATTACAAAAGATTTCAAGTTGGTATTTCCTTTTGCTGTTTCTTTATTACTTACTCTATGGAAACAAAAAAATATCAAAATGTGAAAAGGTTATTACATAAGAACAGTTTTACTCATAACTTACTCAATACTAATCTTAAAAAAAAAGAAGTTTATTTCAATAACTTAAAAATACGTTTTCATTAAGGTATTTAGGCAATTTCCATTTAAGTAATGTAAATTCTTGCTGTGAAACATAGTCTCTCTCCATAAAAATGTGTTGTATTACTTGTCAAAACCTATAATAGTTAAGTACTAACAATAAATTATTATTGCTAATAGATTAGATTTATGTTTAATAAAAGCGTTGCTTGATAGAATACTGGTTATAATGAAGTTGTCTCGAAGTGTGAGCGGCTTAGTTTTTGCCTCCCTATTAGGATTGAGAACCGATGCATTCGAATGATCTTCAGACATAATGAGTTATATGCAGAAGATCAAGTAAGTAACTTGATATCATAATTTTTGTTATTATTTATCTGCTTCTTCTTCTTCGTGTCGATCATTCAATTTTCATATTTTATACTAGCTGCTGCCCGCGACTGTGCTCGCGTGGCTTTTTCTAAAATAAAAATTGCCTAAGTTACGCCTTATAACATCAGCTATCTGCCAGTGAAAGTCCCGTCAAAATCGGTAAAGCCGTTTCGGAGTTTAGCCGGAAGAAACAGACTACGGACAAACATTTTAAAAATTGTTGTTTTTTTGCTATAGGTACTGTATATACTTTCATATGCATTTATTAAAAATATTCAATTTGATTTATTTGTAGTGATCATTTTCGACTAGAATTCAGCCACGTCGACACATTGGCCTCGCAAAGGTTTTTCATAGAAAGGTGTATTGCACTGACAGCAAGACAAGGGATAAGGCATCGTTTAGATGTGGCCATGTATCTGCTTTTTCATTTTGGTGTCCTTCAGACTATGTTCCGTTTTAGTATCCAGCTCCTGTTTATGTTCCCCCTTCTTACACTTTTACTGCCAAGCACCCAGCATATGGGTCGAAAGATAATTCGTTTGTGTGCCCACAACCCGCTCCACGAGTCGTCGCTATACAAAGCTATAGATGACTTCAGTGTTGCACTGTATTGATTTGTTGTTATTGATTTACATAACACAATAAATAAAATAAATAATAAACACAACAAACTCTAGTATTTTTTCAATTAATTATTTAGACAGGAGACCTTTGTTCTCCTTCTTCTTCGTGTCACTTTGGCTGCATATAAGTCATGACCTCAGTAAAGCCCATAAAGGTGTTTTGGTAGACTGAAATTACTGAAATCAATGGTATGGTATGGTAAATTAAATAGGGATTTATTTAATCTGTAGTCAAACAACGAAAATCTAAAGGTTTTTTTTACTGCCGTTAGTATATTAACTATAATTAATTTTTTCATCGAAACTCAAGTCAGCTCTATTTCATTGATATAAATAAGTATATGAATATATCTGTATATGCTAGTGATGCAAACCTCTTCAATATTCACATATACCTGTTTTACATGTTACTGATGCAGCATAGTTCTGGTTCTGTTTTACGCAATACATATTATTATTACAAAAGGAAAATTACTTCATCTCACACGTGGAAAAACACGGTTAGATCATCAGTAGTTAGTGTTAGGGCTTGCCATCAGGGCAAGCCCTAACACTTAGGTGTTAAGGGTTATAAAATCAAGTTAGATTCATAAATATTTTTTCTCTCAAAGACGTTTAGGGTTTTTCATAAGTCATCGGTAATTCAAAGATCAAATGTTGAGTCAAGAAAACTAATCTTACGAAATGATTAAGTCATACTTGACAACACTATCCTACTAATCTTTTGCAATGAGTATTTACTTCCTAAAACACAGTCTCATTGAATTTACATTAACAATAATTTTAATCAACCGTTGAAATCTTGTCCAAATTGTACTTACTGTTTTATTATTCTTATTGCGTCACCGGGCTAGGAAAACAGGTTCCCCTATTAATGTTCTATAGTGCAATACCTCGACCTCATAATAGGCCTAACTTAGTAACTTGTTAGCAACTTATTTTATCTTATCCGGGCTAATATCAAGGCGCTCATTCCCGCGAATTCTCTTACCAGCGCGGGCGCAGTGCGGGTTAATAAATTTAAAGACTTAGCGCCTTCGACTGGAATAATTTGAGGAAATAAATGTTTTGGTTGTAAAGTTTATAATGCTCGAGGCATTATAAACTTCTAAAACATTATAAACTTGTTCCGACTTTGTTCCCTGTAGAGTTTTAGTATATTTTCTTGCTTGCTTAGAACTTTCTAGAATAATTAAAAAGCTTCTCCTTTTCACATTTTTTTCTGCATGGTCTCTTACGAAATTAATTTCTGAATTCATATGAACCATTTCTTATTAGTACCTACCTTATACAGTTCCTTGATAACTTTGAAGACATGATGATGTTGATGAATAAATAACATAAGAACTCCACGAATTATCACAAACTTATAGAAAAATCATAGAAAAATAAACAAATTACAGCATAACAATATCGTAACAAACTGTACCTATATAAATAAGTATGAAATCAATGGCATCACTTTGCTCATTGGAAGTCACGACCACGAAACCAATGTATCTTGACAGCCGGCAAAAAACAGAACTAAAAGATGATCGGAATTTGTCATTATATTGTTTGCAAGCAGCGCTACCGTGATAGGTCAAGTTGCGATGGGCAGGTTATCTGCATTGGCATTGGGTATTATTCGATCATCGCACTTCAACGGTTATACTCTAAATTAAATGAGTAGGTAACTGTAAATAATGTAAGGATTTTCAATAGATGTATGGTTTGTACAAATAGATAAAGTAATTGAAGACCTTGTTAATGAGCGAACTGCAAACGACGCTACGCGCTGGTCAGACATTGGAAAAAGCTAAGCTGATTAAAGAAAAGAGCTTGTTCTGAAAGACCTTTTTTTTTTGTGTAGGAAATTATCAAATAATTTCATCCGCTCTGGGCGGAGCGAGAGGGCGTGTCAGACTTTTACTGACTAAAACCCACCCGTATTCCTTCATTTGCCTATGTGCAAGGGCCACGATATCCCTTTCGGACAAACTCGCAACCCTGGCAGGGTTCTGAAAGACTGGGACCAGTTGGGCGAATGGTTTAATACCTACGGCCCTACAGATACGGTTGGCAATGGCTGAAAATTCAAATAGAATATTCCTTTAAAGTATTGTAAAATTCTCTCCATGCCATCCAGTGTGTCAAATTAATGTTGCCACGCCACTGTAGCGGCACGCTGTATACGTGAATCTCTCCTAATCAAATAATGTCACACGGAATAAATTTTCAACACCATTGAGATACCTAAGCTTAAAGCGACACTAAACACACTCATAATAAAACTTAACATAAAACTAAAACCAGAACTTTAAGATGAACTAGATCACGATAAAACAGTAAATTATGATAATCAAGACGATCAAAACAAAACATATCCGGACTAAGATTATCATGATTATCAAAATCTGACTAAAAACGAGTCATCGTTACGATATGTCGTAAGACTTAACTTTTTAAGTTTACGTTCGTAACATTGTTATCTCGTTTATTCGCCATTTTATAACACTTGTGGCTGAAATAACGGTCATATATTGCTGGAACATGTCGTAAGACGATAATGTTTATGAGATTTTAAGGGTTATCCTGCAAGATTTTTAGGACGATGACGATAAAATGTTATAGTCATCATAGTCTAGCTCTTTTTCGGGATGAAAATTACTTATAGAATCGTAATGTGATATCTCGATTCTCCTGATTGATTTCTTTAAGCGTATCGTTGGTTAAGATGTTCTTGTTGTTAATACGCGGATCCCATTTTATCTCACGTTGGTATTCCCAAATCATAAGAAACTCTTTCCTTAAGTATTTAAAATTTGGACCTAAATTATTTGAATTATGAGAAGGCAAAACATGTCTAAATGCAACAGCGGTTCGAGCAACTTTATAATAATTTTTATGATGTACAATTTGGAGACGTTCACTGAACTTAGTTTAAAAATCATTCAAGTTTTCTGACTCATTATTTAGTTATGATGGAGCATCAACGAATCATTTTACACTAAATAGTAGTGCATAAGCCGGATGCACGATTTTGATGAAAAACAATGAATCATTATTTATTCAGTGTAGTGAGTATAGCATCATTGTTGAGGACGTCTTAATTAGTGAGTAAGTACTTAGCTAATCCTAATGACATAATACTCGGTTTATATGGGATGTGATAAAAAGTGAAACGTAAAATGTTTACCAACAATTAGAAGGCATTTGGGAACTATATCGAATGTATTAGCATGTAGTTTAAGTTTAAGTTTTATTTTCAGCGCTATTTCCATCGCTAAATGTTAAAGTTCTATTTTTGCAGTGGGCAACCCAACAGAAATAAAAACAGATAAAAATTCTTAAATGAACACAGCTGTGCAACTATCTCCAAAGTGGTAACAAACAAGTAAAAGCACAATTATCAATATAGACGTTGCAGAACAGACTTTATCAGATTTAATAAAAACATTATATAACTTGTTCTATCACGAGCCAAAACATAAACCATTGCTATCTTAGAGCCATCTTTACAATGTTGTCCAGAATAAATATATTTTAAGGCCAGTCTAAAATTAAATTAGTTTTACGAGGTTCCATTTTAGGGCCAATAAACCCTATCAGCAGTCACTATCAGACTAGGTCCATAATTCTACGTAATCCGACACAGTAGGGGAATACTAATATTTTATACTGGTCCAATTGTAACGTTACAAAACTGTGAATTATTGTCTTCATAAATCTTTTGTCTTGTTCGTGGGCATTTCAAATTGTCATTGTGGTTAGCGTGTTACAAAAATATAGTTCAGTAATACAAGCTAATAGGTAAATTGATCGATTCCGAATTCCCTACTTATTTTCATTCAAGCATATCAGAGCATTGCAAACATATTCTTTCGATTCTTTACTTATAAATTCAATCACAGTTTGACGTCCACGCGAATTTCCGTGTGCTTCCTTTGAATTACTTTTACTTACAGAATTTAACGCACCATTTTTTTTAATGTGCTTTTTCACATACATGTTATGCATCGATAACACTATCCTTAATAGCTGCGATTTTGTTAACTATCTGTCTGTTTCCTTTGATTCATCATTCTTCGTCAACATTGATTCCTGGGTCATGTTGGCAATGAGTAACGGTTATCAAAACAGGTGTTTGCGTAATCGCAATTTGATAGTCTGCATCAGAATGTGGTAGCGGAAGTATCCACTAACAAAAATCAACATAATCATTTCTAACATTGGTAAAACCAAAGCACATTCATATGATCCAGATTGAATCTGTCTGCATCCACGACGGTATTCCAAAAAACAATTTCCACTAGCTCTAGGGTGAAACCGGTAGCGAATTATAATCACATATCCACTGGCAATCATCTTGACATTTCAATTAAGAAAGGAGAGGATAAACCCGAAGCGTTGGAACCCGTTTCAATGACATTGTGCATTCTGATATTATTGGACTCGTTTGGTTTACCGTTGGCATTGCTTTGATCTAGTGCTACCCTAAGGATATCTTGGGATGATGTACTACAAGAATTAAAGGATAAATTATCATGTGCTTCTTTAGGATTGGATTCATCAATTATATTAAGAACCTTTGCTTTTGTAACTGTTTGTCTGTCTAGGTTGTTGAGCATACTCGAGAATTAATCAAGTAGACAAATTACAAATAGAAGTCAAGAAATTCCAGCGATAAAAATATTAGCCTATTCATTTGGAGATGTTTCAGCCAAAATTTCACTGGCAAGACGCTTCACTACAGGGATCTGAGTCAAATTCAAAATTCAAAGGTCGTTTATTCTGTGTAGCTCTTTAATACCACTTAGGGACTTAAAAGCCTTCTCTGCCCTACAAAGTGCGCCCACGAAAAATCTTAAAATAGACGTAACGACTTTTCAAGTCTCTTCGTTGACTTATAATGATATTAAAATCAGAAGATTGAAATTTTTCCTTGAATGTTTTGACTTTTTTTCTGAATTAGTTTTCCTGTTGCAAGAGCCGTTTGAAAACTTGGTTTTCTTGTACATAAATAATTTTCAACCTGTCGTATCAATATCATATCAAATCAATTCTTCGAATCCACCAACAAATATTGAAAGTTATTTCTAAATCAATTAAAAATCTCTTCTAAGCCATATTCATGGAGACATTAATCCACTTACACGAGCATGGAAATGAATTTAAGAGTGTGGTTTGTCAGTTCTGCGAAATGGTGCCAAGGCTTCACTACAAACTAATATTTCTAGTAGACAATGCCTTTCGATACATACGGAGATAATATGCTAAAACCGCCGACAAGTCGTCTAATTTTCATATCTATCTGGACTGGTTTTCAATTTGTGTTGAAAAGTATTTGCCTTATATTGTATTCTTGTTTTGTGTAAGAATACGAAAAATGTAACCCGACCTGAGTTACATTTTTCGTATTCTTCAACTGTCATTGAAATATAAGTCCTTTAGAACTTAAGTATATTATTCAAATGCAAATTACTTAAGGTAATATTTTATATGTGTACCTACCTAAAACTGGAGTCTTCATTATCGAATTTGAACAGTCGTAAAAAGTTAGTTTGAAGAATAATTTTGTTTGCGAAATGAATCAAATTTGAATAATACTCAAGTGTAAAATCCGATTATGGGTTTAATAAATAGATTTTCTTTCGTATCTGGCTTGTAAATACATTCATTATCATATTGGGGATTGAATTTGTTCTGTTTTACGTTCGATACTTCGATGAGAATCGAAGGTGACAGAATAAATTCATTTAAAACTGTTTTAACATTTCTTGATTTAATAAAATCGTTGTCATTGCTCATATGAGTTATTTATTTGCACTCAAGGCTAAATGATTTGGTTTCTACTGCCCGAATTATAATTGGAGCTGAATTACCACTATTACACAACTCATATTCATCCACTTTGGCGATTGCATATTCTATTGCTGTTAATCTAAGTATTATAACATTATTATTATTAGGTGGACCTCCGTCTTCATTATTACTAACAAAACTGATTACTGTCTTCAGAATATTAATATCGTATGTCCAAACGATTGCTTTGTACATTGTCATTTTGTGCAACACATATTCATGAGCAGTCGCAAAGGCGAGCTATGAATAACTATCAAATGTAAATCAGCCTTATGTGGGTGTCAAATATCTAACGGAAATCTCAATTTAGCCTTAAGTGTGCACCGAGCTTTGAGGCAGTAAATTAAATGTTGTTTTTTTTATTGTGTGACTGTCCTAGAATGACGTCCTCTTTTTGTTTATAAAAATCTTGTGCAATAAGTGCATAACTATCAGGTTTTATAACGTCATCTTGTTTATTAAATTCTGAGAAACATGAAGGTGTTTGAAGATAGCAAAAACCAATCGATCCTACTTCAACACTATAGGCTTTGTCATTTTAACTCATAAATATTATTTTATATTATTCGAGCCCGCCGTTACCGCTTGACTGAACTCCTTTCTTTCTTATAGTGACTGTTTTAGCCTTGCGTGAGATCACACGTCTCACGTAGTTTTAGTAAAACACACCTTCCAAAACATAAAGAAAAGGATACTAAACTTATTATTGAAATCCTTCGAAGGGCCTTTCCCTGGGTGTCCCCTTTAACCCTGACAGAAGGTATTTTACTTTATCCTTACTTCAATAAAAAAGTTCCTTAACCTGAGTATTTAATCCTCGCTCATGGTGGAGGAATCCGTACAGTTACTTTATTACAAAAAGGAATCAATTAAGATTCCTTTTGTAATAAAGTAACATTGATAAAGGATCGAAAAGTTTTATGGATTCTTACAACATGCTTGAACAATAAATATAACCTAATATTTACTTCTTTAATAAAGTACCTTTGGGCTCATTTTAATTGCAACGATCATGGAATGGCGATTCTTTTTCTTAGTTACTTCTCTACTAAAACTGTTCTGTTTATATTCATAGGTGCTTCCACGTCTTTACCTCTTTCTTTTTATTGTTTTTTTTTTTCATATTACTGCTTACACTCAATACCAAGAAGCTCACTCACTCCAGTTAATTGAATTAACTAGAGAGTTTAAAGTTTAACAAACATAAGTACTCTGTTAGAAACGAGTTTCTCTACAGAAATAAAACAAACTTTGTTTTTCTGTAATTAAAGAAGAATCGTGACTAAATAAGTGACTTCTAAGGAATGAAAATAACTCGGTCGTACTGATTAAAATTTTGTAATTACTTAAGTACTCACAGCTAAGTTGTTTTCCATAGGATTTGCATAATTGTTTTTAGATTTCAGAGCGGGATAGTGGAAAATCTGCATTTTAAATAACAAAATTTATATCAGGCCTTATAATTTTTGAAGGGTGGTTTGGGTTGCAGACGCTTTATGGCATAAATCCCTACGTATTTCTAAAACAAAAAGTCCCTGTGTCATGATGTTGTTGGTAGTATCAAACTGTTCATAATCATCAACCCCTTCACTAAGTGTGATTATAGTTGCCATAACTTCTTTAAATCTATGTCCAAACATGATAAAATATCTAGCAAATAACTTAAAAGTCATTAACCTCATTCATTCTACCAAAATCAAGTTGAATGGTATCCACAGAACAAACAATGTCTACTGCTCATAATGTAACCATGTATGTGTTATTATCAATATTTGTACTGTTCAAGTGTTTCAACAAAAGTTTGACTGTAATTTTCCCCTCGATAATGAACCTTATTACAAACAGTAAAAGTATAAAACGGGTAATAGTTCGTCTTGTTTGATTTGTGATATCCGTTAGTACAAATATAGCTGAGTATTAGGAACCAATCGTTTTGTTATTTGAGTTGCAAGTTCCAAATACTTTTTAATTCTAGTTATTATTGCAAGTTAGCATCTAAAATGTGAAATCTTAGAACAAACTTTTATATTGTTGGTTAAATGACGATTCGGTAATTTTATTTGTTTTTCCTTACGTACGAGTAGTAGACTGGTTTTCTAATGAAAAGTTCTTTAGAGACTTTTAAATCGTTGCTTATTTACTTGATTTATTTATATTAGCTTACAAAGTGATGATGAGTCATTAAAATGTAACTTTTGAGAATGTCTAATCAATTCAGCTTAATGACAACATTAACTAAATCATCCCTAAAGACACAGGAGGCAAGGTGCTCCTTAGCAAGAACTAAACAAACAATGGAAAATACATATAATATCACTCCTGTCATCCCAAAGGGTTAGGCAAAGGTACCTAACCTATAGTACCTACACCCATATTACGCCAGGTATCTTTCAGTCCCATGTAATATGGGTCGAGTCAAATTCCATCAACCCAGCACGAGTCCAGACTCCAGGGTGCTACTGAAAGAAACCCAGTAACACTTTGCTCGACCTGGGAATCAAAGACAGGACCACATGCTCAACAGTAGTCCTGAGTCATGCGACCAGTAAACCAACGAGGCAGTTAAATATTTCAGGCCACTAAAATACATTTCGATACTGCATTCATCATCATAATTTCTGCCGAAAGATGTCCACTGCTGGACATAGGCCTCCCCCAAAAAGAGGGGGTGGTTGCCATAATCGCCACGCTTGGCAAACGGGTTGACGATCGCAGTATGGTGTTAAAATGCATAGAGAACGCTGCTGCCCATTCTCTAGTAAGTCCCTTAGTCGCCTTTTACGACAACCACGGGATGACATAGGATGGTGCTATTCTTTACGTCCGACACCACACGGAACTACTGATATACTGCGGATATAACGGATACTGTATTAGTTAAATTCTATTAACGTTCGAACTCAATGACATGGTTTGCTTTAATTATATAATTCGTTTACTATTGTGTGAATGAAACACGATTTTAATTAACGTGGAGCTTAAATAAATTGATTACGTAGGGCAGCAGCAACGAAATTATTTGCGTTCATTAAAATTTTGGACGCGAAACTGTGGCATTATTTTGCATTGAAAATGGAAATAAGTAGCTCTCCCACAGACTTATTTATGAGATCAACTCTATTGTAAGTTGTACAAAGAAAACACCCTTTTTTCTAGTGAATTAATGAAGTCGAAATTTTAATATGGCTAATGATATTCATCAAGTTGATCATTATACATGGCCTTTACAATCTACATCATGTTTCTTGAAATTCTTCAGGGCCGAGCGAAACATTAATCTATCTTATTGAAGGGTATATTTTCAACTTTATTCTCATCTTATAAGGTTGCATGAAGGCATTTAATAAATGCACAATCCATGGACAAAATCTTCAAAGCATCCATTTGATCTACAACCCGTTTTATATCCATAACTTCCCACATATCTCTCCCTAACGTAGAACTAAATAGCTTCCATCCACTATTCTCACCCGAACGCAATCCGAGAGCGTTGCCAGCTCCATTTCTTACATCAATCCGCCATTTTGTATTAAAATAGGAGGCATTTTACTACGTTAACTGCACCGCCAATCGGTATGAGCTTGGATTGATGGTGTCGGTAGTTTACGGGCAATAAGGCTCGCTCAATTTTATCTAATCGTCTTACAGGATTACTAGGATGTAGTCGGAGCCTCGTGTGTTGGCAACTTCCGGCAATATGCACATTACTGTATTGTTAACACTACAGCGTGAAATACTGCAGATTTAGAACATATTTTGTTTGAAAAGTGACTGTCACTACCAACTACTAAACCAATTTTTTTTTTGTTGTTACTGCTTTTGCAAAAAAATTATCAAAAAAGTTGATGTTGGTTGTTACGTCTTTTGCAAAAAACATGTTCAAAACGAATCCATTAAATAATAACCTAGAAGCTTTCGGAGCTTTCAAAATTGATATGAATATAATGATCGCCTCTGGCAGTATTGCAACAACGTAAAATATGCATGTAAAGATAGAGATTTGAAACCGATCAAGTCTGACTTAAGTATCTAAAACAATGATTCTTAATTTATTTCATATAAAGATTTAGATCTAAGAGTATCTCACTATAAAAATGTTGATTCAAATAAGTAAGTCTTAAACCTGGCCTTAAATTAGACCAATAAATCAATCTAGTTGAATACTGACAAATTACTGATTTGTTGCGTTAGCATTGTAGCACCGTCCTTGCTGAATATTAATGATGCCAACATTAATGCATTATCTACGGCTCATTACAACACTGCAAATCTAAAATGTGTAATAGATGCAATGATAGAAGCTAATACTAAAGAATTTCAAAGCTACGGTTACTTATGAGTAAAGTAAGTACAAACAAATAATTTAACAGCCTAACAAGATAATGAGTTCCACTTGCATAATACTACAAGGAGAAAAGATTATAAAAACAAATCTAAACAAAATTTAATTAATTGTAGAATAGAATAGAATAGAATAGAATACTCTTTATTATGTACACCATAAAAGTAGTATCAGTATTGTAGTTATCAGTTTACTTAAAAATGCCCCACGTCTGCCGTCTGTATTGTCGTTCTTTAAATATAAACTTTTGTTAGTTTTCATTATTACGAGTACAACGCTCGGGATGATAGTGTATTAATCTTTCTATATCTATACTGATAATAAAACTGAAAAGTGTGTTTGTTCGAACGCAGTAATCTCTGGAACTACCAGGCGGCTTTGAAAATTTGTGTTAGAGAAAGACTAGGCTATTTACCATCACGCTACTACGCTATGCGAGCGGGTGGGCGGGTGATGCGAACTGGTCACACAATGGTCGGGAACAAGAAATTTTACGCGGACGAAGTCACGGGAGGAGCTAGTTAGCTATATTTATTACAGCCTCATTCACTTTGACCTTTAAACCGATCTATTCCCGTACTCCATTTGTCCTCAGAACTAAACCATTTATCATTCAGTTCGCATCCTTACAACCTACACCAGCTAAATACTGAAGAACTTTATTCTAACCCATTGGTATTCAACCTACATCCACAAGGACACAAGGTTCAACAACATGATTATCAAAAAGCCTTTATTCTTCAACCTACGTCACCGAGGTGGCCCCAAACATACTTGGGTCAATATTTATTAGGTACAGTTAGCCGAATAAAATTTATTTGACTGCTGTAATATCAGATTGGCATACTCCGTGCGTCATACCTCCGCTGCCTTTGGTACGCTTTATGAATCGTCTTCGTGGATCTGTCCTTCAGGTTTATTTGTAGCTTCAGTTATCATAGGTTAGATTTTTGCGTTATATTTTTCCATATTCATATTGAGGCTAGTTACATTTCCATAAGAAAATTGCTTGTAACCACATCGTATATCTAGCTACTCAAATTACGCCAACGTTGACCTTGGTTGTCGAGCAAATCGAGTCGACCATTAATATTAAAATCACAAAGGATAATGCTATTTGTCTGAGTAAAGGTATCATTACTTATGTCTTCTTTCACAAACATTCTCATATTTATCTCTCTCATCTTACTCAAACTGAGACAAACAAATAATTTTGCAAGTATTTTGAGTTACACAGTTTGACCCATTGTAACAGATCTAAAAATAGAAAAAAAAATACAATTTACTTCCGCCTTTTTCAACGAAATTGTTTTTATAAAGTTTAAAAGCTACCTTGCCAAAATGCAATATGGGAGTTTTCAGCGAGCATTTTGGCAGAGTGCCCGAAGTGACAACGTGCTGGGAGGCTGCGGCACAAAACACTGCCTGGCTTTAGGTCATGCAGCCTCCATCCATTAAGTCATTAACGGTTTTTATGGCCATTGTTGTTTTACTGAGATGGCATCAGTCGTTAATGGAGGTTTACTCCGAATTGCAGAAAAAACTGAGTTGTTAAGTCTTTGTGCTAGTTTCATGGCAAGGACAGAGAAGATAAAGGTTCATGGTTGGTTTAAGACTCAATAAATTGAGCAGACCTTTCGTCTGTTTTTTTCTTTTAAAGCCTTTGAAGATACATCAATCAACTAAAATATTTCTAATTTTATATACTTAAAAGTCATCAACAAAGTTATGAAAACCCCAAGTTGGTTTTGTCTAAGTTTTATTTTCGCTCGACAACAGCAGCACAAGGAAAATTTTGGAAATTATGCCAATGACTCAAGACTTTCTACTATCACTTGCACGTGCCAAAGAAACCACAACTTGGCCCAAAATATCCGCAACAACCTGAAACACCAAAGTTTTGGTCTGTTATAATTTGTCCTTTAGCCGTTTAATTTAAGTTTAAAAAGCGATTAACGCCTCGAGATTAAACCACCCGGGTAAAGAGAACAAAACTGAGGATAACATTAGACTGCGTCTTAATTTTAAGTGCTGGCAGTAAAACTGAGAGCATTCCCGCCACTAACGTAATGACTACTTTGCTGTTGTTCTTTTTTTAAATCGTTTAGCGCTTTAGCACTGGCCTGTCTCATTCGGTCTTATTATAAGACCTTTAACACTAGGACCTTAATTAATGCAGTAAGTTATGTTAATGATGTGTTAGACAAGATGTTTTAAATTTTACTATATAAATACTGTGCTCTTTTTCAAGCAATTTATTGACCCAAGTTGAAAGTGTTATTGAATATACAACATTCGTGTTTGTTTACACTAAACCCGAAAAGGGGTCATTGTACTCATCATTTTGAAAAAAAATTTCTACGGGACCAACCTTGAAATCGCGAAAAAAAATCAACTGTTCCATACATTTGTGTTCACAAAATGTATGGAACCCCCCACCCCTTTTCGGGTTTAGTGTAAACAAAAACTATTGTTGTATACAAAATTCATTTTCTCTACACGAGTTATGAACTTAAAGGCTCCCGCAGACAGGCGCGACGCGACACTAGTAGTACAATTTCTATGAAAACTTCATGGAAAGTGTCGCGCTGCCTGTCGCGCCTGCGATATCGCACCAGTCTGCACGAGCCTTAATGCTAATCTTTGATAGTAGTGCACGAACAAGAAGCTAACTCGAAGATCTGTTTTTATCTTGCCTAATATCTTGTTCACGTACCAATAAGGCCGTTTGTCCACCGTACCGTCAACGGTCCGACGTCAACGAGAAACAAGATGACCGCACCAAATTAGCGATACATACATTTACTACGGCCGTGAGTCCACCGCACACCACCACCGGGACGTCACGGTCGGTTCAAATAATATCGTTTCTGGTTGACGTCCAGGGCCTCAAGTCTGCTATTACAATAGTGCCAGAATGGTCGATAATTGATTTCATAATTGTTAATTGTGACAAGTTTGGTAATCTACTATTATAATGGCGCGTCATTATGACTTTCCAATGGTCGGCCACTGACACTACATTGAAAGAAATTGCATTTATTGGTAATCTCGTGCATAATGACAAATGGATGACATTTCTACTAATGGGTTTTATAATAATGGTAATACGAAAATGCCAATATACTAATACTATTCTATTACGAGAACATTGACCGACCAATGATCGACCATTATGAATTTAGCAGATTACGAACTTTTAGCAAAATGACAATGGGATCGTGTTGGAATGACTGAATTTATAAAAATAGCAGACTTGGGCCCCAGTTGGCGTTGTGCGGTGGACAAACAGTGTAAGTCTTCAAAGTGCCTTGATTTATCCTATCTGAAGCAGTAATGAGCTCCTCTTTTAAAGTATTTCCGATGGAATCTTTCCTCGGATATTTGCGCAAAAGTTGCCAATTCCATTTTACTTGAGCGATCAGTTTTAATGGCACTTACCTACGCTTTTATCGATTCCTTTATGCCCACATTCCGACATTTTTATGTTACCTTTATTTTTTCGTTTTGAATTTCATATTTGCGAAGCGCTACGTTGTCCTGGGACAACGTAGCGCTTCGCAAATATGAAATTTGTTTTTCTTTTTTCGATTGCTTTTCGGGGAATTTCTGTATCAGAGATAGTCAAAACCTTGGCCCTATTTTGTGTTATTGATTGTTTTTTGTCTTTTAAAATATACCTAGGTAGGTAGGTAGGTACCTATCTATCTGAATGGTCATCATCACTACGCTCAGCAGACAGATTAGTAATGTCATACTTTCTTGTATATTTTTATTCTAAGGACCGTATTTATAGAACGTTACTCAGTAGGTACTCAAGCATTACTTAAGGCGACGATAACTGACTTTTAATGATTTTATACTGAAGATCACGTCTAAACGAATAGTGTTAATGATTTGAAAAAAATATATGTTAAATTAGAGCATTTTCTCAATAATTTAATATGTGAATATTTTAGATTATGTTTATATTACATAGTGAAATTAATTTGAAAGTTATGTCTAACGCGGATAAAAAACTGAGAATGGCGCAAAATCTACCAAGCGGATTTTCTAAAACCTTCACCAATTTAAAGATAATTTAAGTATTGATCTTTTAGTATACGCGTTTTATTAAAATACCTTTTGTTTTGTCTCATCATCATCTCAGCCGAAGGACGTCCACTGCTGGACTTAGGCCTCCCCCAAAAGGGGGGGGGGAGATTTGCCATAATCGCCACGCTTGGCAGACGGGTTTGCGATCGCAGTATGGTTTTAAAAATGCATAGAGAACGCTGCTGCCCATTCTCTAGTACCTAAGTACTGGAACTGGAAGAAATGGGATTGTGCTATTCTTTACGTCCGGCACCAAACGGAACAATGTTTTGTCTATAATAAATTAGTAATGCGTCAAATTGGGGACAGCGCTCCTTGATGGGTGAGTCCTATTACTGGCTGAACGTACGACGCTTTGCGTGAGCTCAGTACAGAACACGCAAGCTAACTACTCAAGGTCACTGGCATATATCTCCGTCTTAAGACTAAATTCTTGGATTGGTTGAATTTAGTCTTGAGTACTGAGTAAGGTTCTATAAATACGGGCCTATGTCACGCGTGCTCATGAATAAGTATTGAAAGAGAAAGATCCGGCTATCGAGTGACAAATAATAATATTTGCATTGTAAGCATTCCTTAAGGGGAAAACTGAAATTATATTAATCACAGTTTTTGCTACCGAGTACTTCTGTGGAAATGGGGACAATGGAAATGAAGCTAATATGTAGGAACATTGTGCTGCTACAAACATATATAAAGTGGGGCAGTAATGGGGAATGTAATACCGAAACATAACGACTACCTGAATAGTGCAAGTATCACTAAGTCAATCTGCAATCCGGATTCATAGACTGTTTTCTAGCGTCGGGAGTCACAAGCTGACTTCCGGCCACCGTAGGCGCGGGCTTGCGGACGGTGAGCGATGGGTAGCTCGCCGTCCGATAAGGACCAGGCCCGGGTCGACGGCGCGTTGTGTTCCACGCGTGCCTCAAAGAGATGTCAGCACCAACTGACGGGGTCCTTTAGGACCAATGCCTGCCAGGGTTGCGAGTTTGTCCAAAATGGATATCGTGGCCCTGGTACACAGGCAACGGAAGGAACACGGGTGGGTTTTAGACAGTAAAAGTCTGACATGCTCTCCCGCTTCGCCCAGAGCGGGAGAAGTTATTTGATAACTTCCCACCCAAAAAAAAAAACTGTTTTCTAGTAGCCACCCATCCAACGACTTCTCATGTATTGTGCGTTCTTTTCCGGTAAACTAACTATACATAACTCATCATCACGACTGTATTCCCCGAAGGGTTGGGCAGCGTTGTGGCTGGTGTACATCCATATTTCGCAAGCCATATCAAATGACGTCATTATCTCCGCTGTATGACGTCTACCGCCAAAAATAAAGATTCCCTCAAACACCAAAATAAACGTCGTCCTTTGACATCATAATACAATATTTCATTACAGCAAGTCGCTATATGCATGCGCTTGCAAATTACCTTTTCAACATTTTTTTTATGCTCGAGCAACAGCGGGGTTCAAAGAAAAATTGCTCAGTATTGTTGGCGTGTTTTCTCTGAAAGCACATTGTTCTGGTTAGGAAACGTTCCACCGTTCAGTACCGGCTCAAAAGAGGTTCGCATTGCGAGTTTGCGACCACAACTTGTTGCTTGCCGTTTCAGATTTATTAATTTACTTCACTGAATAATGGTCTTCGACGTTGTTGTTTTGAGTTGCAGGAGACTTACATAATAATATTCAGTCAGTTATTGTTAAACTAAAGGGAATCTCCTCTTCTCATACAGGGTTAAATAAAATAGGCTAGCTAAACCTAAAAAGTGATAAAATAAAAATATTTGCTGCTTCTTGTGGGAGATCAACGTCCGTTGTTAGTGTTGTGAAAACAAAAACTGATTTCTTATATTTTATCGTGTTCAGATATCAATACCCATAAAAAAACTGATATTTCAAGTGACTACTGGTACTGATGTTGGGAGTACTGATGTTTCTGCGGTCGATGACCCCACGAAAATAATCAAATTAATTTTTTTTTTTGTTTTATCATGTTTAGATATACAGGGTAAAATTAAATTAGCAAGCGAAACTCCGCAGGCGTGGTGGGAATGAAATGAAATGAAATGAAATGAAATGAAATGAAAATGAAAATGAAATCGTTTATTCTGTAAATAGGATATTAAAATCACTTTTACACGTCATATAAAAAATAAAAAAAAAATCTAGATGTAGCCGATAGCCGAATCGATATCGAAACATGATAAAACAAAAAAATAAATTAATTTGATAAGTTTTTTTTTGAGTCATCAACCGGGTAGTGTAGTCAGTTTACAAAAACAGTTTTTTGTGTAAACTTCACATACGTGTTTGTTAACAATAACTGAGCACGATAACATAAAAACCTGCCAAGTGCGTGTCCGACCACGCACAATGAAGGGTTCTGTAGTTGGGATGAATGTATCCAAACAAACTTAACATTGTAGTTGAAAAACATGATCCCCATACATTCCAACTGCAAATGTATGTTTGAACGCACAATATTGAGTGATTTACCATGTTATTTTAAGATCACAGACTTCTTATAGGTTTTCCTGTAATCTATAAGTAAAGAAAGGGGGGGGGGGTAATTTTTCGTCTATTTTATTAAATAATTTCAAAAGTTCGTATTTTAAAATTATACAAATATATATAAAATCCTTAAAACAAGCCCTTTCATTTGATATGTCACAGGGTACAGTCAGCAAAACTTTTTTTTTTTGTGTTTGGGTCACAGAAATTCATATCTGTACCAAATTTCAACTTAATCGGTCCAGTAGATTCGGAGCAAGTCAGCTGTAACAGACGGACAGACAGACAGACACACGAGTGATCCTATAAGGGTTCCTTTTTTCCTTTTGAGGTACAGAACCCTAAAAATTTTCTCAACTCATACTTCTAGTAACAACAATACCAAAGGACGTTGACCCAAAAAAAAAAAAATCAAATCTTTTTCATTTTTATATTTTCGAGTTTAGATATCGAAACCCATCACGTCGGCGGAGTTTCGCTAGCTTATTTAATTTGACCCTGTATATAATTATATCGATATACATCGGTCTGCGGAGTTTAACTAGCCAATTTATTATTTAACTCTGTATAAAGAGGAAACGAACATTGGTGATGATTAAAGTTCGTTTCCTCCTCTTGTTTTCTCTCGTTTCCTCTCGGTGAATTCACACCTCAACTCAAACTCAAACTCAAAGCATTAATTTGAAATAAACCAATTACAGGCACTTTTGAATTGTCAAGGGGTCGGTCAGTCATAAAGATGAAGCTAGTTGTCCATTCCAAAGCTTAGTAGATACCTATGGAGAAGAACGGGCAAGAAACTCCACGGACACTCTTTTAAATTAACATATGGTTACAGAATTCGTGTTGAAATTAAACATGTGAGAACGATGCAAAACGTCAAAAGCGTCCGTAACAAAAATAATAAAAAAAAACACAATTCAAAAATTAAATTAAAATAAGCCAAGGCCGCTAAGAGATGACCAGTCCCTACTGATGGCGCCCGTTCACGAACATGACGCATGGATTAGCACCATTCAACTCAACCATTTTGAAGGGAGCTAAATGATCCAACACACACGCCACCATCACCGAGACATTACAGTGAGCATGACATACTCTCAGCCGCCAGGGCACATTCAAGTCAATGAAAGAAGTACTCAGTAAATGGTAGCTTTATAGTAAGTACATAGTGCTCACACATGTGCTATGCAATTATACCATTTAGTTTTCTTTACAATGTTTCTATTATCGTAGGTCATGAACATGATGCTAGCCATGATGAGCTTCTTGATAGGTTTGCGAGTTTGTCCGAAATGGATATCGTGCCCTGGCACACAGGCATCTGAAGGAACACGGGTGGGTTTTAGTCAGTAAAAGTCTGACACGCCCTCCCGCTCCGCCCAGAGCGGGAGAAGTTATTTGATAATTTCCCACCCAAAAAAAAACGCCATGATGAGCTTAGAAATAACATTGAAAAGTTCACATTGATACTAGCAAAGGGCTCTACTCCGAAGTGATAATCCTAATTATCACCGAATGTTCGGCCGTTTCTTGTTTTCCAAAGTTTCGTTTTTTTACTTTGAGTCCTTACCCGACTTAGTCACATTTTTGACTTTGACTTATCTCTTTGACTGTCGTTTTTTTTTCTTGTGCCGTAGTCTGCCATAGTCAGCCGTAGTCAGGGGTTCTACTCCGAAAATAAATCTGAAGTATCGTCCGAATGTTCGGCCGTTTCCTGACTACGGCTAACTATGAACACGACATCAAAACGACAGTCAGAGAGATAAGTCAAAGTCAAAAATGTGACTTGAAGTCGGGACAGGACCCATAGTCAAAAAAGGAAACTTTGGAAGTCAAGAAACGGCCGATACTTCGGAGTATTGCTTCGGAATAGACCCCCAGGTTTTTAACCTCGTTCTTTAGAAACAAGTCGCTAAACCTCCACCCACCACAGTCCACAATATTCAAAACTTTAGCTTTAAATTTTTCTCAGAACATTTGCAAATTGAAAACTGGCACAGCGGCGCACCTGCTCATAAAACGTCGAATCTGTGGCGTGGGTACGTTCTATCCCACTTCAAATTACACCAACCGTAAGCATAAATTACACAAGCAATTATAATCTTTATGGTCAAACACTACGTACGAGAATACCTTGCATCACTGCAACATATGGTACTTTACCTGTGTCTGCGTACATTTGCACCAAGGTGATTTTTAATAGACGTTCCTAGGATACAAGCTGGCAAGAATTGCGAAACTTTTGTATGTTCAATTTCTTGCAAGGCAGCTGTGTTCACCGTGGTTAAGTTCCTTACTTCCAAGTTCCAAGAATTGAAATACTTCTGTTGTTCTATTCATCTTACAAAACTTCCACCAACCAAGATAACGTAAAGAGAAAATGGTGGTATTGAACTTATGAAGCTTTTCCTAATCAGTATTTCTCACATCTCATTTGGTCGGTTTCTCGACTCTCACATATCGCACAGAACTATTAGATTTCTTCTCAAATAAGAAAAAAACACTAATCACCTTCGCAAACCGTGATCGTGTTGCTCATTGACTTCTAAACGTCCGCTGTGACTTTGTCAGGTCGTTCGGTGACCAAATTTCATTAAGCAGGCATTGTGGTCGAAAGTGCCGCATAATTATAAGTAATGGACCAAGTATTTAGGCATTTACTCTTGTAATTGTTAGCAAATACGTACCTAATGACTTGGTAACAAATACTACTTGAAAAGTATTCTACTTTAAAATCTGGTTGGCTGTTTCGTTACTTACTTCAGAAACTAAATATTCGCATCACCTCCACGACGGTAGCGAAACGGCGAAGCCATACATTTTTACTGATATGTAGAATTTGTGAAGTTAGGGTCGGTAGAGTTAGGCCGTGTAGAATCAGAAGCTTGGCTCTACATGAGATCTGATATCTTTTTCACAGGGCAAACCATATGTGGTCGTCTTGGCAACATTTTACATGAAATGTTTTTGGTGGGATTAAGTCTTGTTTGAAAGGTACTTCACATCTTGTTTTAATTTACGCATAGAATCTAGTTTTGTCTACTTAGAATCAATAGCGTGGCTAGAACAATATCAAACCAAGGAAACAATAAGACTTCGATCCGTCTCCGGAGAAAATATAATGGTTTACGTTACAGTACTTCGAAACACGGTTCGCGTTATTAACTTCTGAGTATCGAGGTTCGACAGTGAAATAAAATGTAAGAAAAGCCGAACAAATTTCTGTTCAGTTACTTCAAATTACTGCTACGGTCCACCAAACCTTCTGGACATAACAATGAAGTAGTTTCCACCAACAAAAAACATCAGCTGAACTTTGACACCCTTAAACTTGCAAACTTTATTCTTTTAACGGGAAAAAATGTGCCATATCTAGGTAATTTTCGGGAAAAAAATGTCTGCCAAATATTCTTGGGTGTCTAAGTAAGCCATGAGCTCATACAAGAAGAAAAATAGGTATTATAAGAAAAAGTAAGCAGATATCGTTGCCAAAGTTTTCGGGATACGCTCTGGTAACCGAATATGGCGAATATGCATAATACTTTCATAGACGCACAATATGGCTGGCGAATATATTCGGCGACACGTAGATACTGTTCCCCGATGAGTTACACATCCTTTGTCTAATATTTGAGCGTGTGCTTCGGTAAATTGTAGAACATTTTATAGAGGAGAAAGTAGATTTGACTTTAGTAGATTTGCTCTTTTATTGTCATGTCCATGGGTCATGTCATAAAGATTTTTACAGGAGGACTAGCCCCTACGTAGGTTTATAGCCTCGCGTGTCATGATCACACCCTTTGGCTAATATTTGAGCGTGTGCTCCGGTAAATTGTAGACCATTTAATAGAGGAGAAAGTAGATTTGACTTTAGAAGATTTGCTCTTTTATTGTCATGTCATAAAGATTTTTACCGGAGGACTTTTTACATAGGTTATAGCCTCGCTTGTCATGACGAACTGACATAATGACTACCAAGCCAAAGAAGGTTGATCAAATATCATGATTCATATTTAAAACACTATGGTGGAAGATAAAAGAGGTTACTCCTTTGTAAGTCAATGTCTTTACCTACTTACATATACAACAGTATTTTTAGTATATGCGAAACCTGAATATATATTAGTTTGTTCAGAATGAGGAACTGAATCGATTTCAATAATTTTTACACCATTTTTTTTTTTTTCTAAAATATGTGTGATGGTAAATGTTATCACCATTTAATTAAGTACTTACAATACAATCGCCGTACGATTAGGTACCTACTGCCAAATTATTATCAATGAGCGCAAGACGACCCTGGAGGCGCGGGGGCGCCCGCCGTTAGCATGTTTTTGTACGGACAACCCGGTAACATAACGACCTTATAACTATGTGATTTTTCATGATACAGTTTTGAAATTTTGTACATAGATTCTTTACATAAAGGTACTTCGAGTAGACACGTGTTTCGTGTTTCGCATATAATAAAAATAATGTTGTATAATCCAGATTGTGGGTTAGTAATTAAAAGTGTAGAACACCAACCGTCTTATTACAAAACAAGATTTATATTTTGACATGGCTTTAAACCATAGAGCCAGTTTTTGTAATAAGAACGTTACTGTGATTGAAATACCGTTCTTTAAACAAAACTGTAAACTTAGTTCGGTACTAAGTTGTCAGTTTTGTATTAAGAACTTTACCATAGCCGAAATACAGTTCGAAATTCAATACTGGCTCTATCTAATTTAAACCTGGGTCTGAAGACAAACCTTGTTTTGTTAAGACGGCAAGTGATCCAAAAGATAATCCAATTAATTTAAAACTTTTAATTGAAATCTCCGACCTAATCTTTATTGAATTACAGAGTCTCATCCGAAGTCCAATGACTAAAAGTAGTTCTACATTATGTAGGATACAGTAGGGCCTTGTGAGAAAAGAAAGGTGTTAATAAAACTAACATACATTAGACTATGTGACTACACAACAGTTTTGGGGCTCCAAACTGCGGCTTCTGCGTCGTTATTGTAGCGGCATCAACATCGCCACATACGAACTACGCGTCACACTGATATCACGCGAATCCTGCATCGCGCAAGCAGAGTTTACCACGCAACTAGCATATATATAACGTCCCGTCATCAACCGTCGGGCAGTTGCCCACCAGACACGACACCCGTCTGGTCGGAGGATCCTCCCTTTTCTATGGTGGATGAGTGAACTTTACACCCTGTTCCTCATACCACCAAACTGGTGACCCCGAGTATGAACGTCAGCGCAGCCTTCGTGCAACTACTTCAGCGTACGTGTTAAGTGACATAAATAAGTTTTGGCTAAGTTAAAACAAATAATGGTAATTTCTGCCAACAAAATGAGGAGTCTGTTTTAAGGTATTTTTTATGTTTAAAAAAACTATAAGTAATAAGGTTTTTTTACTATTGGTAGTTGTCTATGATGGTCATTATTCGATATAATACCAAGCAATTGATGAATATTTTAAATGATAGAAGTGACGAGGTTCTCTATTTGTGAGAAAAAAACGCCAATTTCATAGGTAGGGCACCCAATATATCCCATCCTACTTCGAACTAATATTTTAAATGTTGTGAAGTTGTTTCGATGTTTGTACTCACTCCCGCATAAAATGGTTGAATGTACTTTAATTATATTCGGCACACAGGTGGATCATGTCTTGTTCCTGGATGATATACCATAAAGATTATTTTATACCGTTACATACAGTTTACAAGTGGGTAGTTTCTCCTGGCTGCGAGAACAACTGTCACAACAGCTCTCGTAAAGTTCTTTAACGCTGAAATAAAATTCTATTAGATTGTTAGACAGATCTAGATAATGCCTCTGTTCAAAAGGGTTAAGCGGTCAGCTGAGAAAATGTCACATCAAAGAACAGCACTGTTTTATCACTACCTTAACCCAATCCTTATAACAAAACGTCTCTCATTTACTAAATTTTACTCCCATCTAATTGTAATTTAAATCGCAATTTTTTCCATATTTGCCAGCGTAAAGGCTCGTACAGACTGGTGCGATATAGCGGGCGCGAAGCGACACTAGAAGCACAATTTCTTTGTCGCTGCCTGTCTCGCCCGCGATACGCGTGAGTCCGTACGATCCTTTACGGTAGAAATGTAAAGCCTCATTGGTTACCTACACACGTTCTATAAAACTCTGAACAAGATCTTTGACCTCTGTTCCTATCAAATTGAGGGCACAGGTAACAAGCTCTGGGCTTGTTAAGGCACCGCTACTTTTTCTAGAAACCCCATCACTGAAATTGCTTAGTAACTGGGTTTATATTTTCATTTTTACCCGACTGCTCCAGAAGAAGGGTTTTTCGAGTGTATGTATGTATGTCTATTTCTTTGGCACGCTCTGTGGGCTAAACGCCTTAATGGATTTTCACATAGGAGGTATCCTTAGACTCGTTTTAATTGCGGGAGTGACATTGGCTATAAAATTTTAATATGGCATCTGCGAATCAAAAAAGAGGGGGAATAAAAAAAAATATTTTGTGGTTTTATGTATATATTTTATAACACATAAATGCTACTAATTTGACACAAACTACAAAAAAACAAAAAAAAAAAAAAAACAACAAACCCGTTTGTTTTTTTTTACAATTTGTTTTTTAGGATATGTATTGTGTATTAGAGCTTTGTACTGCCCTGTTGTTGGTCTCGTGAGCGTGGGGTTCTGGGTTCGATTCCCGGGTCGGGTAAAGTGTTATTGGGGTAACAGCCCGGAGTTTAGAAGTTGACGGTGTGATACCCCGTGTGTCGGAAAGTACACCACCATGTCGCCACATACCTTTTAATGACGAATATCTGAACCTAAAATGCCTATGTCTCAAAAGTAAGCCTAGGTACGTTATAATTAGGATCTAACGACCGCTGTAATTATGTTAACTGATTTCCACTGAATAACCATTACTGAAGGTCACGATGTGGTTACCCCCCTAGAAAGCACCTACGCTTTCAAGGGGGATAATCACATCGTTACGTTAAGCCGTTGGTCCTGCGCATGATCTATCTCCGATCGTTTCGGATTGCCGTCCCATCGGACTATGAGAGTGAGGGAGAGAGTGTGCCCCTGTGTCTGTGCACACACTTCTGCATTATAATATCTCCCGCGCCGAAGACTAGTCTCCGCTGAGATTGGTGAAAATCGATGAATTAATAATATTAAGTAGTAATTATGATCGTTGACAATACAGGGTGTAAGGGACAGCCCTCCGCAAATTAACAGGGTGAATTCAGCTCCTTATTTTGAATCATATTCCACTGAAAATGTTCTCAGGAAAATTGTATTTTTTTATTGTAATTTCAGTTACTATTCCTTTATTTCAATGTAAAATTACATTCTCTGTACGCAGTACTCCATTAATGTAAATAACACAGCTAAAATAAAACATAACAGCAATGGATGTTGAAATTCTCTAACGAATGACGCCTGAAATCAGCAAGCGCGGCCGTCCACCCCGCCGCCGCGACAAATCAGGTTCATTGGATTCCCATAACGTTCCTGAAATAATTTCATGTACCGGTCATCTTAGTACGATATACTGAATTCACCACATCAGTCTGCGGAGGGCTGTCCCTTACACCCTGTATAGTAAATTTATTGCTCAGGTAAATTTTTTCGTCGTTATAAAGGGATGTGAAAAAAAAAGTATTATCTGAGGAATTAAGGGCCGTCGTAAACTGCTAAAGTCCGCAAAAAAACTGAAGTAATAGAGGCTCTCCAGCACATGAAACGACTGAAGTAGAAGTGGGCAGGTCACGTGGCAAGATCGACAGATGGAAGGTGGACAGAATTGGTCACTAATTGGTTAGGTCCAAGAGGCAAGAGAGCCAGAGGTCGCCCTAGAGAACGATGGATAGATAAAATTAATAAAATTGCTGGAGAAGACTGGACACAGAAAGCGAAGACAAGGACAACCTGGAAAATGTTGGAGGAGGCCTATAGCCGACAGGGGCCTTAAAAAAAATGAAATGTAAATATATCTAATGTTAATTTGCATAATATGTTAAGGAAATAAAAGGGCTTTATTATTATTAAACTGCTACCGCCTTATTACAAAACAATATTTATATTTTGACATGGCTTAAACCATGGAGCCAGTTTTTGTAATAAGAACGTAACAGTGATTGAAATACCGTTCTTTATACAAAACTGAAAACTTAGTTCGGTACTAAGTTGACAGTTTTATGTTTAGGAACTTTACCATAGCCGGAATAAAGTTCGAAATTCAATAATGGCTCAATTTTTTAAACCTGGGTCTAAAGATAAACCTTGTTTTGTAATAAGGGGGATTAAGTCTACGAGGGCGAGTAAAGTCAAACTTTCTATTACAGGCAAATTAATGAACAAATGGGTATGCTTCTAGGTGACTTAATCCTAACAGTAATCTTAACCCTTACCTGTAGTTAACTGGGGGCTCGTGCAGACTGGCGCGACAAGCAGCGCGACACTTTCCATGATGCTTTCATAGAAATGGTGCTAAGTAGTGTCGCGTCACGCCTTTCTGCCGAGCCTTCAAACGCAAACCTCACTGCTTACAGTTTTATTAAAGTAAATCGAAAAACCTACTAAGAGGTCAAGATCATAAAAGCTGCAAAAGTACACAAAATGCAAAACTACCAAACTAACTTAAAAATATTTAGGTAGCACCAATTTGAAGTACAAACAAAGTACATTCCGACCTTCGCCACACATTGAAAGTCCCAATTCCTCATAGTATCAGATTTAGATCGTCGATAGCGTCAATTTGTGAGACTATGCAGTTGGCACACTGTGCTTTGTTACTAATATACAATAGACCGTTGTTTTGACCGTCAATTTGGTACTTCCGACTATTTTCTCCGCGAAAATAATTAGCTGTATTAAGGCTCCCGCAGACAGGCGACGTTACAGCGTGACGCGCCACTAGTAGAACAATTGCTATGAAAACTTCATGGAAATTTTTCTACCAGAATCGCATCACATCGTCACGTCGCGCCTGTCTGCCTGCCTTTACGGTCATATTTATGGTGATATGCGTATCGGTTGATTCGTTTTATCTGAAATCGGCTATTGTTTTACCATTACGAAAAAAAGGGTGAATTTAGCTGATGCCCTAGTTAATTATAATGGTATTAACGGCTAAATTACGCGCTTAAACGTTCATGGTGCCAAACAGCTCATAAAAAAATATTTAATCCTAAGCGTGTTAAAATCAAAACGCTTTAACACAAATCCTAAATAAGCACGTCTATAAACCAAGGACCATTTTGGTTTCGATAGGGTTTTTCTAAGCGGTTAAACAAAAACCCGTACGATAAGGGTAACCCTTATGAACAGCTTAAATTAAATTTTGGTAACCCATTTAAAGGGTTTTCGATAAAAACCCATACGGTGTGGGTATCCCTTTTGAACGGTTTAATTTAAGCCATTCAAAATTACCCACACTGTATGGGTTTTTGATTAACTGCTTGATAACCAAAATGGTCCTTGGGTAGAATAGAGACAGAATTGGTCATGCCTACGCGTGCTGGGCGGATATCGAAATAACAAAACATTATGTTTTTTTCATGTTACTGGGTTTCAAGTAGGTATAGAATCCATTGAAATGGGTTATCATGTAACCCTTTCACTGGGTTTCAAGTATAAAACTCATTCAATGGGTTATCATGTAACCCTTTCAATGGGTTTCTAGTATAAAACCCTTTCAATGGGTTACATCATGATAAAGGTAACCTATTGAATGGGTTACCCCTGGGTTACAACTGGTTACAACCCCGGTTAAGGGTTTAAGCCTTGCGAGGACGTTGTAGGCTTATTAGACTGTAGATCTTTAAACCATTTTCTATTTTGTTAAGTTCCTGGTACTTTTGATGGGCCTACGCTGTCCTCTCATACCTATTAACACTGTAATTTGAAAACATTGTAAAAGCCAATTTTATTTTTTTAAAAGAGTGACCGTGGAGTTTCTTGCCGGCTCTTCTCCATAGGAAACGACCAATTGGAACCGTGCACCTAGCTTCTGACGTTTCATAAGTGCCCATGTAGGCTTATGTGAAATAAAAATATGTTTGATTTTGATTTTGATTTCGAAGGTAAGGCTTAAACCCTTAACCGGGGTTGTACGGTCCCTGCTAAAAACAGAACAGATTAATATTTTATTAGACCGAATGGCCCAAAGATACGTTTACCCTCGTCGGTTTGGTCACGCTGATAATGTCAGCGCCATTTTAAGCCACAGATTAAATAAATCTCCTGTGCTACACTTACAGCCAGAGAGAACGACGAATACAACCCTTTTTCTTCATTCGAATATTATTTGGTTTTCAGATTGCATCAAAAGATCGTAATACTGCTTCTATATTATATTTAAGAAATATTTTTGTACACCAAAGCATGTGACATATTTTTTTTTTTTTTCACATAAAGTTATTAAGTAAAAGAATAATTTAGCTAAAACTTTTATTGTGAAACGGTAAAAAGCTGTTGTGATAATATTAAACGTACATTGTAAATGATTTTTATGAAGCCATTATTCCAACGATAACTTTTAATAATACCAATAAACAAAATATTGCCAATTTAAAATGGAATCCAATAAGAAACGAGCTCATAACCATTTGATATGATTGTATTATTTTACATTATCCATAAGCAGCAAAGGAGACCTATACAATTTTAAGAAATAAAAAAAGAAGGATTGGTGCCTGAAAATTAAAGACTTTAGCAGTATTTGCTAAAGTCTTTAATTTTCTTTAATATTTTTTTTTTGTGCTTTATTAAAAAGAACCAAGTTCTTAATAATTAATTACAATCTAGCCATTAAGACTAATAAGCAATTTTAATCTAACCTAATTTTATAAGTGATAATTATTTTAAAACTTAGAATAGTGTTTATTGCACTTTACACAAGTCCGTTCCACTTTCTTAGAGTCTGATATTATATTAAAAACACTTTGTTCATGTGTTATATGAGTGTCATTGTCACTTTTATTTCTACACTTTTTACACTACACTAACTCAAATGGTTTTGTTCGTTTTAGTCTTCGCACTATATTTGTGTTGTCTAACAGCTGAATTGCCTCGACGTTCACATGTCGGTGGAGTCTGTGTTCATGGGCCTCAGCAAATTTTTGAATTATGTTGGTGACGGGTTCCATTTTTAGGTCACGATGGAGGTCGTCTTTTCCTATATACCAGGGCGCGTTAACAATACTCCTGAGTACCTTATTTTGGAATGTCTGTATCATTTTGATATTGGTCGGTTTAGTACAGCCCCACAGTTGGATGCCATACGTCCATATCGGCATGAGAATATGCTTCTATAATAACATTTTGTTATGCATCGATAGACAGGAATTCCGTCCTATCAACCAATACATGTTTTTAAAACGCATGTCTAGTTCTTGTCTTTTCTTTTTGACGTGCGCTTTCCAGCGCAGTTTCGCGTCAAGCGTTATGCCAAGATATTTGGCTGTGTTTGCGTATGGCACTTGTTGACCATTTATGAAGATAGGGTGGTAATCACAATTCTTGTTAGTGAAATCAATGTGAAGTGACTTTGATTCATTCAATTTGATTCTCCATTTTTGTGCCCAGTCATGAACTTTATTTACAGCGATTTGAACCTTTTGACTGCTTCCTTGTGGCATGACCCTGTGGCCATAATGGCAGTGTCGTCTGCAAAGGTCGCAATTGTATTATTTTCCAGCTCAGGTATATCATACGTGTACAAAAGGTAGAGGACTGGACCCAGCACACTACCTTGGGGCACGCCAGCTTTAATAATGTTTAAATCAGAATAGGCATCCTCGTGCCTCACTCGAAACATCCTATCTGTAATGTATGATGCCAAGATATCGGCAAAATCATTGGGCAGCATTAATCTTAGTTTGTATATCGAACCCTTATGCCAAACTCTATCAAAAGCTAGTGCTACATCTAAAAATACGGTTGAGCAGACTTTTTTATCTTCGAGCGTTCTCTCAATGATGTTGGTAATTCTGTGTACTTGGTCTATGGTGGAATGTTTCTCTCTAAAACCAAACTGATGGTCAGGGACCAGGTTTCTTTCGTTTATAATTGGTTTTAGGCGTTTTAAAAACAATTTTTCAAACAGCTTTGATAGTACAGGCAACAGAGAAATGGGTCTGTATGATGATGCTTCGTGGGGTGGTTTACCCGGCTTTGCAATCATAATCACTTCAGCTACTTTCCATGGCTCAGGTACATGCTTTAACACGAATGCAGCATTAATAAGTCTGGTAAGTTTGACGATGGCTTTACGCGGGAAATATTTCAGGATTTCTCCAGTAATAAGGTCATATCCTGGGGATTTTTTCAGGTTAATGTTCTGAATTTCCTTTGAAACTTCTTTCGGGGTCACAAGTTTAATTCTTAGATCTTGCAGAATATTGGCAAACTGTAGGTTGTCTACAGAGTTGTCATTTGGCTGAAAGGTTTCTTTTATATGATGTGCAAGTCTTAGAGCTTTTTGCTCATTACTTTTAGCCCATTTTCCGTTACCATTTCTGATAGGGGGAATTTGTGTAATCGGCCTTTTGAGTGACTTTGTCGCTTTCCAAAGAGAGTATTGTGTAGTATGGTCGCTGGTTAACTGACGTAGGTTAGTATTGAAAGCCTCATCTTCAAAGGCTTGTATATTTCTCTTTAATCTTTTTGTAAGATTATTGAATAAAGTTTTATTTGGCGGGAATCTAGTTTGCTGCCATTTTTTTCTTTGATTCCTTTTTTCAGATAATAAATCTATATCTCCTTTGGGTATGTATTTCCTCTAAATTTTTTAATAATCTGTGGTGTGTTGTTCCATGCGCATTGTTGGATATTATTGCTAAACTTGTTTACTTCAGAATCGAGCTGACCTTTGCTTTTTAATGAAGTTTTTAGGTCGATAATATTTTGCAGATCTAAGCGAAAACTTTCCCAGTCTGTAAACTTGTTAACTAATGTCAAGTGGTTTTTTCTGAGTAATATTTTGTGACTTAATCGTAATAATATCGGAGAGTGATCGGAGTTCATGTGGTACCCCTCTTCCACGCTCATATAATTGGCTGATATATTCTTCACTATGAAAAAGTCGATAAGGTCTGGTAGTTTCTGGTGGTCAGTTGGCCAGTATGTAGGTTTTCCAGTACTTCTGACCTCGCAGTGCATGTCTTTAACTGCACTTAGAAGCCAATCCTTCAGCAAAACATTCAGGATACTTAAACCCTTGTCAGGGTAACGTAAAAAACTTTCATAAGGTGGATGCGCTAAGGTAGCCCGCGAAATACAAATTTTCTTACGATTTTTGCAATTTGCAGGTCAGTTACGGGTTGTATGTTGATCTAAAATACTAAATATGATTCGCGGACGTAACAAATATGGCTTAACAGAATTATTATCATTAAAATAAGCAATACTTACAAACTAACTTTCTTCGTAATTACGAACTTAGAGAGTCGTATTGCTGATTCTAAGGTTCTAAGGTGATTCTTAGCGCATCCTCCATCCATCGGTGGCGCGCGAAATATAAATTTTCTTACGTTTTCTGCAATTTGCAGGTCTGTGTTCTCTTAATTAGATTTATTCCATACTACTAGCTTTTGCCCGCGGCTTCGCTCGCGTTAATTTAGAATTTGGCAATCAATTCGGGTTGTACATTCCTCGTTGTTTGGCGTTTGGCGGCAAAAAAGTCTTAACAGACTGTTAAAGTTTCTATAATAATATAATTCAATCATGATTCGAAAGACACGTGACGCCATCTATTATCATAAGTACCTTAAAGTTGTCTTCCTCGGGAACAGTACTTTTTGCGGGATGAAAGGTACCCTATGTCCGTTTCTGTACACCTGACAACATAATTATATGCAAAATTTCAGGATGATCGGTTCAGTGGTTTAGGCGTGAAAAGGTAACAAACTCTCTCTCACTCGCTCCTTGCGCGACACGCGGGGCCTTTGTGTCGCGTCGCGTGTCGCGCCAGTATGTAGAAGCCTTAACTCTGTAGTTTATTCCTTGTACAAATACATTATGCAATAAACATGCTAGCCATCCTACACGGCAGTGTGTCCCAAAACACGAAAGTTATTACCGATTATGTCTGATGTAGAAATCACAACACATGTAATTAAAATAATCTAATAATTATACACTAGTGCAAGTGTTTAAACTTCAAAACGAAGGCTACGACTATCTGGAGCAATATTATAGGTGGGCTATTATTATGACAATCATTAATGTTCAACACGTAATCTAGTTATAACAATCGGTGTTAAAATTATGATCATTTGTTAAACGTGAGATGTATTAATTATTCTAATGATTATAATTCTGTAAATACATATACATATAGTCGTGAATCATATTCTGAACAAGATACAACCTGCTAATGACCCTGGGGGTCTACTCCGATGCGATAATCCGAATTATCGGCCTATGTATGTTCGGCCGTTTTATAACTTCAAAAGTTTCCATTTTTGGCTTTGAGTCCTTACCCGACTTCAAGTAACATTTTTGATTTTGGTTTATCTCTTTGACTGTCGTTTTTGGTTTCTTTCGCCGTAGTCTGTCATAGTTAGCCGTAGTCAAGAAACGGCCGAACATTTGAATTTAAATGTTCGGAGTCTTAGGCGTCTGTTTACATCCGTTAGATAGGTAGAGGCCGTGTCGACCGCGTACTCGCACGACTGTCGCTTCCGATTAGGACGCGGGGATAGCATATTTAAGCTTGGCTTGGCTTGTATTGACGCTTAGTTTAATGGTAAACGTTCGATGTACATCTGAAATATAATACCTAATTCACAAAAGGTTCAATGAATTGTTAACATCACACATCAAACGCAGCATCTGCACTCTGCAGTGACATTTTTATTTCTTACTCTGAAAACAAGCAAATAAGAATTACATGATTATGGAGATGAGCGTTCAAGAAAGACAAGAAAACAAATAGGGTAACGTTCACTGCTAGAGTGAGTGATCTATCATTTCATATTACTGTCTTCGTAACGATACAGAAAGTAATATTTTATCTACAACGTGTGTAACATCGAGCCATATCAATCATTTTATCTTACATCACTTGGAATTAGGTAAAACTTTTCTGGTTACTAGAGCCATTGATGTAAAATAAGGGAAGATATGGTACGCGCTCCTCGACGTGGACCGCATAAATTAGGTGCAAGAACACAATCGACCTTAGTCACAATCAAACTGGCGTTTGTGTAGCACGTTAAGTAAAATTACAGAAATCGTCTAAATAAGTAGCAACCATGCGTTCCTGTGTTTATAAAATGTGTTCAAATAGTGCAAAAACCAAAACCAAGTCCCACGGGATTAGTTATCACTCGTAAGTACAGCCAAAAATGTTAATTTATTGAAAATTATCCGAATTTACGATCCGGCCAAATTGAATTCTCACTTGCGATTTTTGCATTTCATTCCCAGACTAACTTCTGCCGCGGCTGCATCCGCGTATCCTATTGCACTCGGAAATAAATAGTGAGTTTTCGATCAGTGAAATAATGTTCGTAATCTAATCCAATTACTAGTAGTACTTCCAGAGATTACCTACTTCTTAAGGCTCGGTCAGACTGGTGCGATATCACGGGCGCGACAGGAAGTAACGTAGAAATTGTGCTACTAGTGTCGCGTCGCGCCCACGATATGCCCCAGTCTACAGGAGCCTTTACACACAAACAATTTTACCTATATCACATTAGTTGTAAGTTGTGACTGGGTAAGTAGGTATCTTTTAGAGTGAATTACTATTTCAAATTATGTAAGTCAAATTAAGGCTGGTGCAGACTGGCGCGATAGGCAGCGCGACACGTTCCATGAAGTGTCGCGTCGTGCCTGTCTGTGGGAGTCTTTAGAGTTAAGAGAACAATAAATTAGTAGGTTTAGTGAAATATCTCGTTTTTACAGGCGATGAAAAATTGCTAAGCTCAGTTGAAAAAACAGTGCAGAATAAATTTTGAGAGTGACTGAAATAAATCATGTTTAAATAACGAACTCAAATATATTGCTAGCGAGTTAAAAGAGCTTAACATTTTTGCTACAAAGAATTGAATATTTTGAATGGTTACTTATGAAAGGGTTTATTTCAGACAAAGAAGTTAATGAAAATTATTAACAAATAGAACGTTATTCTTTTTATTAGTTTTTTTTTTTTGATATCATTCGTTTTTTCTGATAAAAATGCTTTTACTCTCACTACTCTTTTTCATAGATAGAAGAATAAATTTTATTAATGGGTTTATAACCATAAATAATTGTTTCATGAATGAAGGTAATAATGGGGGCAAATGGCTATCTCCCGCCTCCTGTCACCTTGACTAATTAAGACTTGATTAATAAGTTCATTAAAATTCCCTTTATGTGGCACGCATTGAGGTTTATTTTCACTGTAACTAACTTTATTGAATTTAATAATCGTCTCAGTAAAACAACTTGCTTGTACTAGAAGTTTCAATGGTTCTATAACACTTGACGGTAATTGTCACATGAAAACATCGAAAGGGCTTATAATAGATGTTCTCTCCTACATACCTATTTCGTTCTGAAAAATAAATAGTATTTCGGGATCAGCCTCTATCAGCATTGCAATGTAACTACAGCCGATAATGCCTAATAATTCTTGACTTTTATTAAAATGTCAAAACAGTTTTTCAGTAAAGTTTATAAAATGAAAGTAGTTTTATAAATCTTGCTGTTTTTATCGTGACATTTCCCGATGTGTCAAGCCCTTTACAGTCGCTGACGGTCGCGAGTGCAATTGGACCTTAATACGAGCGATACAATCCGAGAAACTGGTTTAATTTTAATTTGTATCTTTGCTGTAAATGCCAAACACCGTTTACGATTACTTTGAACGGATACAGTTCCTAATATCCGATCGATGGACAAGTTAATAAAGTTCAAATTGGGCCGCACCTGTTTTAATATGACTGTATTTCGGTGCCAAATAGCTTTGATCTAAAAACCTCGTCAAATACACGTGTTTATCGGGAAAACCAAAAACCTGCTGAACATAAACCTCCCAATCGCCACGCTTGGCAGGCGGGTTGGCAAGTCAAATCAAAAGTCATTTATTCAAACTAGGCTGAGAATCAGCACTTTTCGAACGTCAAAAATGACATGAGACAGTCCCCCAAAAACGCCCACCCTTCACCACTTCCTAGTGCTTTAGCTGGGAAGAAGAAGTGGCGCAACAAACTCCCCAGCAGCACAGCTGTCTGTTCAGTTAGAAAACTGGATTCTATACAATAAAATGTAAAATAATATGCATTACGCAACACAGAACATTAAATTAAATTATTTGCCTTATGTTAGCTAGCACACGCCACTATACAAAAAAAGATTATAATAATTGTCGTAAACTATACTCAAGCAGAAATAACGTAAACAGAACGTAAATAACGTGTTATAATGCATAGAGAACGCAGCAGCGTTCTCTATGCATTATAACAGGCGTGTATAACAGGCGTGTTTGAATAGGCGACTAAGGGACTTACTAGAGAATGGGCAGCAGCCCATTCTCTAGTAAGTCCCTTAGTCGCCTTTTACGACACCCACGGGAAGAAATAGGATGGTGCTATTCTTCACGTCCGGCACCACACGGAACCACACACAACATAGAGAACTAAACAAGATACGACGACACCAAACCCAAACACCAATACAACAAACAAAGGAATATATCTATAGTACCTACCAACAGATTTATACAGGGTGGAAGGGACATCGACGCGAATCCGTTTACCATGGATTCAGTACATCATTCATGACCCCCCTGCGTTAAAACTTCTCGTCGGTAATTTAAAAAAAAAACTGCTGTTTCCTACAGAAGTACAATACCTACTCGGTCAAAATGTATGGAACAGCGAATTTTTTTTTAAATAACCGATGAAAAATTATAACGCAGGGGGGCAAGAATGATGTACTGAATCCATGGTAAACGGATTCGCGTCGATGTCCCTTCCACCCTGTATAGCATCTGCATTCACTCAATTTTTTTTATCTTCTTTATCATTCTCGCAGACTGGTATTTGTGTATCCTCATTTGTCTTGACTCAATTTTAAATAATTTTAATCCGATCCAGCCTGTCCCCCAGTGACGCCCTAAGCCGAGGTCTGTACCACACAGGGAGTGCCCTTAGCGTGTAGTCGCTTAGTTCATAAGTTTATGTCCGGCTGGAGGCCTTAGTTTATTGTGGCACGCACCCACAGCAGAGTCCGCTTAAGACTCGGTTTCCACTAAAGCGGATAAGAGCGGAGAGGAGAGATGTTGTGTAAACGACCAATAAGATACCGTTGTCGTACCATCTCATCGAAATCACGATATCTTATTGGTCGTTTACAAAACATCTCCTCTCCTCTCCGCTTTTCTCCGCTTTGGTGGAAACCGGGCCTAAGCGGACAACCTCCTAGGTTGACCTGCGAGATGCCAATTACAAAAAAAATACCACAGCAATCACTTTACATTACATCTACCCACAAAAACCTATCTCTACCAATATCCATACAAAAGCCACAGTCTACACTCATTGAATTGTTCTCTATGAACGGAAACACCGTAAATACGCCATTGTGCTCGTTTTTTTTGACAATTAGCACAAATTAATGAAATTAGTTCCACGTTACGGCTCTCGCAGACAGTCGTGACGTGACAGCGCGATGCAACTCTAGTAGAACAAATTCTATGATTCATAGACACTGTTTTACTAAAGTCGCGTCGCTAAGAAAAAGAAAGAAAAAACGTTTATTTGCGGTAAATATGACGCAAAGAAGAACACAAATACAAAAAGAACAAGTTGGGGGGAAATATGCGTCACATCCACGGAAAAACGGCCACCGCCCGGTTCCGGGTCCGGTCGCTCTGTCGCGTCGCACCTGTCTGCGGGAGCCTTTAGTTTCGCTGGTGTTGAAGTTTGTCGTTTGCTGGATGTGACTTGCTTTTGTACTGGGGATGTTACTGTGTAGATTTTTTTAAACTAAGTAGTATATTATTGTATGTCGATTGAATGTGTTCATAATTCATACTACAGTCTCGATTTACTTCAGCATGGTACAATTTACAAGAAATTACTTTAATTATATAACCTATAATCCATTTAATTTAGCATTAGAAAAATAACGGCAAAATAATAACAGTTAATGTGTATTGTTGAAATTAATTCACTTTAGAACGGTGTTATTCACGGTTACAAGATTACATTGCTTTGTATTTATCGTGAAACAACGGAGTTTATTATCTATACGTTTATATCGAAATAACGAGAGAGTGATAATCGTTATTTTTCTAATGTTATAATAAATGGAGTATAGGTACTTAAAAGTTATTAATAATTTTTATATCTGAAACAAAAGCAGTCTGCTAAGCTTTTGAAAAACATACTCGCGACTTTTAAAACATTTATTCGAACTAATTTGAAAGTTCAGTGTTGCATGAATTTTTTGTAAACTGTTTTCATAGATTGAAATGATTGTTGAACCCTTCATACTAAAATATTGTCTTTTTCTTTTATAGGTAAGTTGATGTCATTATACTCAACATTGCAATGCTGAAAATTGTGGATTACCACATACGACGAGGGATAGAGATAAGTAATGAACTAATGAATAATAAATCTATACAAATAAATAAAATGTAAGTGTCTGTTTGTAATTTTAAAATAACAGCTTTTTACTAAATGCATATAAAATATATATACGGTAGGTACATGTAACGAAAAAACTTTTCTTTTTTTTTTGTTTAATCATTTTTTTTAATGTTTGTCTGTTTGTTCCGGCTAATCTCCGAAACGGCTGGACCGATTTTGACGGGAATTTCATTAGCAGATAGCTGATGTTATAAGGAGTAACTTAGGCTATTTTATAAAAAGCAACTAGTCTTATTAATTGAACCTTTTAAACTTTACCTACCATATTCACAAAGTTTTAATTAAATGAAGTCATAAATTCCAAAATTTATTTACTTCAAAAACAAAAGAAAACTGAAAAAATGAACGAGAAACCTATAACTTAAAACAAGAAAGGCAGTAAAATTAACAACACGGAAAGTTATGAAAGCTATAAATAAAAAACTTTTAGAATATTTCCCAGCGACGACGGCTCGCGTTGTTTTCATTTACAAACAAACGTAGAAACTACCTTTTCTGTAAAATAGAGAAAGCCTGGAAGCATTAAGGCTCCCGCAGACACACGCGATGTGACTCTAATATAAAAATTTCTGTGAATACTTCATAGAAATTGTTATATTCTGAAAACCCGTCTTTGGGTGTCAAAATGTAGATAAAAGCTGTCAAATTCCCCGTTGGCTGTGATTGGTCCACCAAAATAACAATAACCAATAGGTTTTATAACATTTTATGATATGATATAATTTGAAAACAGATCCAATTACAAGTTTTCAAAAACCGGGACTGTGTCAAATCATGAAGTTTCGCTACTGTACGGTTTCCGGAATTTGATTCGCAAATTGAGATAGTATTCAATTGGAAACCCGAAACCCGGGGTCTATAAAAAGGGCTGACCTTTTGATATACCCCAGGTTTCTGCGAGCTTAATTGACTTAATTTCCTGAATTTAATTTCTATGGATGTTTTAATTTACCTGTTATAAAATTCTCAAAACTTGGAATTCTAACCGGTACTTGGCAATGAACTTTGCGTGCTTCATATTTCACAAATTAATTATTAATACCGGGGCAGTATACATTATATACGCCTTTGGATAATAGAAGCATGATGTTCATTTGTTTTCCTTTACCTACAAAGAATTCTCATCTTTGTCCGTACATAGAAAGCCTTCAGGTCATTGTCGTGATAGCCCGCTCCCAACCGTGCCTCGTTGAATCAATCTAGAACAGATAAAACCACTGATATATGAGACCAAAATTGCACACAATCGTAAACAATTTAATTGTTATCCACGTTCGCAATGCTAAGATTACGGTTGTAAATTGTTTTGATTCAAATCACGGCGGGGAACTAAAGTTTATTAGTGTAATTACGAGTACAACATTTACTGTTAGTGTATTGAATTGGTTTTTGATTATGTGATACATAACGCTGTCTTTGGTTACATATTATGTACAGGTTCTTATTACCAAGCCCTCCCACAGTTTTTGGTAGTCTGATCTGTAAAAAAATATCTCAAAATGCTTGGAAATTCCCGCATTATTTTGACAACCTTCTTCGAGGTAAATCGAAATTGCTCTACTGGCCAAATACATGCGAGCAGCGGCCACCAAAAGTTGTATGAAAATCCATGTGTCGTGGTTTAGTGGCCAAATAAATTACATAGTAAACTCATATCTATCGTGTAATTTAAAAATGGAACGATCTTTTACTCCGAGACATGGCAACCAAGGAGGTAACTTATCAAAGGTTTTATTTAAATTTCGAACTGGCTTGCAAATAGAAAGCTGTTTATTGAAAAAGCGTCCATTATAAATAATGCAACCGAATTAATTCACGTAGGACGTTGCATCAAAATCTGACAAGAGCTTATAGCATGTTTGCGTTTTGTGAGCACGTCGACAAATTTATTGAATTTCGTTATGCATATCCCTTTGGCATGCTCTGCATACTAATATCGCTTTGTTTGAGGTGAGTGTATAACTCTGATTCGTGTGGACATACTACATGTGGACAGAGTAGGATAGGTAGAGATTGTTACCTATGTGGTTGGACGGCACATAGGTATGGGTTAATGAACGCTATTGTAACAATTGTTGGAAATTGGAATAACATCAGTTCTTGTTGTAACAAGCAATAAGATGTATACCTACTATTTGAGGACTCAATTCGTTGAGTGCCAGAGAACTTAAACTAGCTTCACTTTGCTTAGTTAATTGTTAAAGCACTCTTTGGGTCGATTCTTACTAGCGCTGAGTTGAAGCACAGCGAAACGTCAATCTAAAATATAACATAGAAAATTCACCCTAATGTCTGCAATGTAATGCACATATTTCCATCGAGGTAGAAAAAAGACGCGCGAACGAGCGCGTATTCTACGGAAAACTCGTGTCTGCGAGCGGCCAGCGCTGAATAATGCGCGCGAGTTAAGGCTCCCGCAGACAGGCGTGACGCGACGCAACACTAGTAGCACAATTTCCATGGAAAGTGTCGCACTGCCTATGCCTGTTGCGTCCGTGATATCGCGCCAGTCTGTAGGAGCCTTTCCGTTGTAGAGATAAGGGTGAATTTAGTATGTTATCAAAAGATTAACGCTTCACTGCGCTTCGACTCTGGACTAGTATTTATCGACCCTTAAGCTACTGTTTATAACATATTTAAATACAAAAACTTTATTGTGTTATGTTTGTGTCATTATATGTAATTATTTTAAGTTGGATCTAAATAAACGGTTTCATTTCATTTAGGCAGTCGCATACAAAAATTTTGAACGTAATTGGCACTCTCCTTCGTGGTTAATACAAGTATACTTACTTAATTTTTCTTGTTAGCTATACCTACCCTACTGGTACAATAACATCCGTGTCTCAAGCAGGGTTAAGAGTTAAGCCTTTCGAAGGGGTAACCCATTCAATGGGTTACCTTTATCATGATGATGTAACCCATTGAAAGGGTTTTATACTAGAAACCCATTGAAAGGGTTACATGATAACCCATTGAATAGGTTTTATACTTGAAACCCAGTGAAAGGGATACATGATAACCCATTCAATGGGTTTTATACCTACTTGAAACCCAGTAACATGAAAAAATCATAATATTATGTTATTTCGATATCCGCCCTGCACGCGTAGCATGACCAGTTCTATCTCTATTCTACCCAGGGACCATTTACGTTACCATTTAAAAAAAAACCCTATCGAAAATGTTTTTCTAAGCAGTTAATCAAAAACCCATACGGTGTGGGTAATTTTGAATGGCTTAAATTAAGCCGTTCAAAAGGGTTACTCACACCGTATGGGTTTTTATCGAAAACCCTTTCAATGGGTTACCAAAATTTAATTTAAGCCGTTCATAAGGGTTACCCATATCGTATGGGTTTTTGTTTAACCGCTTAGAAAAACCCTTTCAATGGGTAACCAAAATGGTCCCTGGTCTCAAGTTAGAAAATTATTAATTATAACTTGCAACCGTTTGAGCTTCAAAGCCGTGGGTGGATAACTTTGATAGGATACGTAATAAACTATAAATAATGGACAAGGCTAGCTGCTCACGATAACGAACTAAGACTAACATAGGTCTAACAGATCATAAATATGTTACCAATACGCCAACCAAGTCGAAAGCTTGCCTAATTGCGCTTGACTTGTGAATCTGTAAACCTTTAAGTTAGGGACAAGTAAAATTTGATACAAGCACTAAACAAAATCCAACTTATAACATGTAGCTAGACAGCCTACTTACTTTACAATCCACTAATTAATAACCATGTCTCCCCAAAAATGTACTACTTAATTTGTCGGTAACTCGGTACCAAGGACCTTACCTAATTGTTACCACTTAAACTAACCTAACTTACAACTTTTTTATACATGCACATGTTATAAGTTTAGTCTAAGTTACTCCGTATGACATCAGCTAAATGCCAGTGAAATTCTTGTCAAAATTGGTCCAGCCGTTTCGGAAATTAGCCAAAACAAACAGACAGACAGACAAACGTAAAAAAAAAATGTTTTGTTTGTTATATGTACCGTATATACTTTCATAAGCATTTAGTAAAAGGGTGTAATTACGACTTCATGAACAGAAATTTTCAATTTTATTTAGGTATTTGTATAAATAAAATATGTATATATTAACTCTACGGGATACTAAAACCACTAGACGTAATAACTGTAACACTTCTAATGTATCTTGTTCAGTGTCCTTAAATCGATTAAGAAATAAAATATAAAAAGTCAGTAGGTACTTAAAACTTCTAACAAAACAACCAACTTAAAAATCTACAAATAAATATCCCTGTACTACCCCAAAACATTTTTTCTTCTAACAATTCAACTTCTTAATTCGACAGTATCAAGGACCTTATACCCGCTGGCCGTCAATTAAAACTTTACGATCGTGTCGGTTTAATCTCTTAAGAGAATGCGTGACATCCATGTTAGGCAACTTAACTGTAACTTAAGACATGACGGACTTAATTCCTAGTACTAAGGTGTATGTGGGCGTATCGCAAATAACTTAGAGCTTTTTTGTTGGATCGAGTCAGTTGGATATAAAAAGGCTGATGTTATTTGTGTCTGGATGACTGCAACACTCAAATATAGTTGTATGGAAACCATTATGAAGCCAAGGATGCTAAAGCAAAACATAATATAGGTACTTGCAAAGATAATACAGCTAATAGACATGGAGAAAATACTGAAATGACAGTTAATAGAAACGACATTATGCTCATAAAATATATTGCATTAAAATTACCTCCACCTCATCCTACTCAAAACCGAAGAAACACTGTCTTTGAGAAACGATAATTATAAAAGAACAAAAATATGAATATAGGAACTTTTCAAATTAAAGCTTTTATAAGCTTGTAATCACACTCCTAAAGCAAATCGTGATTGCTTTTTTGAAGTCGTACAACATCTTAAAGGAAATTAGAACGTTAAATTAATTTGAAATGGTTTTATATGCAAAACGTTAAGGGTTTTCGGTAATTTATGCGATGAATTTTCTTGGTTTATTCCAATAATCGAAGATTTTGTATAATGAAAACCCACTAAAACAGATATTATATGAACCCAAAAATAGTTAAAAAATACTTTCTACAATCCAGATAATGGTGTCACTTACACTGCAACAGCCAGAATCGTGATCAATCCACTTAAATTTCCTATACACTCACATATTTTGAATTCATCGCAAGCAATTTCGCAACACGGAAAGCAGACCTGGTAATTTGCGTGGACTCTGTAACCAAAGGCTAAGCACTACACACCCACTAACCTCGGAATTGATTACACATAAAATCAGCATTACTTCTAGCTGATCTGCGAGTAAAATAAGACTATGCATCAGCTGCACTTATAAATCATTCAAATCTTCGGACTTTAGGCCTGCTAGACCGTTAGCTAAGTACGGACGTTAGGCGTTTTAATTTACTGGATCTGCGGCTTTTGTTGAGTTTTTTGCTTAGCATCAACATTAGTTCCGTGTTACCATTAACCTCCTGTAAGACCTTAATTTTTGATAGGTGTGAAACTGTGAGTATGCGTCTAAATGTGAATCCACGTCCGATTTTTCTATTGGATATACCAGATATACGAGCGCTGCAAAAGCCGTCACTAGGAACACGGTGGGTTTTAGTCAGTAAAAGTCTGACACTCCCTCTCGCTCCGCCCAGAGCGGGAGAAGTTATTTGATGATTTCCCACCAAAAAAAAAAAAAAAAAAAAAAAAAAAAAAAAGGGACAAAGCTGCTAATATGGAAAGGGTTCAATGCGATTCTAGAACTTCTAGAATCACATTGTATCTAGGGAGATAAAACACCGTTCTGGACTTTCCTGTAACGACAGATAAAACGCTTCATGCAAAATTTACATTAGACATTACTCAAACAATTCCACCCATGCGCGATTTCATATTCGCAAAATTACGTTCGTACCTAGACTTCAGTGTTCCCAAATACGAAGTTTAACAAATTCTCTTCGCCAGGTGGCTTGTGATTCACAGACTGTTGTACAAGCACAGATTATAAAAAGTATTTAATCTGTGGCACAGGCACGGCCTTGTGAAACCGCACGCACGTGGTCGCCTATTGTATTGTGGTTTTTCTTACATGTCCATTATTGTACACACTCAATGATCTGCAATTTGTCCATAGCTTACTTCTGCTCTATTTGGATTTCCTGCTTTATTATAACCATTTATTGTTTTTACCTTCTTAGTTTCTGCATTATCCGATGGTTGACTATCTAAACTATCTACTTTCGGTCCAACAATGTCATAAAAATAAATAAAACAAACCTATGTACAAAAGTTCAAACAGAATAATATAAATTAACCCGGGCCCAAAGGATTATATCTCCAAACATCGACAATTCTAGAACAGCTAAACCAGTCTAACAAGCACATTATCATTAACAAATATCTTACTTCTGAGCGATCTGTTAACCTGGTACCAATTAGTTTAATTGCTACTATGATACCCTCAATACGACCAACAAAACATACCTACTCGTAGAAGATTATAAATGTTACTGCAGACAGAACTAAGTATAACTGACACAAAACGCCTTATGAGTATCAGTCGAACTTACATACTAACCCACATAATTCAGATGTTTATTCTGACCAATCAGCGGCCGAGTTCGCTTGGCATGCGCGATCGCAGCGCGTACAATCACCGCGGTCCGATCGCACGCGATTCGTTCGTAATCAATTAAGAGTATCCTTTACGTGCGTTCGAAACGAATGGATTTGTTACGGTGATTTGTGTGATATAAAAACAATGGCAGTGACACTTTGCATTATTTATAGTATTCGCACTCTATGGGACACACACTGGGACTCACACTCATTTATAAATAGGTTCAAAACACTTTAATAGATTGTCTCTTGACTTCTTCAGTATGGCTTAGTGCCGGGGGCTCCCTTAGTTTTTGTCTATATCTTGTAATTACCACATGGTGATGGGGGTTATTATTTTTCTTCGTCTCCATTTTCCTCTCTAACCTTGACATGTACGTCGGAAACGTACGTACGTACGTTGCATGTTGTCATGTTTTTGAGCACTAATCCACCGGGCATCGTCATCTATAATCCCAATTGTTCCTACAGTTTTTTTATGACGCCTCAAAACTAGCTATAGTTTCTTAATTAATTAAACCAAGCACCTACTACTTATGGATTATTTACATGAGGGCCAAGAATTTTTTGATTGACCAGAGATACTCCCATACTGCAATACAAGAAATAAAATCAAACTAAATCACAAGAAGATCGCAAAAAATAATCTCTTCATTCTACGAATGAACGGATTCATAGTCATAGTTATTAAATATCCAACTTCTGCGAACTACGAGTACTTCTATGTATTTTATTACTCGTATATCTAGGTAATAATTGAAATAAAAAACATCGCAATTTCTATGGTAATTTAATCGTGAAAGAAAAACATTCTGATATCAAATCTTCTTGCGCCAGTAACATTCAATCATAGGAAATAGGAAAGATAAGCTTGATATACCTACATAATGTTCATAATAAAACGTTCTGCATGATTTCTCTCACTGATAAACTTACATTATGGCACGCGCTGCTGTGACAAAGACTACGTCGTGGATTTTGTCACATCTCAAAATTTGCATAACCTTTTCCCAACATAGGGGTTGGGGTCGGCTTCCAGTCTAACCGGATGCAGCTGAATACTACATGGAGTGACTGCCTATCTGACCTCCATAACCCAGTTACTGGGTAACACGATACCCCTTGATAAGACTGGTTGCCAGACTTTTGAGCTTCTGACCCGTGTCTGAGCCGTGTCCCGGCTGTCATTCTTAGATCTTCGATAGTCGTTACGGCTGTCAAAGATTTACGAATGACAGCCGGGACCAACGGCTTAACTAGGTTTCCGTGCCACAGAGGGATCTCGATATGTAATGGATGGTCACCCATCGCGTAGCTTAGCCTTCAGTTGACCCGTGTTGCTGTAATAATTTAGCCATCTCTCAAACAAAATCTGTGACATCATCATCATGCTTCTGCCCGTAGCCCAATTTATTTGTGGTCGGCGCAACATGTCCCTTTCTTTCATACGTCTCTAATGTCGTCATCTCGGCAGTCACTCCCTTTCTAGCCATATCATCCTTCACAGTCCATCCATCGTTTCTTTGGTCATCCCCTACTTTTATAGCCATCGACATCCATACTCATAACTTTCCTCACCACCTTTTTGCTCATTTCTCCGCATCACAAGCCCTTACCATGACAACCGATTTCCGTACAACTTTTCAGTCACCGGTGCCATTTTCAGACTTACTCTTATGTACTCATTTCTTATTCTATCCATTCGTGTCACACCACACATGCCTCTTAGCATTCTCATCTCAGCTACATGCAATTGCCTTTCATTCGTCCCTTTTGTGGCCCAACATTCTGCTCCATACACATACAGTCAGTTGCAGAAACGATCTTTAAATTTTAAAGACTACATTAAACACTAATGTAGCATTAAATCATTGCACAAAACCATTTTTTATTTTATTTTAATGCTCCATTAAATTTAACTAATGAAATGTCAAACCTAATGAAACTGGCCATTTTAAACACTTTTACGTTGCACGTAACTTCATTAGCGCCCATTAGCAGGTTGTGAACTTTAAGTTTGACATTTCAGATTTTTTAATTTTAATGGGCCGAAAAGCATCCATTAAGAGCAACATTAGTGTTTTCTACGGTACTTGAATGCATTTCTGTAATTGAAAGATGTTTTTAACCAGTCTTTCGTCATTATCTAATTCTTATTTAGTAGATTTACCTCGCCGTCGAATCCCAGACCGAGTGAATTCATTTTTAAAACATGATGGAAAAGAGTTTCGTGTAAGGTATAGAATTTCCAAGGAGGCAGTTATTCAAATTTGTAACCTATTTGATTAATATTTAGAACCAGTGACGCAAAGAAATAAATCCATTATTGGCCTGACACAGCTTATAATATGTTTGAGATTTTTCGCCACTGGATCTTTCCAGCAAGTAGGTATTGGGTGATTTAATAAACATAAATAAATCAACAGTTTGTCGGAAACAGGTTGGGTCGGGTTGTTTGTCAGTTTGTTTATACAAAAAGTATCCCGTGAGCTAGCAAAATTAAGCCACCTCTATATTAAAATGCCAGACCGGACGGAACTACGTAGAGTTGCAGAAGGTTTTTATGAAATTGATGGATTTCCACGTGTGGCAGGAGCTTCAGACTGCACACATGTTAAAATTATTAGATTAAGGGGGATGCGCTAAGGTAGCCCGCAAAATTCAAATTTTATTACGTTTTTTGCAATTTGCAGGTCATTAACACGTATCTAATTATGATTCGCGACCATAACCAATATGGCTTTACAGAATTATAATCATTAGAATATGAATCAGAAGTATAAAAATTGCAAAAAACGTTGGTAAATTTGAATTTCGCGGGCTACCTTAGCGCATCCCCCTTAAACCAGATTATTTAAACTACATTAAACCACAGAGTACACTGAATACACATAAATCAACTACATTTACTTTATTTTATGCTAAAATTGTGGTGTACTTGTACGTACGGATATTAACAGAACGCAAATGTTCACTCTTTTCGTTCAATATGGTAATTTGTTCCTGGCAATATTGTTTAAAGTCTTCTTTAACTAAAGTGGCATTAAAAATGTCTAATGCTATCTAAAATTTGTTTGTGCAACTTCATTAAAGTAATGAATTTATTAGCGATAATGCTGCTTTAGGTAATGAAGTTTTAATGGTGAGCTTTCTGCAACTGAGTGTGTGACATATGTCTTGTAAATAAATTTTCTAGCCGCAACGGCCCAGTTTGATCATTTCAGTTTCCTTAATTGTTTGATAGCAATTAATGCAATTACAGAAAGTGGAATTAATTCGTTACTTACAATTATTTTAGTTCTAAACGCTAATTGGATAATTATTGTTTATTTGTTTCTAACTATTAAGGCTTATCTGTCTTTTTTTCATAAATAATTTTGCTGTTAATGAACTAATATATTTCAGGCTCTTTCTTAAGATTCATTTAGGTGTATAACTTATGCACCATTCAGATATCTTATAACCTCTTCCTGCTCTATTTATTTAAATTTTTCACTATCGTCTACTATCCGAGTCCATAATATTCCTATTGTAACTTCAAGGGTTACGAGTCTGTCCGAAAGGTATCGTGGCTCTGGCACACAGGCCCCCCCCCCCCATTTGAAGGAACACGGTGGGTTTTAGTCAGTAAAAGTCTGACACTCCCTCCCGCTCCGCCCAGAGCGGGAGAAGTTATTTGATGATTTCCCACCCAAAAAAAAAAAAGCTCGGCGCGTCAGCGTTTTCTCTGCCTTACTCTATGATATATGTCGTTTGCCATTTCTTAGATACCAGACTGTTACTATTTTACTTTATGTCCCCCTCAAAGAATTTTAAAGCCTTGTCACGTTATATAAGTTCTTTTGTAAAGCGATTGTCATATAAGATAAGCAATGTAACTGATCGCTTCATTAATAACAACTCTAGTAAGTAGTACCACGGTATGTGCGCGTGAGTGCCCGTGTGGTCGGTACTTTTGTCCACGATACAATCGCCTTATTAAGCTTTCGTAACACATACTGCGAATTGAAGATACGAATTACGATATGTTAGGTTATGTGAAATTGCTTATAACTTATATTGTAGTTATAATGTGAAGTTTTGTGAATAAAAATTGAAAAAGCTATGCGGTAAATAAAATACATTCATAAACTCACGTCTTCTTCCCATGGGGTTTTTTTTTTTGGTGGTCATTATTTAATTATCAAATAACTTCTGCTCTGGACGGAACGAGAGGGCGTGTCAGACCTTTACTGATTAAAACCCACCCATGTTCCTTCAGTTGCCTGTGTGCCAGGGCCACGATATCCCTTTCGGACAAACTCGCAACCCACATAGGTACCTGCAAATTATAATAATTCCATGTAGCAACACACATAGGTCGCGGGTCATATCCCACTCTCTTGTCGTATGACAAAGCCTTACCCGACCAACTGCGGGCCACTACGGGCCACGAGTCTCACGCTATGCCATGCCAACCTTACGCATTTTACATAACCACTATTATTTTGTTTCATAATTATGTTTATGCAATAGAACACATAGTTAAATTGAGTCTCTGTATTTATTTGCAATTCTGTATTTTGTTATGGTTCCGTACCCGAAGGGTGCCAAACGGAACCCTATTACTAAGCCTCCGCTGTCCGTCCGTCAGTCTGTGTATCTCATGAACCGTAATTGGTAGACCGTTGAAATTCATAGATTGTGTATTTCTATTGCCGCTATAACTACAAATAATAAAAATAAAATAAAGTTAAAAATATAAGGCATAAGTACAAGAAACGTGTTTTTATTCGGCGTTTTTTGCTAAAAATATTGTACGGTGTTACGGACTCGAACTTGACCGGTTTTTTATGTATCGATGTTATTGAGTAATTATTATGCTTAAAAATGTACGTACCTATTTAATGAAGCAGGTAATCGTATGTCGCGCACTCTGTGGACTGACAACGCCTTTAAATATTATTAACATATTTATAGGTATCTACTTATTATGTAAGTACAGTCAACATCAAAAGTAAGTATGATGATGTTAAGTTTTAAAAGATGCAAGTTTTAAATTATATTACTAAAATAATGAATTTCTAAACACCGAATAAGTCATCAACTTTTGCTGTTAACTGTACTCTCATTTCTTAAAATAAATGGGTGAAGCTTTTGTCGTAGTCTCATCGACGATGGGTCCACAAAAACGTGAATTACGTCAACCGTTGGTCTGCTCCCGTTTGGCGTACGTGCCCGTTTGTTTCGAGCTCGAAACTTACTTCAAATTCAAAAAGTATTACTAACAAACTTTTTTACGAAAAACATTTTGTACATTATATTAAACATCGATAAGTTTATTTTCCTTTCCAGCATAGGCCTCCCCCAGACCCTTCCACAGTTGTCGATCGTGAGCTTTCCTTCTCCATATCGCACCTGCTGTCGACCTACGCACTGGTCTTCCTCTTTTCCTCTCTCGGATACCATTCAGTGTCATCTTTGTACCATTTTTTTATTTTGCTTCTGATAGTATTACCTACCAGTATGACTTTTTTTCGTTCAGTACCCCGAGTGTGTTTGCAAGTGAGTAAACGTAACTAGCGCGTTTGCGTTAAGATTTTTATTCTCACACTTATACTCTTAGCATTATGTATGATCTATCGGTCAAATTTTAATGCAAACGAAATAGTTACGTTTACTCTCTTGCAAACTTCACTTGGGGTACTGATGTATGAACGTAGGCGAAGCAAAAGTAGTATGTAAGAAGCGTAGCAGCTGGCGTTCTATACAGGCTGACTTTGAAAACATGCGACACTTTTTTTTTTGCGAATTCTTATTTGGTCCCATAATAAAAGTTGTTCATATTGATGGCTAGAACACTCCCTCAAATTTTGTCGCATGTTTTCAAAGTCAGCCTGTAGTTTCGGCCATGTTGTTTCATAGGGGTAGCCTCCATGGGAAGAAGGTGTTACTTTATGTATTTTATGTAATAAACTAAGAACGATATTGGGGTTTACTTTCGGACACTCTACATACTTTGCCTTATCCTTATAGATACGTTTTGTTTACGTTATTTCTGCTTGAGTATAGTTTTCGACGATTATTTTATATATATATATTTTTCGTTTGTGTGTCTAACATAAGGCAAATAATTTAATTTAATGTTTTGTGTTGCGTAATGCAAATTATTTTACATTTTATTGTATAGATTCAAGTTTTATATGCGAACAGACAGCTGTGCTGCTGGGGAGTTTGTTGCGCCACTTCTTCTTCCCAGCTAAAGCACTAGGAAGTGGTAAAGGGTGGGCGTTTTTGGGGGACTGTCTCATGTAATTTTTGACGGTCGAAAAGTGCTGATTCTCAGCCTAGTTTGAATAAATGACTTTGTGATTTTGATTTTATGCTGGAATCACAAGCTCATTAGCGGTACATTCGTGTATCATTAATATGAAATATTATAGTACACGCAAGATACCATAACAAACACTACTTCAATCAGCAGTGGAAACTAAAGCTATTTCAACGCAAGACTAACAAACTATCTTGCTTCACTCACAGCACGCAATATCTCAATTTGTCTTGATCTAGATAAATGTACGAAATCATCGAAACAACTTGACTTGGGACCGGTGTCATAGAACGCGGGCAGCGGGAGCGGTGGCAAAGCGAGGTGCCACCGCTCCCGCTGGTGGAGCGGAGTCTGTATGTTTAGGTTAAGGTATTTTTCTATGGGCCTGTGTCGCCTGAAATAAATGGTATTATTATTAAAGCATATAAGCTTTGGTTTCCTAAGAAAGCGATTCTGTTATATTATAACACAGTTTTCATGAAAACCTGTCATTATCACCAGTATTTGACATTCAAGTGTCATAAAACGCTCTGTATTTAAACAGCCCTTAATGCGTGACCAATCACTGGTTTCTTAGCAAAAAAAATAAATGAAAGAACTGAAACACTCCTGCTGTTTGCGGCTTGTTGTTTCAACTGAGCCATATTTATTATACAGTCAGTGCCTGACCGGTGCAAAATTGTTAAAACATCATCTAATGAATTAAAAATACACACTAGTTATTGGATTATTGTGCTTATGATCCAAGTCTATAAGAGCACTTATTTATAAAATAAATCTTAGTGTTTGTTAAAGGAAGCGTTTTCCGCTGAGCGTCACTAGAATGTCAGCCTTACGCCCACCGCTACCCAAGGCGGGCCCGCTTTCTTTGTAGCCTCACCTCAAAAGTTTAAAGCCACAACTTCCTGAGAATTCCTGTCTTTGTATCTGATTTCGTAAGATTTCCCGTCACAATGATAATTTACACCGCTGTAATTAATAAAAGGAATTATCGAATGAATCATTACGATATTAAACTGCTTTGTTTAACCAACCGGTTGTATAAGTTGTGTTAATTGGTGCTAGTGACCCATTTCAATAAGTTTAATTAAAAAACATTGTACTTAATCAAATATTCAAATGAGTTGCAACAATGTTTGGTGCTGGAGATAATTGTCGAGTCCCGGTTGGAAGGTCGTGGGTTTAAACCTGATGATAAACAATTGAAATTGAAGCTAATTTAATTGTGTTAAGTAATTACCAGAAAATCTTAATAATGCGGTTTTGAGACCTCAGTTGCCATTCTTTGAGCTTCCAACGAATAATTGAAATGTTTATTTTATTAAATTGTTTGCATATTGTATAAAATAAAAGAGGGGCTTGTGGCTAAGTACTATCAGCCACACGAGTCGATCGCTCAGGTTAAGCTATGCTTACCACGGTTGGTCCGTGGATGGGTGACCATCTTTAAATACCAAGACCCCTCCGTGCCTCGGGAAGCACGTAACCCAGTAACCCAGTAACTGGGTTGTGGAGGTCAGATAGGCAGTCGCTCCATGTAAATTACTGGTATCCAGCTGCATCCGGTTAGACTGGAAGCCGACCCCAACATCGTGAGGAAAAGGCAAATGATGATGATGATAATGTTATTGTATAAAATAAAATCGGATAATGTTATTGTATAAAATAAAATCGTACTAAGTACCAACCCGCCTGCCAAGCGTGGCGATTACGGCAAACCACCCTTTGAGTGAGGTCTATGTCCAGCAGTGGACGTCTTTCGGTTGAAATGATGAAGTACCTATCGACGCCTTAGAGTGAAAACCTCGTAAGTGTAAAATAAGTACCTTTGCAGGAGTAAGAAAAAACTGCGTGCTGTAAATTTTTACTACTACAGTTTCTTCAAATATGTGTCTTTTATTTTGCAATTTGATATTTGTTTAATTAAACATAAGAGACTTATTTATTTCATTTTATTATCTTTTTTTCTTAAAAAAAAAACACGTGGTTTGCTGGTAGCAGTTACAAGTTTATCAATGATACATTATAGAATAAAAATTGATATACTTCTTTTAATCCGTTTTATTTCGGTGCCTTACTTAACTATAACTTATAATAATAAGTAACACTTGAAGTGTGTGGCAAATAATCATCAAAAAAGTCCTAAACATAATTATTATTTTAATTCTAAGTTCAGGTAAATTGAAAACCTCGTATGTTGGTTTGCGAGTTTTTCAAACTAGTTATAGATGGCGTTACAGGTTACTTAACTTTTTTTGTTTGAAACTAGAGCGTGCGTTGCGTGGTTTTCTTTCCAAAAATGTATTAAAATAAAAAATTCCAAAATTGCATTCCTGAGGTTTTCACTCTAAGGCGACGCTATCTATGTATTTAATATTAGCTCTACGTATCCATGGAACTTTACTGGCTATCCACTCCATGGAGCTCGAACTGTCTCAAATCGTGCAACTTTGACTTAACCGAAAATTTACCTTTTCCAGACACGAGACTCTTTATGAAACATGATTTCATATCTTCTTCTCGATCAAACAACCCTATCTAGTGAGATACCGAGAACTTTCGCGGTGGACAACTTTTCGCCCTTATGTCCATAGTAATAAGGTTGAAAAATGGTCGACCGAGAACTTTCGCGGTAGTACAGTCAGTTTGACTAACCATTAACAACCTACGCAGTAACTTGACGTCATGTCACAAGTTATAGTCGAAAAAACAATAAATAATGACGGTAGTCTTCGCCTTGCTACAATGATAACATGCGTTGTGTCTACAGCCATTGTGAATTCGATAATATACTTAATTTTTCCCACTGAGACCTTCAGACTAACGTGACAAAATTTTGTCGTCGCATTCAGTCGCGCCCAAACGAGATTTTATATGACCGTTAGACAAGTCATCTCTACTCGACAAAATTTTGTCGCTCGCGCATGTTTTTTTTGTTAGTACGGCCGATTAAAGGCTTCTACATACTGGCGCGACACGCGACGCGACACAGGCCCCGCGTGTCGCGCGACGAGCGGTGCCTTTGTGTCGCGTCGCGAGTCGCACTGGTCTGTAGAAGCCTTTACGCTCACGCGATTGTTTTATGATAACTTCATTCACGTGATAACTATTAATTTTATGCACATGTTATTTTACACACGTGAGGTGCATGAAATTGAAGTTTTAATAAAAATATTCGACAGAATTAGTGCAAAGTGCAAATGCGTAATGTCTCACTCGCTCGGAAATGATTGCAAAAATTGCACTTGACGACAGTGAAAAAAAAACTAAAAAAAAATAAACATTTAATAAGAAATCAGTTATATAAGTGATTATAATCTCAACCAATAAACATAAAAAAATGGAAAAGCATGAATGAATGGTTAGATGAAAGTAACTTCTATAGTTTAAAATAATGTATATACAAGATGTAACATAAATAACGCACAACCTCTTAAGGGGTCATTTTACTCATCATTGTGGTTGTGCGTTATTTATGTTACACCTTGTATAGATACAAGACTTACCAAAGTTGATAAAATTTTCTAAACAATAAGATTTTGCCCGTTATATTTTATCCTAACTGAACATGTTTGTGCCATTATAATTATATTATATTTAACACCATTGTATGCTTAGCATGTTTTATGCAAATAAATTATTTATTATTATTATTAAAAACTATAGCTGCTGCCCGCGGCTTCGCCCGCTTGGCTATTCATAAAATAAAAGTAGCCTAATTTACTCCTTATAACATCAGCTGCCAGTGAAAGCCCCGTCACAATCGGTCAAGCCGTTTCGGAGATTAGCCGGAACAAACATACAGACGCAATTTTTTTTTAATAGGTTTTTTGCTACATTTAGTACCTTATATCTACTTTCATATTCAACAGACACTTCGATTGTATTTATTTTTATGTATAGATAAACAATACCATTGCAGAATCTCTTTCACACACAATTTAGCCAACAAAAATCAGGTTGACAGATAATGACCACATAATGTCACGTTGTGGCTCTTCCTTATCCGTTTCAGATTTACGAAATAAACAAGGCTCTAATGCAAGTGTCACAGAAACGTGTTTAACCATAAGATTAGAATGGTGCAAGTGTAAACAAGTTGTAATTTCGTCGCCTTCGTGATCTAGTTTCAGTTAATTCTTTATGCAATTAGCCTCGGAGTAATCTCTAGTACCACTAGCTATATCGAATACTTATTTATTCGATTCTAATCCCCAAAAGTAGGGCCCAAACTGAATCTAGAAGTAGGTAATTACTTTTTTTTCGCTTCTAAGTGGTCGTGACGTCTTCCGAAATGGATCACATTGATACAGGCTATAAATCTAGATCTCAATTGGATAGACTAGGCTTATATGAAGACACCTATGGACAGGTATAAATCGATGCTCAATTTCTCATCCATCTCGATTCTTAATTTTCCTCTCACTGTCTGAGAAATTTCGATTCGATAACTAAAATGACAAATAACATTGAGGTGCCAGAAATCTCAAATTAACACGTGCCTCAAAGGAAAGTAGACAAAAAATCGAACTCACGTAGTAGTTTTTCGATCAACTAGTATTATTGCGACAGCAAAACGACAAAATTCATTATTCGCTTACAGAATTGGGTCGTTGTTGGTCCAATAATGCAGAAACTAGTATTACTCGTTCACTTTGTTGTCGGTACTACTTTTTAGTAATAAAAACTTCACTTTGAAAAGCCTCTGATAAGATATCGAATACGGCTAAACTTGACAGATTAAGGGCCCGTACACACGTACTATACGAGTAACCACAGCAGATCGCAGTGACAAAATGTGGGCAAGACGTGGTTACATGTGAATAGTGTCGCTGCAACTTCTTGCAGTTGCGTTGTGGTTTCGTTGTGGCCTAGTGTTTGTAGACAGATCGACTTCGGCTGTGACAGTGTGATCGCATCGACGTAACTTTGTGGTTGCTTTGAAGCTGCGACGTGGCCTTGATGTGGTCGGGATCGCCCACACGGGTGATTTCAAAGGCGAGATGTGGTCCGTGTAAATAGATTTTTCATGTTTTTACAAATTAGTCCACGTGGTGTCGGTTGCGGTGTGGTTGTGGTACGGTCAGTGCTCTGCATTACCTGACCCCTCTTACAAAGAAGAAGAGGGGAAAAAGGGTCAGGTTATACAGAGTACTGTACGTGTGATCGGGCCCTAAACTGAAATTACAAACAAGATAAAGTTACGACAATTACGATGTTGAAATACTTGAAATACGAATTAATAAATAATTATCATTTAAAAGTTTAAGTTAATTTGATACAATCGACAAAATACTGGCCATTGCAATCAAATAAAAACTGTATCATGCATCAATTAAATAAATCTTTTTATCAGCCTGTCGAAAATCAAACATTTCATCATCTGATAATGATGCTATCTCCCTTGTATCTCGGTGTACGCAAAGTAATACTAAGAATCGATTCAGACGAAACTAATTTAAAAAAACTATTACCAAATAAAAATGCCTTCAACACGATACGAAATCTCTGCAGCCTTGACAAGTGGCACATGTCAGCCGCCATCTTGAAATTGGTGCTGTCAAAACACTTAATGTCATATTACATTAATGGCCGGTAATTGATGTTCAATAAGTAGATACTTTTTATAACCAATAAAATTATAAGTAATCAAGTAATCATCAAAGGTAATTTGTATTCCTTACAGGTTTTTGCAAATAATGTTTGCTAGAAAAAAGATAATTTAGTTCAAGAATAATTATAATCTAATTTAATTAAAACCCAACCGTGTACGTAGGTAATCTGTGAGTTTGAATGTCATTACCGACTTAATTTGTTCAAAAGTTAATGCAAATTAAATTAAGAACTCGCAACGACTTAATTATTTTAAATCCAAACTCATTTCCTTTGCTTTAAAAGCTTTAAAAGTTCAAATTTTCGAAAATGGAACGTCATATCCGAAGTTTATATGTCGTCACTTGACATGGAGTAACCACAAAGCTATTTTGGTTTTTTTTTTTTTGTTTAAAAGATAACTTGTATTTTGTTCTGCCAGCATAAGGCCACTAAGGCCAGCATTCAGTCTTGAGTGATGACGTTAAAGTTGTGTTGCTATACTTTTCCCTATCACGTATCCTTCGAATTTCATTACTTTAAAAAAAAAACTTTGGTTCTCACATTGCTGTCAACTTTTAATAAAGCTTTTAAAAAAGTTATGTTTTTCTGTTAAAATAACATTAGTAGTTTTAATATTAGTAAGTAAACTGCTTTGATAAAACATCTGATATTATGGGTAACTACATTTTTCTTATGTTTTGAATGGGCATGAATTGCGTATTACAGTTATTGTAAAAAACAAGGTCAGTATTTAAGTGAAACGTGGGTTCCGATTTTTTTGTAAATACCGCAGCGGTCCATAATACCAATGATACCCATAGATTTTAAATTAGTTTTTTTTTGTAGGTTTTCGTAGATGTGATGTCTTACAACTTAAAAACGAATTAGGTACTTAATTACTTCAGGTACCTTGTTAATCTTGGTAAATGGTGCAAAAAGTTGTTAGCATAAAAACTGTTTTTAATTTTCCTACATGACTGTCCATAGACGCATGTCATGTCAATATTTTTTTATGCGATTTATTCAACGTTGTTAATCAAAGATAATTGTTGTTAATCCACTTTTTGTCAAACACACTGACTTGTTGCTTAAACTATTAACATGGCCTCCACTACGTCTGGATTAGTTCCTGTTAACTTATATTTGTGAATTTATCTAGTAAATAGTGCCTATATTTGGACACCGTAAAAAAGGCCCTAACATTTATTGTATGTACTTACCTACAGTTTAGTTTAGATGTCACATTACTATTTATTTCTCTTTGTTCTACCACAGCTTCCATCACTACATTTTACCTTTTACCTTCATTTCCTCATCAAAATCCCCACTAAATCACACTTTTCATTATCATTTGACCTACAGTTTAGTTTAGATGTCACATTACTATTTATTTCTCTTTGTTCTACCACAGCTTCCATCACTACATTTTACCTTTTACCTTCATTTCCTCATCAAAATCCCCACTAAATCACACTTTTCATTATCATTTGTTTAAGTCCCGGGGTAGAAGCGAACTTCTGTTTAAATTTAATAAGCACGTGTCCCGTAATGGAACTCAGGCACGTGCACCTGTGCTAATGGAAGGTCCTCCGAAACTTTTAGTATAGGATGTGTTTATTTACTGCACGTTTTTATGGACGCCGTCTAAGAGACAAGTAGGTATGGTAGAGGTTGTGAAGGTTCATTAACCTTTTGTTAATGTCACTGGCTGCTGATGAATTTTCAAAGGTATCTTTGTGTTTACTCAATCCGAAATTAACCTTAATACACCGTGCTTCAGCCCGCTTGAGCAAACAATAAATGAAATAAATTTTAAACAATTAACTAATCTTTTTATAAATATTTGCTACACAAAACTCAAAAACTCAAAGCATTTATTTCAATTAAACCAATTACAGGCACTTTTGAATGGTCAAAGAGTCGGTCAGTTAGACAGAAAGTTGAAGCTATTTGCCCATTCCAAAACGTAGATCTCTATGGAGAAGAACAGGCAAGAAACTCCAAGGACACTCTTTTAAATCAAGATATTACAAAATCCTGGGTACATTATTCTTGTCGCTTCTTAAAGTGAGAACAATGTAAAAAATATAAATTATTTAAAAACAATACACATTAAATAAAATATTACAAATAAGCCCTGGCAGATAGGAGGACATAATTATCTATCTATTTTTTATTTAAATATTTACGTGCACACAAAACTGATTTACATCCGTAACACGTCCTCGTAACATAAGGTCCAGTTTTAAACCAACGTCAGGCACTAGTTGTCTGGCATTTATGCTGAACTGGGCCTATTTCGCGCAGCCGTGAAGCACTCAATACTATTATATGTAAGTATTTTCTGTTTTTGTGTAAATATTGTGTGCTGAGTCAAATTTTATTATCTTTCTTTTCTTTCGAATAAATATTGGAATTATTTCTAAAGAGAGGGTCTGGCGTTTAAAGTACCACCCCGAGGACTCGAAAAATACTGAAAAATGAAACATAACAAAACTTAACATCACGTCTGTAATCCCCGAAGGATTAGGCAGAGGAGTACCTATGGAACTACCCAAAACAAAATTAAAATAAGAAATTACTTATAAAAAAAAAAAATATTTTGCAGGTACTTTTCTTTGAAGGTACAACAGTAAGCTACTTATATTGGTGGGAGAAAAAACAGAAACCCCAAGTAGGGCTTCATATAAATCTCGCTTCAAAGGTGAAAATGTCTGTAACAGCATCTGAAAATATCACAAGATTGTTTCATATTTTGGTTTCTAAAAATAATGTATTTATTCCACAGCTTGGAGCTTTCACAATGTGATTCCGTATTAATTCACGACGAAGGCGATTATTGAGTGAAAACACCGACACGTGTTTCCAGGGTAACCATGCAATAACTTTAGTAAGGGACATTTTTATTTTGAAGTATACAACATTAGTTTGTGTTTACCCTAAACCCGAAAAGGGGTCATTGTATTTCATTTTGAACAACTTTTTCTATGGGACCAACTTGAAATCGCGAAAAAAAAATCTGCTGTTCCATAAATTTTGTCGATTTAAGTGAACACAAATGTATGGAACAGCTTCCCCTTTTCGGGTTTAGGGTAAACAAAAGCTAATGTTGTATACAGCTTAATAGACGAGTTTTTTTAGTTCTAAAGTATAGATAATGATACTTCATGAATTTCGCGAATGCATCTCTAGTACCTACAGATACATTTTTTTTTTCTTTTATTTCAGAAAAAGTTCATTTGTTTAGTTATACACACAACTTAGAAACTAACATTAGTAAAGATTCCAGTCTATTCGGTTTTAGTCCAAACTAGTGGGGAAATGACGAAAAATTTTCACAAATACTATCAATATCCATAACCAAATGCTTCATAATCCTATGATATCTATAACCAAATGCTCAGTTTTACGCAAAAATAAATATGACAAGACAAAAAAAAATACCTTACAATCATAGGACTAAAGTTTTCAGTTAAAATAACTAGCCTTCACATATTTATAAAATTATAAAACGTTTCTCTGAAGACTGAAAAGCAATTTCAGTCTTCTTTCGTTGCTAACCCTACAGTAACATCTGACGCAAAGAATATTCGTATCAACAACAACGGAAAATTATATGCAAATTTAATTTAGTACGGTTCGCAAAACAAACGAAATTACGTGTACGACATACGTAAACCAAATCCATTCGAAAAGTTTTCACAATACACTGAGCCGCTTTTCCTAACTTTGCTTAAATTTTTGTTCATGTTCTGATTCTGAATTTGCAAAATTAAAGGATAAAAATAAAACGACAATGTGTATGCAATGTGGTTTGTTTAAAAATAAAGTTAGTAAGTACGTGTTTTATTAAACAAAAAATAAGTCAAAATTTTCCTAAAATCGGTAGCAACGTCTGTGAACTTAACAGAAGGCAAAAACACTAATTATTTAAAGTTATTTTTTTAACATACATGTACATAATTATAAATATAATTTTAAGACGATGTGTAAATATTATCTTACTCTGTACATTGAACTGTTTATAAAAAAAAGCAATTTTATGAGAAATCCGCAGACGTTCACCCATCATGACACATAAAATTACATATACCGGTCCTTTATTAAGACTCAAATATATGCCAGTGACCTTGAGTAGTTAGCTTGCGTGTTCTGTACTGAGCTCACGCAACGCGTCGTACGTTCAGCCAGTAATAGGACTCGCCCATCAAGGTGCGCTGTCCCCAATTTGACGCATTATTAATTTATTGTACACAAAACAAAAGGTAATAAAACGCGTATACTAAATTATAAATTTGTGAAGGTTTCAGAAAAATACGCTTGGTAGATTTTGCGCCATTCTCAGTTTTTTATCCGCGTTAGACATAACTTTACAAATTAATTTCACTATGTAATATAAACATAATCTAAAATATTCACATATTAAGTTATTGAGTAAATGCTCTAATTTAACATATATTTTTTTCAAATCATTAACACTACTCGTCTAGACGTGATCTTCAGTATAAAATCATTAAAAGTCGGTTATCGTCGCCTTAAGATCCTGAAATCATAGACGCAATAGTCTTCGTGGCGAGAAACAATAGTATCCTCTAATTATCACAATGCAGAGGAACAGTAAGCGCAATAGCTGTAATTGACCGTCAATTTACACTTCATTTGTATGTAATAAATCGTCTGAAAATAACTACTAAAATAAAGACAGGGGAAATAGGAAAGGGAAGTATCCAATAAAAACTTATAAGGAAAAGGGTTGATTGGACTAATCAATCGTGTTAATACGTGACGTGTATGCCTATACTCAGTTTGAAATAAGATTAGACATTTAAATAAACCTTTTTTACAGTCCGTTCAACCGATTTTGACTTCTATTGCGTTGGCGGCATGACAAATGGCAGCTGTAATAAACAGTTGGTATTGTAACCACGTTTTTGCTTTTAATGACATTCTTATGCCTACGGAATAGAAGTCAAAATCGGTTGAACGGACTGTAAAAAAGTTCATTACAATGTCTAATCTTGTTTCAAATGGAGTATAGTGGAGCTGTAATTCATAATTAAAATGGCAATTTAATTGAGTTATCGTTTTAGTTGTATTATTAAACCACTTTAAGCGTAGGTCGTCATCGTCAGTTCAGCTGAAAGACATCCACTGACATACGCCTCACCCAAGCACCGCCACTTCGACCGCTTCTGTGCTTGCCGCATCCAGCGGATTCCTGCGGCCTTTACCAAGTCATCGGTCCACCTTGTTGCCTTCCAATCCAAGGTGGCTAAGCTATGCCAAAGACATTATCACTTAGGACCTTCATTGACATTATAATTAAGTACTTACTATGGCAATAGTTACGTTTCTTATGTCTGAAAAAGAATAAAATGCCTACCTTTCATTTCGTTCATCAAACCAATCGAAACCAGCGGTTGTGCAAAAAAACTGCCTCTAAACCCTAATTTGATTAGACTGTAAACACTAAACCGTTTACGTTAACACTGTAACTCGATTAGCGACTAACCACTCGTTAGCACTTACCTACATTACTTTACTGCTATTGCCTTATTATTGGATCATAATTCCGCTGCAAGCGTAGCTCTTACTACTAATGCCCGGTTTCACTAACATTAGGCGACACTTAGAGATAAATAAAAACGCACGACTTTCAACGCTCGGTTCAGCGGCTAGATTTGAAAATCCAACAACGCGCTTTTATTTAGGCATTAATTTATACTCCGTTTGAAATAAGATTAGACATTTAAATAAAACTCTTTTACAGTCCGTTCAATCGATTTTTAATTCTATTTCGTTGATGGCATGACCAATGACACCTGTAATAAACAGTTGGTATTGTAACCACGTTTTTGCTTTTAATGCCATCCTTATGTCTACGGAATAGAAGTCAAAATCGGTTCTTTATTAATTGTATAATTTGATAATGAGATAGACTCACGATAGCATAAGTTTAAACCTTAGTGGTTTTTGATTGCTATCTATTATTTAATCCTGTGTTCTTTGTAAATATGATAATTAAATAAAAAAATAAAAAATCAAATGGAGTACAGGTACCACAAAGTGTATTTTAAGTTTAACCACCACGTGTATGCAACCCATATTCCTATAGTCATTGTACTGTGAAACGGACACCTTCAATTTGTTGTACAAGTAATCGATAAGGTTAAACATTGTTTATTTAGTAAAGTGACCTGTGGCTTTTCTCTGGGTGCTATATACGGTAAAGACGCTAGTCATACAGCCTGCGTCGGCCATATTGGTTGCAACTCTGTCACTCTAATTTTAGGCTCGGTAGTTTCGTAGATAATGGTAAATTAACATCTATAACTTTAAAACTATTTATTTTTACCTTTCCTTTGATATTTTTATTCATTTATCTCCCAAAAGTAACCTCCATAAACATAATTATTTTCGTAAAGGCTTCTACATACCAGCGCGACTTGTCGCGCGACGCGACACGGCACAAAGGCCCCGCGTGTCGCGGAACGAGCGGTGCCTTTGTGTCGCGTCGCGTCGCGCGACAAGTCGCCCCGGTATGTAGAAGCCTTTACACGTCCGTGTTTGTGTCACAGAAATTCTAATGTGTACCAAATCTCAACTTAATTGGTCCAGTAGATTCGGAGAAAATTGGCTGTGACAGACGGACAGACACACGAGTGATCCTATATGGCTTCCGTTTTTTTTTTCTATTGATGTACGGAACCCTAAAAAAAAACATTAACTTATCATAAAATCTTACACCAGTTTTTAATAGTCTTTCAGAAACGAAGGTATAATCAAATGCAAGTTATTTTATATGTAATAATTATGGGAACTCGGTTATTTCATGATATTTGTAGCAATAGCAACCTATCACGCCTTACACAACGTTCGTGTTGCACCTGCAAATTTCTCTTAGCCCACGAACTTCTTGAATATTGTGAACTCAAAGTGATACGGTATAGGGTTAACATAACTTATTACGAGTAATAAATATAATATAAATATTTTAATTTTAGAGAAAGACTTTATAAACAAGGTGTAATACTGAATCGCGAAAAATTCAATTTGCTACTCCATACATAACTCAGCAAAATGTTTTTTTTTTCGTGTTTTTGGGGGTCGGTCCCGTCGTAAAAATTCTTGATAATGATGAGTAAGTCTTGAAGAGAAGCCTCCCAAATGACGGTGCTTCAAAAATTATTATGCTTTCCAAACAACAGAAATTCTAGAACGAGTCTTTATGTCTAGGAGACAGCAATTAATAAAGCCTAATTGAGTCTTTATAGCGAAGTTATTACTAAGTTAACGTTTAATTGGAGTAAATGAAGCCGACATTGGCATTGGCATTGGTGGCAGTGGGCTGGCCATGTTTGTCGAAGGACCGATGGCCGATAGAGCAGACGAGTCCTGGAGTCTCCACTCCAGGACTCGTCTGCTCTACTTCCGCGTATCCGCAAGCGTAGTGTGGGACGCCGCTCAGCTAGATGGACCGACGACCTTAAGAAGATGGCTGGGTCAGACTGCATGCGGAAGGCGGAGGATAGGGTGTTGTGGCGCAGCCTGGGAGAGGTCTATGTCCAGCAGTAGACTGTGATAGGCTGAGTTGATTGATTGAATGAAGCCGATAATTTCTGTAGGTAATAAACTTGATTTACACTATCAAGCTACTAGCACAGTCAGTGCTCAGCATTACCTGACCCCTCTTAGAAAGAATAAGTATGGAAGAGGGGTCAGGTTATGCAGGCCATTGAGTGTACTAAATACTCTGGTTACTTGGCACCTCTTTATGTTCAAATACCTTCACACCTTATCGTACCATCGGCTCGTATTATTGAGGCATCACGCGTCTGAACTAGCAAGTAACAGTACGAAGTCAGCTAACAAATATATGACGATCGATAGACTCTTATTCAGCCTATAATGATCCCAGTTCCCACTACTCGGACACAGGCGTCCTCTCTGTGATAGGTACTGAGCCGTAACTCACCACGCGGGCTTCGTGCGGGTTGGTAGATATCACAAATGTCTTCGAATTTTTAGTTCTAGAACATGCCGGTTGTGGTATGTGGCACCCGAATATCAGTCGAATATCGAATTTCAAAAAAAACAAAAGACAATTCAAACATTGGAACAGAAACAAATGACCCGCGACGACCCAGTTCCACAAATCAAGGGAATTATTCGTAATTTTCACACCAATTCGATCATCAGCAGTCATTATACGATCAGACATTATTATTATATAAAGACATTATTACACGAAACGTGCAGCGCAACACAGAAACCCACTTCGCTTGGAGAAAGCGCTTTTACTGCTTGATGATCCAACCAGTGTAATAGGTCATAGAGATTGGGCCCTAGATAACAAAGGAGTTCAGACTTGCCCTTTGTATGATGTAATCATCATTGTGATTGTTAACTTGAGGTTGTTTGGAGTTAAGATATGTATTATGAATAATAAAATTGTACACCTGGTATGTAATGTCACGTATTACAGCCCTTCAACAAAGCTGAATATTTAAATGTCGAAATCGTGACGAAAATAAAACAGTTTAATTCTTTGACGGTATTCTTAATTCAACATCGAAATAGCCACAAAACCAAGCATAAATTAACAACGTAAAAGTACAGATGGCTACACATCAACCTACACATTTCCAGTATAAGCTGATCTCGCATTGTGTAAGATTTCCGTACAATGAGAGGTCCGCGTATACTGGAAATGTATAGCTTGATGTGTAGCTTGACCTACACATAGTCAGACAAACACAAACGTAATATTCTTGGAACCATACAATTTGTATACGTTTTGCCAAGAACGCTTATTCGAAAAAGCTGTCTGCACTAAGTACAACGGCGACATTTCATTTTCTCAGATATGCTCAAAGAAAATTGAATACGTTGCAAGATGAAGTAACTACTAACTATTGTGTGTTTCAAAAGTATCTGATGAATTTGTAAACAAACCCTGTACAGGTTAAATTCTTAAACAATCACTCACCAAACGTAATAAGTAACAACTCAACTTTATCTGATGAGATATAAAGTTGAAACCTTAAATACAGATGAATGTGTTACTAATTACGTAAAAAATAAAATACATAATAAAAATAGTAAGTAATTAATAAAAAACAATCAATAATTAAAATTGTTGGATAAAGTAATAGCAGTAGTAAGTAAAGTAGTAGTATTCTAATTTTGATTTTATTAATATTGTGTAGTTAATGATATGTGATAGAATATGAATTTTGTACGATGTAATTTTAATGATCCTATATGGATTGAAATAAATGATTTTGAATTGAATTGAATTGAAAGTGATGACTTTATCCAACAATTATAATTATTGTTTGTACATCATTAAATTTTAATTTAAAATAATCGACGAAAATTGAGATTATTAAATTAACCTCAATTGTCAAACATTTTTTTTCTAACGGTGACTTTTCGGTATTTAAATATACAAATTGGCATTCACAGGTACGTTTTCAGATCCATTTGTTTACCAGATAGTTTTTGAACAGACTATCCTAGATATATGTATAGCTACTGTAGATAGGTAAGTAACACTTCATCACTTGATTGACACTTGATAGCCTAGTGGTGTGATCGTCGGACTGCCAAGTCATAGGTCTCGAGTTCAAACCCAAGGCACACACCTCTGACTTTTCGGATTTATGTGCGTATCGCACAATTAACACTTGCTTAAAAACGGTGAAGGAAAACATCGTGAAGAAACCGGCATTCCTGAGAGATATTTCTCGACGGCATGCGGCATGTGAAGCTAAGTCAGAGGCCCAAAAGGCATCAAATCTCTGACACCTGGTTAGTCACTAACCAAAAAAGATCACTTCTCACATCAGCATCTCATTCACAGCAAACGAATCAGTTCGTAACATAGTACATTCCTACATAAATCCAACGAAAAATGTATTTGTAAAAAGCATGATATTTTTAGCCATGATATTTATTTGAGAAACCGAGAAAGTGTGTTAGTTATCTGTCAGCCACACTGATTAGGTAAATAATCTGTTCGGAAGTGTTTTACAGAGCAATGCTCTAATTAACCTATGGGTTAGTTCATGTTTTTTACCTGAACTTTGTGTGGAGTAAGGGAAATTGACTCAGATTACCAACAACGCCCAGTATGTTTTTTTTTTTTTTTAAAACGTTGCACACACTAGGAATTTCTTCTGTATTGTGGGTGCGTTTATAATTATTGAATAGTCTCATCATTATCTATTAAGTACTGAGCAAATCCATGAATTAAATGAAAACTTAACATTGTAGTTGAAAAACATTTTCCTCAATACATTCCAACTGCAAATGTAAGTTTGTACGCACAATATTGAGTGATTTACCATGTTATTTTAAGACCATTGACTTCTTATAGGTTTTCCTGTAATCTATAAGTATAGAACTATTCTCTGTATATTTTCAAAATTGTAGTCTCAGCAGTTTCGGAGATAAGCGGGTAAATTTTCATAATTTTTCGTTAATAACTTTGAAATGAATTATATTTAAATTAAAAAAAGTAATCCTCATAACTAGTCCTTTTATTTGATATTTCACACGGTACAGTTTGCCAAACTGTTTATTTTTATTTTCTAATTATTACCCATATTCAAAATTATTTTATTTACGTTACACATTCGTGTTTGGGTCACAGAAATTCATGTACCTATGTACCAAATTTCAACTTATTCGGTCCAGTAGATTCGGAGCAAAAGCTGTGACAGACGGACAGACAGACAGACGAGTGATGTACAAGGGTTCCGTTTTTCTTTTTGAGGTACGGAGCCCAAAAAGTATCAATCAGCTTTACAGAATACGTACTTAGTAAATGTAAAGAAAAATATTCAACAAAGCCGACAAATAATGGAAAATGTTATTCTTTGAACAAACTCATTTAGTTCCACTTGTTACGCCTGACATCTCGTTTGTTAAGAGTTAATTCATGGACAGTTCTGACACTTTAACATTTTTATAAAATATTTGTACATAATAAAGTAAGAAAGAAAAATAATGTTATTTGTCACAGAAAAACGTGCAAGTACAATGTTGGAAAACATAATTATGTAATAAACTGGAAGGTAAACATTACACAAAACAGATCTTAGTACATATTATAATATAATCACAAACAAACAAATAGTCGGGAGCTGCACGTCATGACTGTGACAAGAAGGCTTGCACTCAGCATGATGCTGTGCTATGGGGGACCCACAGCACAGCGCTGATTTTCAGTGGTCACCCGCTACCAGTACCTAACGCTTCAGTTTTTAGGAGTTAAGGCTCGTACAAACCGGCGCGACGCGACACCGGTAGAACAATTTCCATGAAATTTTCTTAGAAATTGCTCTACCGGTGTCGCGTCGCGTGACAAGTCGCGCTAGTAAATACCTCTGATACCTTTTAGCTTCCTTGATCTTATTTATGTATTTGCTAACTTATTGCTACTTCAAAAAAGATACCTACATAGACGGAATTAATGCCTTGGGCATTCTATACCAGTCAACCAGTGCCTTCCAGTTTCAGAATTAAAAATATTTTGTGTTTTATTCAACATAACACATTTAACGCCTTGTTTATTTGCATGGTTACAAAAACGGTCCATATAGAGCTAGTCTCCGACCTAAGCAGTACGTTATAACATCACACCTGTAAAACTCGAGGGTTACACAGTATACCGCCACGTCAGCGGCACGTCAACGACAACGAGATTGTGGCGCCGAAATAGCGATACATACATTTACTATGGCCGCGTGTCCACCTCACGTCTGTCAACGGGACGTCACATGCGGTTCGAATATCTCGTTTTTCGTTGACATTCCGTTGACGTGGCGGTGGACAAACTGCCTAAGGCAGTGTGTACCAATAGTAAAACCACATTTCGCCAGTTATGTTTAAGTCCCATGTAATAGGGGTGAGTTTATGACTTTGCGTTTTATTCATGTTTTGAGATAACTCCATAATATCCCCTCTAACCAATCCTATGTCATAGATACCAGTAGCCCAGTACTTAGGTCATACTGAAAATTTCTGGATTCTGATAAAAGACCAGCATGTCGATTCTGTTAAAATCTCACAGTGAATTCTTGCGTGGAGTGAGCTGTCAGTGTCATTCCACTAGTGCTAGGGATTGACCAAGGATTACATTTACAATCTTAATCGAGATTTTAATAATTTATTTTTATGCTTATTCTTATTGACCATTTTATATTTCATAGCTAGTATTTATGTGTCTTATGATTACTATTTAGGGGGATTTTAAAGAAAATAGCAAAACAGAAATTATACAAACTCAATTTAATGTAACAAAACAAAATTGAGTTAATGACAGAATTTATGTTTAGCTTTGTTTTATTTAAAAACCCCTAAATAGACACTTACTCTTAGATACTCGCTTTGAAATAATATAAAATGATCAATAGAATTAGCATAAAAATATTATTTAAATCTCGATTATGATTTTAATTGTAATCCTTGGTCCATCCCTAATATCAGTTGGGATGACACTGCAGCTCACTCCACGCTCACTGCACCTAAGTTATCACGGTGAGATGGTTACAGAAAAGCACTACAGATATTAGACTTATGATACATTTATTGTTTTTTAAAGTATATGCCCTCACAATTTATAGATTTTTGGACTCGCTGGAACCATTGCAAAAAGCAGTTGGGCCAGTCTTCCTTAGGGACCACTTCAATGGCTTCGTGAAACGCATTCACCGCCGATTTAGCGCTCGTAAAACTTTATGCGCAATTTTATGAAACAAAAAGAAGTCGGAAGGTGCGAGGTCTGGGCTGTATGGCAGATAGGTCATCAGTTCTACATTGGAAGCTTAACTACACTTCCGTTACCTTAGCGGAATGTGAGGACGCGTTATCGTGGTGAAGGAGGACATTGCTTCGATGACGCTTTTCGCGAACTGTTTCTAAGACTCTGGGGAAGCAAATGTTGCCATACAAATCTGCGGTCACTGTCCTTTGGTCTTCAAGCGACACTGTAGTGTAATGTCATGATTTACCGAAAAGAAAGCAACCATTTCCTTACCAATGCTTCGACTTTTCTTAACTTTCGTCGGCTAATCCTCAAAAGGTAAGACCTATTCTGCCAACTGGCTTTTTCTTGCCGGTTCAAAGCAGTGCACTCAGGTTTCGTCACCTGTCACGATATTATAAACAGCCAATGACTGTCCTCCATTAAACTTTTTTATCATTCTACGACACTACGAGTACTCGACACGCAGTCATTTCTGATCTTACGTTAAATCATGTGGTATCCATCGAGTGCAAAGCTTCCGAACCTTCAGAAGCACTTGCAAAATGTTTTGCACTTGGCTCATTCCAATGCCAGATACCGTACTCAGTATGCCCCACGTATAATCAATCGCAATCTTTGCTAGTAGGTTCACATAATGCACAATCAAATTCACTTGCTTACCTATGCGGTGAAGCCCTTTCATTTTCATCTCGTAATCGGGTAGTTAACACACAATCTCTTGCGGTATACACTGCCATGAATCCGCTTACAAAACAGCCTTTCTTTTAGTTTCCGTCATCAAACCACAAGGAATAATAGCTTCCATCACGTATTGTATTAAATCTATCAATGTGTTAAGTAGTATTATGAAATACTGTAAATAAAAGACAGGTAGATACAACCGCTAAAAGCTGACCTCAACTATCTTGTAAAAGGCTATATACAACATGTCCCAGAATTAACGCACAACTTCTTAAGGGGTCATTGTGAACAACTTTTACTATGGGACCAAACCTGAAATCGCAAAAAAAAATCAGCTGTTCCCTACATTTATGATATCATAACTCGTCAAAATGTAGGGAACAACAGATTTTTTTTCGCGATTTCAGGTATGGTCCCATAGTAAAAGTTGTTCATAATGATGAATACAAGGACCCTTTAAGAGGTTATGCGTTAATTCCAGGACATGTTGTATATAGCCTTTTACAAGATAGTTATACACACACGCTGATAAAAACCAATCTGCCACAACTATGTTGACGTTGTTGTTGTTGTTGTTGTTTGTATATTGTTGTTGTTGTCTTTTCACAATTATGTAGGGGTCGGCTTCCAGTCTAACCGGATGCAGCTGAATACCAGTATTTTAATTATATCTGACCTCCATAACCCAGTAACATGATAATACCTACCCCTTGGTAAGACTGGTTGTCAGCCTTTTGGGCTTCTGACGACCCGTAACGACTATCAAAGATCCACGAATGACACCCGAGACCAGGGTTTAACGTGCTTTCCGAGGCACGGAGAAGTATTGGTATGTAAAGATGGTCACCCATCCACGGACCAACCCCGGCAAGCGTAGCTTAGGAAACCCTATAAGAAATCTATGTTCTTAAATAAACATAGTAAATCACTCAATACTGTGCGTTCAAACTTACATTTGCAGTTGGAATGTATGGGGGAACATGTCTTTCGACTACAATAATAAGTTTTGTTCTTGGGATAAATCCATCCCAACTACGGAACCCTTCATTTTGCGTGGTCCGACACGCACTTTGCCGGGTTTTAATAACATTCTTGGACCTGAGTAGCTGTGGATTTGACGACACCCATGGTAACTAAGCTTGTATTGTACTTCTAAATAAATTAATAAAGGGATGAATTTACGGCAATTTAGCCAATAGGCTTAGCGAACACAGTTATTTAGTTAGGCAAGTTCTAATTGAGTAGACAAATTGCCAACAGAGCTGTGGACAATTTATCTACTTAAGGCGCAGATATACGATTTTAGTGACTTTTAAATCTGTTACTACGCCTTCTTATAATGCAAGTAAGTTATTCAAAAAATGTATGTGAAACTAGAAAGCATACACATCAATTCTGTATGTGAATATTTAAGTATTGTAGTAAAATACTTGATGAAATAAATTTAGGAAGTAATTTTTAACCAAAGCATAAAAAACGATATTACTTTCAACCTACTTAAGATATTTTCATGTTTTTTTTTTTGTATGAATAGACTGTTTTGGAAGTCGTAATACACCACAATATACTAATAACAGCTACATTTTTATAGAAAACTGCCTCGTTATCTATAATCCTATCTGTGATTTTTTTCAAATATTCATATTTTCGTTACTAAAAATAAAAATTCCCAATGAAAGTTGCGCGGCGTAAGCGTGACGTACATTTGTATGGGCAAGGTCAACGGCGATTATCTGACCCTTAAACGCTAATATTCAGCGACCGAAAATTACATTTCTACATTGTTATCACTACATAGTATATAACAAAGTCGCTTCCCGCTTCCTGTCTGTCCCTATGTATGCTTAGATCTTTAAAACTACGCAACGGATTTTGATACGGTTTTTTTTAACAGATAGAGTGATTCAAGAAGAAGTTTTATATGTTTAGAAAAAGCCACGCAGGCGAAGCCGCGGGCAGCAGCTAGTCTAAGTAATAAAATGATTTAATAATGTAAAACTATAACATAGAGTAGAGGTAAGTAGATTTCATACAACTTATGAAAACATCCATTTACTTATTGTTCATCATAATAAATTGATAACTATTATAATTATAACGAGCACGTTAGACATGACTTGAGGCTTTCGATGGATGGTTGGTCCAGCCAGGCCTGATGCAGAAGGTGGTTCTCTTCGCCATAATATTGTAAGGATCCGGTCTCTGACGCCCAAACCATTTTCAGCTCCCAACGACTTTTAATATTTTGATAATTGTTTGAAAAGATAATCTGTTGTTATGCATTGATGTATTGAAATAGGGTAGTATCACAAAGATTATTATGTAATGAAAAGCTCTATTTGTACTTTTCTAAAGGCCTATATTCAAATATAATATGATATTTTTTTAAACAGAATAGGCGTGTGGTGCCGGACGTAAAGAATAGCACCATCCTATTTCTTCCCGTGTGTGTCGTAAAAGGCGACTAAGGGACTTACTAGAGAATGGGCAGCAGCGTTCTTTATGTATCTTAACACCATACTGCGATCGCGAACCCGCCTGCCAAGCGTGGCGATTATGGCAAACCCCCCCTTTTGGGGGAGGCCTATGTCCAGCAGTGGACGTCTTTCGGCTGAAATTAAATGATATTAGAATGATATCAGATATAATATAAGAATTGAAGACACTTTTAATTCATATAATAAATTCTTTTAATACATAAATGAAATAAATAGCAATGAATTAAGTGTCTTCAATTGAGGTCGCTATGTAGAGGACAACCAGTAGTTATCTTAATTTAGCACTGTTTAATTACGTTCGTTTTTTCTAATGAAACACACATTAATGTTGAATTTTAACGTTTTTATTGCAATGAGGTCTTGTTTTAGTTAAACTTGATAGCCTTGCGTTATTTACAAGTAGTTGCTAAGGTATCGAAAATGGTTTTGTTAAATTAAAATTATGTTAATGTTGATTATGTACTCGTAGCAATAGTACATAACATATGAGACGTTCAATGATACATGTCATAACTTAAAGTACAGACGCCAGCAGGTCAAGCTACCCGAAACTGTCAAATTTCCTCAATCAACCTTGAACCTTATACTGTAGGGATAAAGTTGAAAATCTATTAAAGAAATTTGACAGATTGTAGTAGGTTGATGTGCTGGCGTCTGTACATTATAATTATAACTGATTGAACGACTATATTTATGTGTCTGTTGTACCTACTTTCATGAAAAAAAATATCTAGCTATCTATACTCCAATTTTGTAATAAGATAAGACATTTAAATAAACTTTTTTTACAGTCCGTTAGTTGAAATATCAGTTTAAAAACCAAGTTATTTTTTGTGTAAACTTTACAGACACATGGGTAAGTATCGATATCTAAATACGATAAAACAAAAAAAAACAGATTTCTCAACTCATACATCAAGTCATCATTTCAGTCGAAAGACGTCTACTGCTGGAAATAGACCTCCCCCAAAGGGAGGAGTTTGCCATAATCGCCACGCTTGGGAGGCGGATTGGCGATCGCTTTATGTTGTTTAAATGCGTAAAGAACACTGCTGCCCATTCTCTAGTAATTCCCATAGTCGCCTTTTACGACACCCACGGGAAGAAATAGTATGATGCTATTCTTTACGTCCGGCACCACACGGTACAAGCGCATACTTCAAGTACATAATAACAAAAACAGCAGTAGCCGACCTCAAAAAAAAATCTTCTCATTTCTTTTTTGTCGTGTTTTAATGTCGATAACCATCACGTCTGTTCTGAAGTTCCGCTAGCTAACTTAACTTGACCCTGTAGAGGTAGGTACGGACCAACATGACTTAAATACTATAAATAGGGAGGAATCGTGAGGCCCTTTGTACACACACGTTTTTCTTGCCGTGAAAAACTGCGGTTTATTCGCCGTGTGTCGGCACAGTCATCCGTGTTGTATGGACGGACCACTATCGAAGCTTGTTGACAGACACGTTTTTTCTACGGCGCCGTTTATACACCGTACCGTAAAGAAGCCGTGCCGTGTACAAAAATGCCTTAAGTATAATTATAATATAGCTTCAAATCTTCGGAAAGGATTCTTCTCCCAAATGAGAGAAGAATTCTTTCCTAAGATTTGATTTGATTTTCGTTTTTTTTTATTTGTTTTGTTTTTTTTTCTGTAACTATAGAAAGAAAAATATTTTATTTGGGACGCGCACAGAAAAAACAACAATAAAAAAATATATTAAAACTAGCAAAACTGTGAAAACAAAAAGAACTGTGCGAGGCCAAAAAGGGTCCTATCTGAGCATGATGCTGCGATATTATGAAGAGAAAAACAAATACAATCGCCTGCACGTAACTTGGCAAGGTTTGGGGTAGTGGGGGTAATTCGCTCATAGTATACTTATGCAACAAAAAAATGGTCTCTTTTATTGTTTGTCATTATTCTATGGTTATTGGCATCATTTATTTTAAACATGTCTGTTTAGAAGAATGTTAAATAAAGGAGAGGAATTCGTGAAGTTTATTAGGTGTTATAAATAAAATATATAATAACATAATTTTAGTTACTATGGCCTTTTAAAAAACAATTTTAATGAGAACTAAAGGTCAACAAACTTCATTAGTAGCTGCCGCAAAAATACACTCGTAAAATAAACTTAATTTAAAATAGTAACAACAATTCGTATCAAAAACTTAACAAAAACTCAACAAAAATAAAGGGTATAATTTATTTTAGTGCACGCAAAGTGTATGCGGGAGCGAACGGAACACGGGTTGAGGTGCGGGAGGCGAGTATCGACTGACGCACCAATCGCGTTCTCGGAACGTTGCTCCCTCATACCCCGCGTCCCGCTTGACCACCAAAGAGTCCTAAATCATCAAGCATCATCTAACTATTCTTGCCAACTTACGTGCTGGGAACTGTACCGCAGCGCTAGTATTCTGATAGGGCCCATATCGGCTGAACTGTTGTGAGAATAGCTCATGGCCATTATAAAAATCTTAGCCAGTCAGCCATTTGACACCCCCTGCCAGGTTTGTGCCGAATGTACACAATACATTTAACAATTACCACTCTTAAACCTAGGCTATTTTCATGCACCGCTAACACAAGGATAATAAATATAATATTATTTACAAGTTCCGATCCTAAACAGGAGTATTTACAGCTTGTAATAAATCTAGGAACAGATCAAGAGCTAAAGGATACCGCTGCATATGATTATGAGGCATTAACATATAAGGCTTCGGAGAAAGGCAGGGAAAGCGAAAGGGCCTTTGTTCCCTCTATTTTATTAGCAAGTTATGCGTGACACTAGTTGTCTCTAGAATTAATTATGGTAGATACAACTAGCTAGACTATAATAACAGATAACCGTCCTCTTGTCTTAGCCGTAGTCGGGAAAAAACTTAATATCGATGTACTACTGTATCAATACTGTAAGTTTTCAGTGACAAAACTATGGATACAACAGTCAGATGATGATTTTTAGGGTACCTCAAAAGGAAAAATGGAACCCTTATAGGATCACTCGTGTGTCTGTCTGTCTGTCCGTCCGTCACAGCTGATTTGCTCCGAATCTACTGGACCGATTGAGTTGAAATTTGGTACACATATGAACTTCTGTGACGCAAACACGGACGTGTTTCGTAAATAAATTAATTTTAAATATCCTCCTTATTCAAAATTATTTATTGACGATTCACTTTTGGGGGGCAAATTATAAAATAAAAAAAAAAAGTTTTACTGACTGTACCGTATGACATATCAAATGAAATGATTTAAGAAACTCATATATATTTTTTTTATAATTTCAAAATAAATACTTTTGCGATTATTTAAGAAAATAAATGAAAAATTACCAGACGTCCGTGTTTGGGTCACAGAATTTCATATTACCAAATATCAACTTAATCGGTCCAGTAGATTCGGAGCAAATCAGATGTGACAGACAGACAGACAGACACACGAGTGATCCTATAAGGGTTCCTTTTTTCCTTTTGAGGTACGGAACCCTAAAAATTATCAAAATAAGAAGGCTAACTACAGGTTTCCCTTTAAGTTCAGAGTATTGGTTAGTACTGTAGTTTTAGTAATTGACTCTGTAACTATAAACTGTGTAAAAGTTAAAGGAGCTATTTCTCTCGTTTACTCGTATCCCAATTCTGCGCCCGCGACTGTAAATCTGACACTATGTCTGTCACTAAGTATGTCTGATAACGATATTATATACCTGGATTTACTTGGGAAGACATTATGCAAGTTGATATCAGAAACATGAAGCATGCCAGATCGTATGCAAGCGGATATTAGGACTGAAGAAGGAAACACCCGATATTAAAACGTACAGACAATTAAGAAATTTGATACTTTTTATGAAAATGTTCTTAACTAACTTTTTAGACCTTTGTAACCTGCCTATGTGTATGAAGTTTCATTAAAATCGGTTCAGTCATTACGAAAAACAAGGGCTTGAAGTTTGTATGAATGCCGTGTCAAAAAAAAATTCACAAGTGGCCAAGTGAGTATAGATTAGGTACTGATATATCTAGATTACTATCAAACTTTTACACAAAATAAGCATGTCCTGAAATAATAATTAACAAAGGAACAGGTGTACACTTCCCTATAAAGATAACATTATCAGTAGTAAACTTCTATTGAATATCTAAACTTATTTATAGCCCTTCACTTCCTCATTATTTGTCTGGATTGCCGATTCGTATCTGCGACGCCATGACAGATCTAGACAATCAATTTAACGAGGAGCGGCGCCAAACGCAAATATTGTAACTTAATTGTATTAGGTGAAGCGGTAAAGTAAGCGGATAGCGGGAAATATAGCAGGCGATACATGGGAGGCTTTAAAGTCATAACTTCATAAGTGACTGGGGAAGAAAACTGTCAAATTAGTTCCGCGTAGATGGCGCTAGGTGGTTGTTAGTTTTATTCAGCTGCCAATTGAGTTCCTTGTCAAAACTTTGCTGTGAGATGGCGCTAAGTGTATTTTTGTCGCCAATTGGTCGCTTTTCAAGATCACTTTGACAAGTGACAAACACTCAGCGCTCTCTCGCGGCGAAGCTTCCAGCTAAACAACCCCTTTGGGCACTTGTAGCGCGTTGCAGGAAAGAGCGCTCCATCGTCAATTAATAGTATATTTATTATGTGCGTTAGCAAGGTGTAGGGCAAAATTGCGTTCAAAATTGCACGGGCTACGAGCAATTTTTAACATTGAATGTTGAACTGAAAAAGCAAGCTTAAGTTTTTTCTGTTTTTGTGTGAATATTGTGTGCCTTAACCTGGGTCAAATAAATTTATTTTCATTCTTTCTTTTTCTTTCAGAAACTGCTTAAAACGCCTTTACCAAAACAGGGAAATAAAGTAATTTGATACCCATGTATTGCTTACATATTTTCCCATTACGGGATGAAGAACCATACATACCAACCGTAGCACGAGCTAGGCACGATTAGTGTTTGAAATGTGCACCGTGAATGTCCCATGTGAAGCCGTATTAAGTAAAAATAAATATGTATCGGTAATTTTCCTTTCGTGGTAGGCAGAGCTGCAGGTGGTATTTTATGAATTCATGCACAGCAAGACATCGAGTGTAAAGAAAGATAGAATAGTAATGCACTGTCACTAGTTTCTTGTCGTTCTCCTAAAGGTAAGCAATAAGCAACATAGTTGTAAAATATATTTGAAATAAGGTTTAAACCAACTCTAAAATGAATTAAGTAGATAAGACATGGTTTGTCTGTGTGGGAAACAGTTTCTTTTGAAAACCCAAACAATTAAACTAGGATCTCTTATTTTAGCAGATCGTACGGTAATCTCAACGAAACTACAACATAAAATTAATGAGTTTGTTAATTTTATGATGAATAAATCGCTTACTACGAGACCTATCCCAAATTGACACAGTAGCATTCCAACTTTGATCAAAAATAAACCTTGTAACCTTGCGTATAAAATGTAAATTCGTCCAGACAAAGTTTTCTCTTATTAAATAGGATTAAGTAAAAGAGAATTATTAGAATTATTTATAATTGAATAGTGAGTGAGTGAGTTGTTTAGTGGCGTTAGAACCGGTCACAGTTGTGTTATTGAACATAAATTGTTGTTGAATAGATTTTAAATGGGTTCGCAATGAAATTGTGATAAATGATCCTGGAACTCAATCCGCTAAATTATTTTGCGAATGCGGACGTGGTACTGAGTTAAATAGGTAATTCACATACTGCGAAATTTAAATGAAACGTTAGATCCATGATTAATTAAATTAAATACAAATACTTTGTAACAAATACAAACGTCAATAAGTACTTAGAATTCCTAAAAAGGCGATATTATTGTTATCAAACTCCTCACTTACAATTTTAACTTGAAAACATAAGGTTAATGCACCCATTTTCGGCCAAACGATAAATTAAAACCGGTTTTCTTTTTTTCTTTTTTTTAAATTATTATTTCGTTTTATCACATTACTTGTTCTTTATCGCATGAAAAAGGATAACAAACATAAAGTTAACAAGTTTCGGTACATTAATGCATCGGGTGGCACTACACGAAGGAAAATGTAACCAATATGTCTCTAAAGGCGATTACAAGTGCGGGCTTATGATTTAATGAGACCGGATTACCCAAGAGAAGTTTCGTACTTACACCTACTATTACTTGTGCATTATGCAATCTAGCCTCTCCAGCGGATTGGACTTAACTTTGGATCAAATGTTTGAACAAATTATTGACAGGGGAATGCATTTCATTCGACGCGACTTGTCGCGCGACGCGATACCGGTAGAACAAAAATTCAAGAAAATGGTTTTACCGGTGTCGCGTCGCGCGACAAGTTGCGCCTGTATGTATGCCTTAACTCTACTGTAATCTTAAAGCAGTATCCTTAGATCTATAATATATTAATTACCTACGACTTTTCTTTTGCGTTCCTCCTCTTGAGTTTTGAAGAAATCTTTGAAAAACAGTGAAATGTTTTTGGCAAATATACTTAATTTTATCTACTGACTATCGAAATATTTTTTTTTTTGCAAGAATTGTAGTATCAAATTGAATTTGACAAATAGTTACTTGTTCATTTAATTATTATATTTTATTAAAGTTAGATGGCGGATTTATGGAATATAAGCAAGGATTACCAAACTATTGCTAATATCGGCCAATCTTTAACAAGGCAAGATTCTCATCCAACATTGGCGCATGCCGTGCAGCATATGATTATCGACTTCGCAACAAGTTGGTCAGTAGAGTAATGAGAGGTGATCTATTGATCAAACATATTGTGTATTCTGAATTAAAGAGAACAGCTTCAATATTGTGCAAGCAATCTGAACTTTATTCTTAAAGCGGTAAAGGTGATGCTGCAATACTGCTAATTTACAATAGTTTTAATGCAGAATTACATTTGATATAAAAGTTCAAAAAGATCAAGGGATAACAATTTGCAATAATCACGTGCGAACAGGTACTGTTAGTCAGTAATCATGTTAATTCATCTGGTAAAATATGTTAGCAAATCAACTATAGAAACACGTAAATATACACGATGAACTTTGATTAAACGTATATACGTTCTCTATTACAGTATGTCTTGCTATTTGATTTGTTATTTTTAGACATCATATTATCCAACATGTGTTTAGCTGACTTGAACTGGGTTTACTTACATAATATATGATACCAGGAAAAATAGGGGATATGGAAGAACGAAAATCTATTGAGCACTCACCGCTTCATAAATTAATTTAAATCACTAATTATAGAAAAGCCAATAACCAAAAACTACCAAAACTTCAGAACATTGTTAAAGCTCCAACAAAGCAGGTAAACATGGAAATTACAATTTCATATTCAAATTATATCGGAAGGTACACAAATAAATCGTTCCATATCGGGATGTTTTCGAACAAAAGCCATTCAATTATGTTTTCATTCCGATCCGTTGTTCACGACTACAGTAATATGATGGCTAACGAACATTACGTAAAACTTTATCTCCGTAATTGTTTCAGGTTGTTGTTTTATTTTTAAATATTCAGTATGTGAATGTTCAGTTTGTGTATTGAAACAACGTTTATTGATTTTGTTGATAGTCGCAGCTTTATAATAAATCATTTAATTGATAAATGTAGTTAATTAGCTATACACACTCCAACAGTTTAATGTATAGCTTCCTTTTCTATATTTGTCTCCTGTTATGTTCCGGGTGGTGCCGGACGTAAAGAATAGCACCGCCCTATTTCTTCCCGCGATCGCCAACCCGCCTGCTAAGCGTGGCAATTATGGCAAACCCCCCTTTGGGGAGGTCTATGTCCAGCAGTGGACGTCTTTCGGCTGAAATGATGATGATGATGATGTTCCTCTCTCGGTCTTATTATTACATTAATATCTTATCTGAACTCTTTGATTTGTCTGGTCGCTTGTCTTTTCCATGTTTAAAATATTGCTCGTATAATCCTAACAATTTGTCTGAAGTCTGAACCCAAATGACACAACCATTTATAACGCTGATTAATTGTCGTGTCCCTTCAAAATCGCTATAAACAAAGTTCTACTTCAGCAACTATGTTACTTTATCAAAGTTAATAATGCAGGCCGACACCGAACCGTACTCCGCTCTCGGTCTCCGGTTATCTATAACGATTGTTCAGTAATGGAAAGACGCACTCCATCTGATTCACGCCAATGCCCGCTAGATGCCGCCTGTTCCGATGCCGGGGATCGATAACGGCCGATAGATTCCACTACTGCGATATCCCGGCGCCAAATAAAACTTTATTTCAAATCGATTACTCGGGAATATCGATTGTTATTCGAGTAGCAAAGAAACCTTGGCACAAAGCCTGGAAGACAACGAAGCTAGACTAGAAAATAGACGAACTTCGTTATTTGAACAATCATTTGTTTTCAATGTTCACCGAATGTTGAAATTACACTAATAAGGTCGTATATTTTATCCCTTGATAAGATACTGTTCAAATTACTAAACGGCTACTATCAGTAGTTTCTAGTTTATTGTACTTACGCATTTTACGCATCTATTAAATGATAAAAACGTGACTACTTCTTATGTAGTAAATTATCATTATAAATTAATATACCGGATTATTAGCGGGACAATAAATAAATTTTATAGGTGCCAACCAGCATTGAATACTGTTATAAATTAAGCTCCGTATTTTCCAGAATGGGATAATGTTTGGCACATTCTCCCTATTTTATCCAGTTCTGATTTCAACTTCTCTTCTTTTGTCTCTACGAGTACAATCTTAATCAAACAGGTTGCTATTTTAATTGTATAATTTATTATTTTTATGACATTTATTTTAAATTCTGTGATTACCTTAACTCACACTGATATTGTTATTTTTTAGGAAATCGTACCTATATATTTTTTTTAAACTTTGTAAATATGTGAGCACCATGTATCTAAGTATCACATAATTAATTTATCTGTCATTGCTTCATTCTTAACCCTTTTTTTTTCTACCTATTGTGGTATAGTAATTTTATTCTAGGTGCATCGTCTTTACATATAATTATATAATTAATGTACCTATAAAAATATTGTACTAGATTTTAAAAGAGTACCGGTGGAGTTTCTTGCCCATTCTTCTCCATACGAAACTACCTTTTGGAAGGGGCGACTAGAATCAATTCTATTTTTTTGTAAATATTGACGTTCAAAAGTGCCTTTTATGTGCCTATTTGAAATAAACAATTTGACTTTGACTTTGAATGAATACGTGTCAGATCGCGGAAACGGAAACTGAAAGCAACACTATTGGTACCATATAATATTTAATTAATGTTCAAATTTTACTATATTAGTTATGACATTATCAATTACAATTATTTAGGTATTCATAATCTGACATTTTTTTTTTTTCTCTTGAACTGAAATAGATATAGGTAACTTTGACATCAATTAATTAATTTATTCCATGAAAATCTTAATGCATGAGCTCATGTTTGTTGTTGCTATCTTTTTGTGTAGTAATGTAATGTGTAATGTTATCTATGTAATAATAACATTGTGCAGGACAAAATTAAATATTTGCACATCATATAAAATGTTAGAATGTAAAGGGACTTACAGCTTTTAAGATCGTACATGATTGTAAACCTACATTCCGGCAAATAAATGGATTTGATTTGATTTTCAGATCGATGTTTGAACCATACTGTTGGGAATAAATTGTCTACGCGTGGAATTTCTATACCATATTTTCATCTTTCCAAACATCTGTCATCATCTCTGCCCAGCCAGAAAAGGCTTATAGTCTAACCAACCGGATGCAGCTGATTACCAGTATCCAAACAAGTGTATAGAAAAAAAAACCGGCCAAGTACGTGTCGGACCACGCACAATGAAGGGTTCCGTAGTTAGGATGAATTCATCCCAAAAACAAACTTAACATTGTAAGAAGCTGGCAGTATCATCACAACGGTAATGTTTTCCCATTGATTGTTTGGTTTGTTGGAATACTCGTATTCGTGTATTTATGTGTATTTATAAGGTCTTATATTTTTTTTTTTTTATAATATTTATTTATAATTAGGTATACAGGGTGGAAACTTTCAGCGGGGCAGTAAGGGGAAGTAGGTACCTTATCCGTTGCAGCTACGTGAAAATGGTCTTAAGAGACTATCCATAATTTTTTATGGAATTTTGATCCCCATTCACAGATTTTCAAAAAAATGTACAGTCAGCAGGAAAATTCGCCGTTTTCACAAAAACTTTTTTTTATGCCAATCGATTCTGTTTCTTATAAGGATCAAAAACCTCTATTGGACCAACTGAGGTTTGAGTACTAGAAAAGTCAGAAATCGCAAAAAACTTTTCCCATACATTTCGTAGGAAATGAGACTCCTTGTGTGCTTATAGTGTTAAATAAAAAAATAAACATTGTAGTTGAAAAACATGCTCTCCCATACATCTATATACGTTACGGTCAATTTTTCAACTGCAAATTTAAGTTGGTCAACGATTACTCGTTAACTTGTAAACCCTACTTAGCTGTGATAGTTTTCCTTTTAATTTCGTTATATATACTACTGTCATGATTTTTTTTCACATATCCAAAACCAACCATTTAGCTGGAAGGGGGGGGGGATACTTGACTCTAACAAAAAATAGCATTTTAAAGCTTAATATTACGCAAACGGATCTCAGAATTCAAAAATGTTTTTCACAGGCCCACAATATTTTTGAACGCCCGATCCAACGACGTCCCACACCATGTATTAGACGTGAAAAAAACATATCATCCCCATTTTACGTGCAAGGGAGGTACCCTAAAAAAAATGTTTTTCATGGTTTTATTGTACGACTTTTTCGGCGACATTAATATGTATACCCATGCCAAATTACAGCTTTCTAGGACTTAGCGTCTCGGAGTTAAGCCGGGCACAGACGGACGGACGGACAGACAGACAGACGGACATGGCGAAACTAAAGGGTTCCTTGTTTACTACGGAACCCTAAAAAAAGGCTAAGTATGATCTTAAAAGGTCCTATAATTCCACAATCAATTCCAAATCTAAACAACGATACATTACAATAATTTTAAATAAACGAAACACTACCGTACCATACTTTATCACCTCCACCACAAATTGTCCAAATTATCTTATCTAAACATTTTGACACCCAATTTGTTCAGCGGGGTTCGCGAGCGGGCCCCGTGACACCTCATATCCGCCGGGTATTTACACTCTCACGTTCGGGTAACACGGAGCTGCTAAATTGGAGGATGTTCACAATAGTTACAATGTTCACGCTCATTAGTATCAACATTTGTATCGTAATAAAGTGGTGATGTTTTGGGGATTAAGGGCGTTATTAGTACTGGTAATGAATTATGATAGTATTGATTATCTGTGAAAGATGTTATGTAATATTATTTCAATTCTAACTTTACAAGTCAAAAACAAAATTTTGAAAATCCAAGCAATTGCCAAAAAAACCCTTGGTAGTAATTATAGAAATAGGGAGACTGAACCAAAAAAATAAATGCTTGTAAATAAAATAAAATGTACCAAATATTTGTTTTCACAAATTAAGAACCAATTCAGAAATAAAACAAATCTCATAGTCATTAGTTTAGTTATAAAAAAGTAAGTAACAAATGTACGCAATTTTAAAGGAGCTGTTCCATTTGGTAATTTCAAATGCAAATAGGAAGTGACGGAAACCAATTTAGATCAGTGAAATACCAAGACAAACAAGACTTAAAAATTATTTTACAAAATATATTACACAACTGACAGACTCACTATACCATATAATGATAGAATTGTCGACAGTTCCCACAAATGCTTTTCACTCAGGTGAACTGTTGAACTAGTTGCTAGTTTTAATATTTCACGTTGTGAATGCGCTTCAAAACAAGTTGAAAAGCTTTGTTCAAACCGTTATATAAAATGGAAAGTATGAATTTATGAGAATTGGCAGGAGTTAATGACTCATTGTTACTTCAACTTGAGATATTAATTTAAGTTTTTTGTTGCTACTTAAGTATTTTGGTAATTAATTATATTCTGACAGTTATTAAATAGAAAAGGTTATATTTATTAGTGATTTATACAAGATAGTGTAATTTAAACATTTTAAGTTTTCATGGTACCAATAGCAAAATTTAAGAACCTTCGACGTTTTATATATATTTTTTTCTAAATCTTGGAACTACTTTAGTTTCTAAATTCAGGATACCAACATTGCAACCTTAATTTCATTTGAAATTGAAATATAATTTAAACGCCTTACTTACTTTATTGGCTACCGAAGACCTTACAACACAAAACAATAAAACCGTATCACCAATCCACTATATAATATTTACCCTACCTAACAATGATTTCAGGACAGCCAATTACATTTTGATTTACAACATAATGTTTAATATAGTACCACCAAGTTATTTATTGCGGGCGCACAATAAAGACATAAATTGCGTGTTGACAGCACCATTAACTGGTGCTCTCACCATATCTCTGACTTCTGATACGACAAGTTGCCTGCTAACAACTATTGGGATGTAGAGAAGCCCTTTTATACAATTTCTACTATTATTTTTGTGAATTCGGGCTCCGTATCTAAATAATAACAGCTGTCGATCGAAGGTTAAGCTACACTGGCCAAGGTCAGCCCGTGGATGGGTGACCATTAATTATATAAATAAAATAAGGTTTATTTCAGAAACTTGTACAACTTTTACAGTAAATCTTACATAGGGACCACCTTTTAAGTAAAAGATATACCTGTGCTAGGAGATCCCGCTCACCAATGACACACTAATTAATTGGTAAAAGTGGTGTACACTATGAAAATAGAATTTAAACAACAAAAAGAGTAATAAAACAAGTAAAATCCCAAATTGAACAAGACAAGACTTCAACTATAACTAAATAAAAAGAAAAATAAAAACTTAGAGATATATCCTAAAATAGTATGTGTGTGTGTGTGTGTGTGTGTGTGTGCGTGCGTGCGTGCGTGTATTCGTGTGTGTGTGCATGTGAGTGTGTGTGTGTGCATGTATGTGTGTATCTTATCAACTCATATTCTCATATATACCGAGACCCCTCCGTGCCTCGAAAAGCATGTTAACCGGTCCCGGCTGTCATTTTCACATCTTTGACAGTCGTTACGGGTCGTCAGAATCCCGAAAGTCTGACAACCAGTCTTATTTTATTTTATTTTTATGTGTTTGGGTGGCTTACAGCTATCGAAACAGAGGTAATAGTGAGGTAAATCACGACAAGCCATTTACAAGCCTCCACAGTTAGCAAGCGGGTTGCGGGTTGTCTTATCAAGGGTTATCGTGTTACTCAGTAACTGGGTTGTGAAGGTCAGATAGGCAGTCACTTCATGTAAAATACTGGTATTCTGCTGCATCCGGTAAGACTGGAAGCCGACCCCAACAAAGTTGGAAAATGGGTACGCAAATAATATTTTTTGTGAATTTACGAGGCCCTTTTGAAGTAAAAGATAAGGACTTAGCAATTCAATTTTATATGGTTTGAAGTCCAAACTTTAATGTCTTATTGAACAGGATGAAAGCAATAAAAGTTGTACGTGACCTAAGGCATAAATTGTTATATAATATTTGAAGAAGCCAATTCGTATTCGATAAGCTCTCAGCTTGTGGAATACTAATATATAGACCGATATAAATGGTCCAAAATTCGGCTTGACTGTCAAATAAAAATGTATTTTAAGGTAACGATAGCGAGTCCTTTTGATAAGTGTAATTATATCTTAAAAGGACAGATATTCCCGCAACCAAACTAATATTACAAATGCGAAAGCAACTCTGTCTGCCAGCTTTGCACGCCTTAACGGCTGAACAGATTTTGATGAAAAGACCCCGACCTAAGTTAGGACTTCCGTGGGAGAATTTCCGACCTCCACGCGGGCGAAACTAGGGGTTAAAGCTAGTATCATACAAGGACAGATATTCCCGCATCAATATTATATTTATATTGCAGACTTATGTAGATATTATGTCCGCAATCTCTGCATATTTGTTATTTGGCCAGCATCCAAGAAGTCTCGAGTAATGGTCGATGTACATATTTGCTTTTGTTTTTCTTTATGTCCCCGTCATTATTCCACTGGTCTCGAACTCTGGAGGTGAAGAGCGAAGATATTAAAGAGTTATGGGGACATATTTTATATATGTAACTGGGTAAATGGAGTAGGGGTAGAAAGAGTTAGTGTACAAGGGTGGGGGTTTCTCGTGTAGTTTTAAATATTGTTATTCTTTGCTTCTTGTAATGGTTGCGCAGTAGATTTTTTCACACAATGTTACTAATATTACGAGAATCGTTATAATTAATTGTGTCTCTAGCGGGCCCTAAACGATCAATTATATTGCACAATATCACGAATTGCACTTTTTTTTTACCATTTATGGTTGATATTGAACATAAGTTTGAGCGAGTTTATTTTTTATTGTTTATTCAGCCTATAATGTTCCCACTGCTGGGACACAGGCCTCCTTTCGGTGAGAGGGAATTGGCAGTGATCCACCACGCTCAGTGCGGGTTGGTAAACGTCACTTGTCTTCGATTTTTTTTTGTACAATATTTGAATTGCACCGTGTAGGATAAGTATTGCGCAGGTCTTGCTCACGCGAAAAAATTGAAGCTTATGGGCCGTCAATGTAATTGCGTAAAAATAATGGATCGTTTGAGTGCAAGCTTAGGGTTAGCACACAGGCAAATGAAGGAACACGGGTGGGTTTTAGTCAGTAAAAGTCTGACACGCTCTCCCGCTCCGCTCAGAGCGGAAGAAGTTATTTGAAAATATCCCACCCAGAAAAAAAAGGGTTGATTCAATCACGTTGCGCAATATTTATATTGCGCAACGTGATTGAATCAACCCTTATTATACCGTTATTGTACGTGTAGCCACCTAATAGTTCTGTAATAGCATCACTTTGTGTCGTGCTATGTCTCTAGAATAGACACAAAAAACACCAAATCGCCATCCACTAATCGTAAGACAAACATCCTAGACTTGTTTGTTACGTTTTTATCTAAATTGATTATGTGTCTAGAGCTACGAGTAAATAATAGTTATTTAGACACAATGTAAATAATGTTCTTGAAATACTAAGTAAATTATATTTACGGCATAAACAAGTCGCAATGTGGACGACGAAACTTCAAGGATAAAATGTCCCATGATAACCAAAATTACATTTAAAACAAAACAAACACGAGAAAGTTATTCATAATGTAGTTAATTGCGCCACCGGGCCACAGTAATAGGCCCTAATGAAATAATTGACGGTATCCGCTGATCGGCCATGTGACATCGTCCGTGACGATGCTATCGCTAACTATGCTGTTACTGCACCAAACGATGGTTAAATTGAAAGTAAATGTGATAACAATCGGTTTGATGGTAAAATGGACCCTAGTAATGGCCTTAACGGGGTAACGCCAGAGTCGTTTAGAAAGAATTATTTTTATAGGAACGAGGAAGCGGAGATGTAGTAGTTCTTTGCTTTTACTCGCTTATGTGCTATCACAAAAAAAAAAGTTTTTCGTCAATTTCTTATCTAATTGTGAGAAAGCTTGAAATAATTGAAATTAAGTACAGTTTTCGTGGTGATAAACCATTCGTGTCAGTCTCAGCACCTGTTACTAGTTTCATCACTTTTGCGCTCTCGAAAATATAGCTTATTTCGCCGTTGATTTACTTAATGAAGACATTGTATAATCATAAAATAAAATTTTGATTTTATCACACGGATAGCTGAAGCCCAGTGTGTAATTTTTAAATTTCTTGATAAGGTTTGTTAAATAATAGGAAAAAAAACATTACCGACAGTGTTTAAAAAAAAAAAATAGGTTTTTTCAACATAATTTTCTGAGACTATTTGTAACATTTTGATAGTTCTTTTTGCTACCTTTTTGAGTTGAACATGTCTGCTTACATAAAATATAAAAAAAAAACTAAATTTATGTTATTATATTGAAGGAAAATGTTCCTAAATTCAACACGATATCGTCAATTTTGTGTGAAGAGGCAACGGAAATTATTTTTTACAATATTAAGAACCAACATTTTCGGATAACAAAAATGCTACTATTTGAGATAAAATTAGTTATTAGTTACCGCAAAATGTACCTCAACTTTACCATATATTTATTTCAAAATGAATGCTGCAGTATTTTCGACATAACGGAGCATCATGCTAAGCCATTTGAGGTAGTATAGGCTCTTAAAAGATAGATTAATAGACTAATTCACCAAAGCTTCGTTTCACTCCAGATCGTTAAGGATACCCTTGACAGATAGCTACCCAATTGCTCTTCACCCACCACTAACAAATTAATCCCCTGTATCTATCTGTGTATCTCCCTAATTAGTTTCTTACATGGTAGTAAATTAATTAAAGAAATATGATAATGTTGACTTAATTGGGTGATTACTTTATGTCAATGCTGATGTCTGCGTGGTAATCTACGTTCGCTGTAACATTAATCAATCCAATAATCATATAAATAATGAGGCATTTTTATTTTATATATTATTTTTCCGAATATTATATGTACCTAACTAAACATCAGGTAGGTATGGTTATTCAGGTATGGGTAATGGTTATGTGCCTACATTTGTGTGAGAATAATAGTATTTAATTGTTGTTATTAGTTTATGTGTTAGGTTTGTACTTATTATACAGGGTGTTAAAGAAATTGCGTGCCATAGCTTAGGGGTAAGTTCAGTATCGATAAAGGAACCCAGGAAAAAAAAAGAAAGAAGATCAACCTAATTTAGTACCTACTAACTTAAAATAGCAATCGTTAGAATTAAAATTATTTTATTTGTTTAAATGCTTTAATTACTAAGTTAGCAGGTACTAAATTAGGTTGATCTTGCAATATTTTTTTAATGTTTTTTTATTTTTTGTTTCCTGAGTTCCTTTAACGATATTGAACCTACCCGTAAACTATGGCACGCAATTTCTTTATCATCCTGTATATACCTACTCTGATTTATGTAATTGTTTTTTTAAGCCGTGTAAATCAAATAAATAAATAAATCAGCTGTTATTATATTGCAACATACACAAATCAATTATTCTCTCATTTCGCGTCATGTAACCATTCGTCGTACTTATCACATACAGTCATGAGACAGTAAAGCAAAAAATGCATGCAACACATCAAATAAATCACGACAAATCATGAAATAATGACAGAAACGCATGTATGCACGTATCTTACGCCATCCATCCGCCTATTGAGAACCAGATCCCAACGTAGAAGCCCGCAGATGAAAAAACAATGGAAATCAGCTGTTGTTGCGAGAATGTCCCAGTTGATACAGCCACGCAACGTTGGGTACACGATGCAGATTTCCCAAGCAGTTATGGAGACTCGTGTCTTGTTTGGATCTAAGTTGGCTTGATTCCTGAATGGGTGTACTGAGATCAACTAGCCTAATGAGTCAGTAACTGAACTAGCCAAAGTTTTCATCTCTTCAATTTCAAATATCTGAGTGTTTATCCCTCAATATACTAGGTACGGCGGTACGTTTTAAAAAAAAAAAAGAAAAGAAAGAAAGAATTGGCCTTAATTCTACTAAAAACTGTTACCATTATTTTTTACGTTTTTGTAAGTTTTCCAAATAATATTATTTTTTTCCTTTTTTAATTAGAACTAAAGTTCTTAATAGTTTATTACAATCTAGCCTAATAGACTAATAAGCAATTTAACTCTAACTTATTATTTTACGTGATAGATTACGTTATAACTAATAATAGTGTCAATTTGCACTTTTACACAATTCCGTAGCACTTTCTTAGAGTCTGATAATTAATAAAAACACTTTGTTCACGTGTTATATGAATAGCACAGCATTGTTACTATTATTCACTCACTATTTATACACTACACTAACTCATTTGGTTTAGTTCTCTTTAGCCTACGCTATGTCCGTGTTGTTTAGTAGCTGAATTGTCTCAACATTCAATCAATTCCAAATAATATAAAATAAAATATTATTACCGCTCAACGCGGCTAAAGAAGTTTTTTTTTCACTTCAAAAATATTTATGAAGAACAGATTGCTAAATCCTGACCTAGATCATACATACAATTTATGGATCCCTAGCCCGATAAAACGATGTCTTCCCCAACTGATTTCGATTCGTGATACATCCTAGCCCTATATATTTTTGTTTATTGGATGTCTGAAGTTCAGTCCAACACAGGGAGCACAGCTCACAAATCACGACTAATCTAGGGACATATCACGACTGCCACATCACTATTATCTCGAAACTCACTTCATAAACAAAAGTAGTAGGTATAAAAGGAATTAAACTGAATTGCAGTTCTCACATACAGGGTTTTTTTTTAAAACGTCAATAACCTCTTAAGGGGTCATTGTACTCTTCATTATGAACAACTTTTACTATGGGACCAAACCCGAAATCGCGAAAAAAAATCAGCTGTTCCCTACATTTTAACCCTTACGCCTTACGCCGCTTTTTACGCCTTTGTACCTTATTGTGTGCGAGAAGTTTAAATAAATAAATTATTCGAACATAAATGTAGGGAACAGCTGGTTTTTTTTTCGCGATTTCAGTTTTTGTCCCATTGAAAGTTGTTCATAATGTTAAGTACGATGACCCCTTAAGAGGTTATTGACGTTTAAAAAAAAACCCTGTATATTTTGTTTTTAGACATGAAAGCAATGGAACCAGTTCTTCTCCATTAGGAATCACGCGCTTTGGAACGGGCAAGTAGCCTGAACCTGATAATAGCGTACCCTTTCATTTTCCTTGTATGGCCTGAGAGCTGAAAATTCATGGCATAGGCATTATTTAATTCATTCATGTTTTTATTGGATTTTTTTTCTATCTGGTGTTTCTCAGTAGTAGCCCGCAGTCTGGATTTGTGCCCGGCATGGCAATAGGCTCGCCCCCTATTACATGGGACTTAAACATAACTGTGGGTGTACTATAGGTACAGTCACGAGCACAAATAAGTATATACTTAACAAAAATTTAAAGCGGTTTTCACACGGAATAAAGATTGCAACTAGAATAAGTAAAAATAGAATAGGTTCCTAAATACATATAATGTGTTTGTATAACATAAAATCACAATCAATACAGTAGCAGAAAATCAAATTTAAAAGTTGGTAAGTGGATACATATTAGTGCTCGTGACTGTACACCTCTGGCCAACGCTTCGGGGAAACAAGCCGTTATGTTATGTTATGTATGTTATTTACTCGATTTTCATTTCCACCCAGTATTTATTATTAAGTTTCACCGTCTGAGTGATAAAATTAGTGCTTCTTTGAAATATCCTTTGAGATCTTGTTCCGAGAATTTTGCCAACTTGCAAGTTGAATTAAGACGCAGATATATTAGATGCCAGTGACCTTAACGCAACGCGTCGTACGTTCAGCCAGTAATAGGACTCGCCCATCAAGGAGCGCTGGCCCCAATTTGACGCATTATTAATTTATTATACCTACACATTTAATAAAACGCGTATACTAAACAGGGACCGTACAACCCCGGTTAAGGGTTAAGCCTTTCGAAGGGGTAACCCATTCAATGGGTTACCTTTATCATGATGTAACCCATTGTAAGGAATTTATACTAGAAACCCATTGAAAGGGTTACATGATAACCCATTTCAATGGGTTCTATACCTACTTGAAACCTAGTAACATGAAATATCATAATATTATGTTATTTCGATATCCGCCCAGCACACGTAGCATGACCATTTCTATCTCTATTCTACCCAGGGACCATTTTGCTTACCATATTAGAAAAACCCTATCGAAAACCCTTTCCGTTGAAAGGGTTTTCGGTAGGGTTTTTCTAAGCAGTTCATCAAAAACCCCAACCGGTGTGGGTAATTTTGAATGGCTTAAATTAAGCCGTTCAAAAGGGTTACCCAAACCGTATGGGTTTTTATCGAAACCCCTTTCAATGGGTTACCAAAATTTAATATAAGCCGTTCATAAGGGTTACCCTTATCGTATGGGTTTTTGTTTAACCGCTTAGAAAAACCCTATCGAAAACCCTTTCAATGGGTAACCAAAATGGTCCCTGATACTAAAAGATCAATAATTAAATTATCTTTAAATTGGTGAAGGTTTCAGAAAAATACGCTTGGTAGACTTTGCTCCATTCTCAGTTTTAAATCCGCGTTAGACATAACTTTATAAATTAATTTCACTATGTAATATAAACATAATCTAAAATATTCACATATTAAGTTATTGAGAAAATGCTCAATTTAACATATTTTAACACTACTCGCTTAGACGTGATCTTCAATATAAAATCATTAAAAGTCGGTTATCGTCGCCTTAAACGAATAATGTGGCAGTGTCGCTTTAGCATTTAATCAATTAAAATGTGCTTAATTAGACTGTGATGTTAAACAAACGAGCTTATAATTAGGGAGTGCTTCTTCATTATATGAATATGGGAAACACGAACGATACGAATAGAAAACATGTTTGCCTCGCTGTCGAAGTGGCCCAATTCTGCTCGAACCTTATTTAAAACAGGTAAGTATATAAGTAAATGGAATCATCGATACGACGAAGAAGAGGATTATCATCAGCATCACTGTTGATTTATATTTCAGTTTTTATCATAACTAATTCTGAATGTTCTGAGCAATTGAATCAATCAATATAAGTCTTAAATTCTAGTTCGGTCATATAAATAAAGCCGGTGTTTTCAGAAAATATAAGGCCTTTCCTCACAATACCTACATGATGTAAACTTTGTTGTGACCAGAACTCAGGGGGCCTAAAATGGACGCTTTGGCAGAATCATAAATGATCTGCGTACAATTCATACATCCCGCAATTCATCTGTTTGACAGCTGCTATTTGACATTAGACATCAATATGCAATTCATAATTTGTGGACCATTTTATGAAACTCCATACAAACTGTCAAACAGATGAATTGCGGGATATGAATTGTACGCAGATCATATTATGATTCTGCCAAAGCGTCTATTTTAGGCCCCCTGGACTCTACCACCCAAACCAATTCTTCTTAAAACAACAAACAAATTGACAACAATACCAAACCCAGCGATCAATAAACTATTCGAGTGAGTGACCAATAGTAGCTCCATCAATGCATTGTGTGCGCTTGCGGCGTTAGCGAGCCCTCGTTTGTTTCACCGGGATGCGCCCGCGCACCTCTTAGTGAAATTGTCCCTCTTGTCACGACGGTACTTCCTGGTGCAGATTTGTTGGACTCGTGCCTTTTATTTTTGATCTTTTCCTGTTCCCAGAAGAAAGATGGCAACCATTTGTGAACTAGATGTAGTGAAAATGTTGTGTTTCTAGGTAGTTGAATGTAGAAGATGACTTTTATCTGAGGCCATTTGTTTTGTGTTCCATTAAAGTTTATTTATGTGGCGTTTATTACAATTATTTTGTTGTTACGTTCCTATGGTTTTATTTATGGATTAATTTTTTGCATATAAAAAGGTTTGTTGCTTCACTGCTGACTATCCCTTCAGATGCTAAGTGATAAGCTTTATGTTATAAAAATAATTGTGATTCCCATAACACATTAGTTGTTATCATAACATAATTAGCCAAAAATGTACCCATTGCTGTGACTCGAGCCACCTCACAGTTTACAAAAATCACAACCAAATATTGAACTATCGTTAAACCTATTCCGCTTACTACCTACCTATTGTACTTAATTTATCCTCCATAATTATCAATTTTTTCTCTAAACCTAGAACGGCGCCTACAAATTAATTATGCTCGCGGCAAGTCATCGGAATACCTACTATGCCTTATATAGGTGGGCAGATAACACAATCTGGGACCTGAATGTACGAGGTGACCATTACTTTATGGTAATCTACGGTCTTTGACTTAAAAGATTCCATGTGCTAGCTTGGGCCAGACTCGTAAAATTTTAGCACCAATTGGAAAAAGTACATGGCCTGCTTATTTTTTTCTGAATTCTAATATTAATCATTCTAAATTATGGGGTCGTCTGTAAAGAGCCATATACGAATACCAGGATTAATTTGATTCATTTACATTTTTTTTAAGGGGGCAAAATATTACTTAATACTTTCTCATAAAAACTCATTACCTTTACACATCCGTCAGTTACATTTCAACAGTTCATCATACAGATGTTTTTCTTCTAAACAAGACTAGTGTTGAATGTTCATGATAACAGATAAAGTAAATAATTATATCGTAACCAGAACATATTGACATCAACCAATTGACATTCATTTCGCAATGATATTATTATTGATTGCAACTTCGCAACTGAATCGCCTACGTTACTATTAAGTAATGATTTTCCCTCAATTAATTCTGACAACTTGCGTGGGAAGGCACTCGGCTGACGGCAGTTTTTCTTACTAGATCGGCAAAATAATGAGGAACTATTTATAGCATAAATACCATGAAATTACACATTAATCGAACCTTCTAAGGTTCGGAATTACAGGCGATATTTCGTCCTTAGATACGTAACGTGTAATGTAGCTATTGGTGTAATGCAACATGGACATTATGGATATTATTAAAAGCCCATGTCCACTTGTCCAGGTCTACACAATACGTCGTCATGGTTTAGGGTAGGGCTGGTCCATTCCGCCCCTTAGTTGAAGCAATTGTGTTAGGCTATTGTGAATTGTAGGTAATAAACATTGTGGCCATGTAATTCAGGCCAACATGTAAAGGTTGTGTCGAGCAGTTTAATTTAGTGTAATGACTTTCCACCACGGCTTGAACTACGAGTATTCTCTGTATAGCACGTACACTACTAATTCAAGAAGAAAAGAGGGGAATATTTTAGAACACAAAGGACAATCGACAGTCCAATTCAACGAACTTTTTTGCATGCTACAATGCATGTTGCAACATTCTGTACCCATCTTTAAAAGCAGCATTTATAACTCGTATCTTTACTCGTTTATTATGCAAAATTACCAATTTCTCACTAGCTGGCATCACATACACCGAGGGTCCATAACTAGAGATCTTTAACCACGGTCTTGATAAACATCTAGGCACTTTTATTAACAAAACATATCCTTGGTCATAGGATAATCTCGGTAAAATATATACACTTCGATACACAAACAGTAAAGCATTGTTATTTAATTATATGTGCATAAATTAACATTCCGTTCATAGGTAATTCTGTTATACGATTAGCTACAGATAGATGTGGTGTGGGCCAAACTAAAGCGGTAGCGATTTGCCCGAAATTCAAGAAAAACGTCCTAAAATCAATCAGTCTAATCAAAGCATAAAGTTTTTTTTATTATTTTTTATTCGTTTTGCAAACACTTCCGCAGTAAAACATGTGCATGGTTCCCAAATATTCAGATGGTAATAATTAATAACATTTATAACAACTAAATATTGAACCCATATTTTGGTATCGCAAACAGTCGCACAAAGCACTGCACTCTGCTAGAGCAACTAAATTATTGGAGGTAGAACAAGGCATCTTGTAATTAGAATCAAAACATATCGCCCCCCTTCAAATATTAAGACTTCGTTATCGCTATTGTCCGTGTGGTGCCGGACGTAAAGAATCACCACCCTCCCATTTCTTCCCGTGGGTGTCGTAAAAGGCGACTAAGGGACTTACTAGAGAATGGGAAGCAGCGTTCTCTATTCATTTTTAACACCATACTGCGATCGCCAACCCGCCTGCCAAGCGTGGCGATTATGGCAACCCCCCCTCTCTTTTGGGGGAGGCCTATGTCCAGCAGTGGACGTTTTCGGCTGGAATGATGATGATGACCGCTATTAAAGGTAAGCAGCCTTAAATATAACCACCCACCCACGACATACTACACTACATGTATTACCTTCTGGCATCTGCCCAGCCTTTTCCCAACTATGTTGGGGTCTATGTTCTATCTTATTGGGTTTGGTTTCCGCACTTAGTCCTTCATGTGGACCATTGTGCGTGGGCCATGGCGGCCGTCGGTTGTTTATTCCAACCAGCCCACCTCCCTCCAGAAGCTGATTAGGTCTCCTGGTCTGCATAGAATATCTGTGAAGGATCTGGGTGACCCGAGGGTTTCCGTTCTTATCTGGGTGACGCCTGTGCAGTCAAAGAGCACATGCGCAACGGTTTCTTCAGTCTCCATGCAAGCCCTGCACAGAGGGCTGTCCGTTATGCCTATTGTGTGGAAGTGTTTGTTTAATGAGCAGGGTCCCGTGATGGTCCCCGTCACCAGGCGCAGGCCGTTCCTGTCCAGGCGTAGCAAACGCCTGGTTAGCCTGCTATCTAAGGACGGCATGGCTTCTCTGGATTGCCTGCAGCCCGGTGTCGAGGTCCACCAGTTCTCCGCTTGTGTGTGGGTGAACTCCTGTAGCCACCTGCGTAGTTGGTTAAAGGGGATGGGTACGATGGGTTCGGGTCCCCAGACTGACACGCTGGATGCTCTCCTAGCAAGTTCGTCAGCTGCGTCGTTACCCAGTGATCCGCTGTGTCCTTTTATCCATTGCACTATGTTGGGGTCGGCTTCCAGTCTAACCGGATGCAAAACCAGTATTTTACATGGAGCGACTGCCGCTCTAACCTCCACAACCCAGTTACTTGGTAACACGTTTTTTTTTTTTGGGTGGGATATTATCAAATAACTCCTCCCGCTCTGGGCTGAGCTGGGCGTGAAAGACTTTTACTTACTAAAACCCACCCGTGTTCCTTCCGTTGCCTGTGTGCCGGGGCCACGATATCCGTTTCGGACAAACTCGCAACCCTGGCAGGCATTGGCCCTAACGGACCCCGTCAGTTGGTGCTGACATCTCTTTGAGGCGCGCGTGAAATACAACGCGCCGTCGACCCGGGCCTGGTCCTTATCGGACGGCGAGCTACCCATCGCTCACCGTCCGCAGGCCCGCGCCTACGGTTGGTAACACGATACTCCTTGTTCGGGCTTCTGACGACCCGTAACAACTGTCAAAGGTCTAAAAATAAAAAGCACAACATTTTCACATGAACATTTATGTACTACCAAGTCGCTTATAAATAAATAAATAAATCCATTTATTCTCAGGTTACCAAGACCCATAGATGAATACCTTAACCTAAGTATACATATTATATTATATCAACAATTGCGTTAGTAAATAAAACTTAAAGCTATGTTAGTATCACTTAGTCATTGTGCGTTCTGGTGGCACTTGACCGCGAAAGCGGCGGAATACCACATCCTGAGGCCAAAAGCTTTCCTCCATCACCTGAGGCAGGTAGCACGTTGGTATGCGCACCACAAACGCCTTAAAGTTGACGTTGCGATGCGACTCCAGCAGCTGCACTCTCGGCGCGTACTTCAGCCTTTGGCGCACGTACTTCACGATGTCTTCCGCGTCGGTGGTGTAGTGGAGACGGGAAATATACACCGGAGTATTCGGCTTCGCAGCACGCAGTTTTTCGTTTGGCTCCGTAGGAGCCTTGCTGCAGCGGTTCTTACAGCTACTCTGTCGGCGCTTCCTCCTTTGCACCGTCCCAAAACCGTCATCATCAGCCCGGTTCGTTTCCTTGATAGCCACGGGCTTTGCGGGGGGAGCAGTAGGGGCGCTCACAGTGACCAATGGGTCAGATGGTCGCGTTGATCGGGCAGCGCCGCGGGGAGGAGCTGCGGGGGCGGGAGTGGGGCTACGACGCACGCTTGCGGCGCAAAACGCAGACCCAGCAATGGATGGCGGACACCTCGTCCATCACGTCCAGTTTCTGCTGCAGGAACGCCAGCAGTTCATTTGACACAAGTTTATCACTCATGGCAACAAAATTACGAGCGTCGGCTTGTGCCGCGCTATACGGTAATAATAATACTATGTATGCTTATAACTTGCATCCACCACAAACACAACGCGAACATTAGTTGTTTTCAGCACAATTTATTATTAACATCCAGTCTGCCTGTCCGCGTGTATGAACGTTCATTTGTCAAACCGCGGTGCGTATGTGCTCACTTGTACAATGCAGTGCTAATCATCGTTCGATGCTATTATTGGAATCGATTATGTGGTGAGAATGGCAATCGATTGTGTATTCGATTCTCGGTAACCATTTGTCATTTGTTTTGGCGGTAGGATGGTATGGATGCGTTCTATAGGATTAGCTAGAGAGACTCCGCAGACTTGATGGGTAGGTTCGATACCTACGATATTTAAACACGATAATAATAATAATCTATATTGAATATTGTGCATAAAGTGTGTCTAATGTAAATTTATAATCCACAACGTATACAGTGCAATGTGTTTAAAATTCAAATTTTGTGAAATAAATAGATTTTTTTATTTGTATTTTGTTTATTTTATAACATAAAAGTAATGATGATATTTTTTTTGGGGCATCGACTGGTATTAGTGATATTACTTGAAGTATGTATTGAAAAAACATGTTTTTTTTTATCTTTTTGTTCTTAAAATTTATTTATTTTTTAAAGTGTGTCTAATGTAAATTTATAATCCACAACGTATACAGTGCAATGTGTTTAAAATTCAAATTTTGTGAAATAAATAGATTTTTTTATTTGTATTTTGTTTATTTTATAACATAAAAGTAATGATGATATTTTTTTTGGGGCATCGACTGGTATTAGTGATATTACTTGAAGTATGTATTGAAAAAATATGTTTTTTTTTTCTTTTTGTTCTTAAAATTTATTTATTTTTCGTTTTATGATGTTAAGATAATTATCGATTAGTTTCGCTAGCTTATTTGAGCCTGTATTATGAAGATGTTCAAAGTTTTGTTAGGCATCTACATATGATGAATTAGAAAACGGACAACCTAAACCGTTTGGTCTACATAAAAGTTACTTTTATAACGAAGGTGAGCACGTAGGTAGGATTTTTGAAAAATCATTCCCTAAAGGTGTTAATAGTTTATATGGAAGTTCGTCTTCGGCGGCGATCTCTCGCGTCCGGCCCTGGTTCAAGCCATGGTTCGGAGCGAGAGTGCATGGGAGGCCGGCACCTCCTTCTGCGAAGCAGTAATGCTTGCGAAGGAGGAGGCGGAACGCGTGAGGGAGAGGCAAGGTTCACGCCCTCACGCCCCTAGTCGCCGCAGGAGACGCCCCGGGCGTCGGGAGTCGCAAGCCGATTTCCGGCCACCGTAGGCGCGGGCCTGCAGACGGTGAGCGATGGGTAGTTCACCGTCCGATAAGGACCAGGCCCGGGTCGACGGCACGTCGTATTCCACGCGCGCCTCAAAGAGTTGTCAGCACCAACTGACGGGGTCCGATAGGGCCAATGCCTGCCAGGGTTGCGAGTTTGTCCGAAAGGGATATCGTGGCCCTGGCACACAGGCAAATGAAGGAATACGGGTGGGTTTTAGTCAGTAAAAGTCTGACACGCCCTCCCGATCAGCCCAGAGCGGGAGAAGTTATTTGATAACTTCCCACCCAAAAAAAAAAAAAATGTATGTTCGTCTTTTTACCCGACTGCCCCAGAAGGAGTGTAATTTGCCCATGGGAAATCCCGATCGACCACACAGCTTGTACATTGGTAAATCAATTAAAGACACTGGCTCTTGTAACACAGGTGCTATACCTAGCGCAGGAGTCAGGGCCTCACTATTTTTGTTAAAAATAATTTATGCCAATAATGAAATTATTAGTTAAAAAAATCAATTATTAAAATTAAATTATTAATAATAATCTGAACAGACGAATCTGATTCGATTGGTCTGTCCAAGTGCGTGAACCAGACCAAGAGACTGTTCGGTTTCAACAATTTGCTTCAAAGTCTGACACGGTAGTAATATCTTATGGTAGAACGGACCGTGTATTTAGCCTTAAGCCATCACGAGTTAGTTTTATTCTCATTACATTAAGAATTGTATTGTTCCCACAAGATTACCATACAGTCATGAAAAATAAAACCTTTTTTTTACCCAACATTAAAGCCTAAACTCTAGTCATTTCAGCGGTCTCTAGTGTTCCACAAGTACATGGTTGGCGGTCGGAGATAGCCTAATGATACCAGCTTTGCCCGAGGTGCGGACGCTGAGTGACCATCTCTGCAATCTTGGAGCGGGACTGACATGAGCGCGTGACAACGCGGTGCAAAGATGTAGGGGGCACTGGATGTGGTACGGTTTATAGCCTACACCGTCCTCCACTACCTATTAACAGTATAATTTGAAACCATTGTGAAAAAAAAAACAAAAACAAGCTTCCGTGGAGTTTGTTATCGGCTCTTCTCCATAGGATACGTCCTATTGGAACCGTGCACCTAGCTTCTGACGTTTCGTGACCCACGTAATTGTGTCCGTGTAGGTCTATGTGAAATAAAATATTTTTAATTTGAAATAAAATAGTGGGAACAATATATTTACAAACAGCCGGACAGCAGCTGCCGACGAATGACGCTTGTGTGTGTAGTTTTAGTTGTACAAGTCGATCTCGTATTTGTTGTAAGAATACTATATTTTCTTCTTCTAACCTAGACAGATTTTAGATAAATTAATTGAGAGTCGAAACGAAAGTCTTGATGTTTCCACGATTTTTTTGCCATAAAGCAAATAACATGTAAAGATAATTTCTTCTGCATTTTGGTAGAGGTTACAAAAACAGTCTCTCGTCAATGCATTTCATTCCCTGTTATTAACAGCGAAAAACACTCATAAAGGCTTCTACATACCGGGGCGACTTGTCGCGCGACGCGACGCGACACAAAGGCACCGCTCAGCCTTAACGCCACAAGACTCAATACTCAATACTTTTATTGCATGCCACTTGTAGATTCTTGGGTGGTAAACTTATAATTAGATCATATGGACCCTGTCGGGCACAGCAAAATAAGTGAGTTAGGAGAGAGGAAGCATTATACTCGTATAGGTACTATTAATTAATAAAAACAAGTAAAATTTAAAGTTATGACTTTATAGGTATGTCTATCACTTAGATACTCGTTTATCCAGTAGTAGCTTTTATTTAGCAAAAATACTCTAAGTTTTTAGACGACACATTTATTCCCAAAAATCGTACAACAAACATCCATCATGACCACAAATGATCACACTTTACGTCATTGCATTAATTATCACTTCATGTTCCTAACCACATCCAGTCACATAGGTGTGCACAGTTCGTCCCCAGGGCCCGATTATCATTTATAACCCATGCATCGTGCCACTAGCTGGGCCGCGACGATGTACAGTGAATTATTCTTTTCGTGCCAATTTACATACCGACACAGTAATTGATATGCGCGTAAAATTTTCTCATTTTTATGCTAGCGCGTCTTTAGTTTTGACGTCGTAATTATAGGGGGTAGGTTCGACAAAAATGTTGAATTGTGAAGATGATTTAATAATCCCACCAAAACATTTCATGTAAAATGTTGCCAAGACGACCACATAAGGTTTGCCCTGTGAAAAAGATATCAGATCTCATGTAAAGCCAAGCTTCTGAATCTACACGGCCTAACTCTACCGACCCTAACTTCACAAATTCTACATATCAGTAAAATTGTATGGCTTCGCCGTTTCGCTACCGTCTTGGAGGTGATGCGAATATTTAGTTTCTGAAGTAAGTAACAACAGATACTGTCTGTTAGCCCCTCAACAGTACACAAAACGCACTAAAAACCCATAGAATTTCATTAAGTACACTACAAAATATAACGAAATAACTTTCTGATTTATAGAGGTCGGCCGTGGTACCGATAGTAAAACTTTCATGCGATTACAACTATATGTACTTCTGTACCCCGAGTGTAAGTTTGCAAGAGAGTAAACGTAACTAGCGCGTTTGCGTTCAAATTTTTATTCTCATTCTGGCACTCTTAGCATTATGATCTATCGGTCAAATTTTAACGCAAACGAAATAGTTACGTTTACTCTCTTGCAAACTTACACTTGGGGTACAGTCATCATATTGCTCGGTCACTTGATGTAACGTTCCACGCTATTTTATGTCAGCCACCTGCCCATTTTTAGGGTTCCGTACCCAAAGGGTAAAACGGGAACCCTATTACTAAGGCTCCGCCGTCTGTCTGCCTGTCCATCTGTCCGTCTGTCACCAGGCTGTATCTCATGAACCGTGATAGCTAGTCAGTGGAAATTTTCACAGATGATGTATTTCTGTTGCCGCTATAACATTAAATACAAAAAAATAGAATAAATAAATATTTAAGGGGGCTCCCATACAACAAACGTCAGTTTTTTTGCTCTTTATTGATAACAGCAACAGGTAGACGCTTGAAATATTCACAGAATATGTAGATAACATACCGACACCGATTGACTTTAAAAATAAATAATTAAATTAAAATAAAACAAGTATTGTAAGGGGGGCTCCCATACAACAAACGTGTTTTTTTGCCATTTTTATAGATAATGGTACGGAACCCTTCGTGCGCGAGTCCGACTCGCACTTGGCCGGTTTTTTTTACAGAATAGATTTCTGTAAAAACCTCACGTAAAAGATTATGTGAGCTGTGAATAGTGTCAATATCTTACACGAGGTGAAATGACAGCTCCCTTCACCTAACTTTTCACGGTGAGAACCTATAGAATAGATCAGTGTAAACTTGAGAGCAGTGGTAGCCTAGTGGTAACGGCCCCCGACTTACTTACGAGTTTAACGTCGCGGGCTCGAACCCAGGCAGGCGCATTACTTTGTGTAAATAATTTCATCACCACTGCTCTCAAAACGGTGACGGAAAACATCATGAGGAAACCGGCATGTCCTAGAACCAAAAAATTCGAAGACGGGTGACATCTACCAACCCGTAGGCCCGCGTGGTAGATTACAGCGGACTCCCTAACGAAGAGTGGAGGCCTGTGTCCGAGCAGTGGGAACATTAAAGGCTGATTATGTTAGTAAAAACTTAAGTGAAGTGAGTTGTCAATCTCTAGCATCACCCAAGTTCACTTAACCCAAGTTTTCACGCTTAGATTTTTACAGAATAGATCGGCTGTATCCTCATTTTCCCACAAACATAAGTAAATTAAGGAGATTTATTCGCATGACATGTGTGCTTAATGATGTTCAATTTACGGAGCGTAGGGACCCTTTGAACGACGTATCTATATCTCATTAAGGAAGCGAGAGACTAAAATATGCAAAGACATCTGTCAACGAGGACGTTTCAAATTAATATTTCCGATTTTAGTCTAATTTGGGTGTTATTAAGCTATTTATTTGAGCAAATTCTTATGTGGGCAAATGATGATGTAGTCCCTGACTGAGGACATTATGTTGCATGTGGAGAGAAAATGGCAAAACCAATTAGTATAACAAGCTTCGTATGTTTTGCAATGTCTTCTAACGACGATACATTAGCGGTTATGAAAAGACTCGTGTTTCACGACGTTTAGGCGCTTGTTCTTCATAAATGGTTAATCGGAATGTTACAAGGCACTACCTACTCGATACAACTCATTTCTCATCACAAAAATTGAAGATACACAATAGTTTTCTCCACTAACTCACTGCTTCATTAGTCTAGTGGTCGCAAGCGCTACTTGCTGAGCAAAGGGTCCTAGGTTCGATTCCCAGGTCGGGCTTAGTATTATTTTGTTTTTCATCATGAATTTGTCTGCAGCAGCCCGGAGTCTGAATTTGTTGCCGGTTAATGGCAATAGGCTCGCCCCTATGCCATTGGACTTGAACATAACTAGCGAAATGTGGGTGTCACTATAAGTACACCTCTGCCTAACCCTTTAGGGATTACAGACGTGATGTTATGTCGTTTCTCCACCAACTCATCAGAACACACCTTTCGTCCTACATAGAAATTCAAATCAATTCTACAACCAATTTGGTCAAAGTTTGTGAAACCGGTTTTCTTTTGCAATCGACGCCATCTTTGCCAATGTTCGCTGGTCACAAACATTGTAATACGATCCGTTTGTAGTGTCGAATCAGGGGGCCTTATACTCTTCAAGTCAGTCAACGATGATACGGGCCTAGTCGGGACTAATTAACTTTATCGGACGGGCAAAAACACACCGGGATTAGGGACAACTGTCAAATCGTTTTGACATTCATTCTTAGGTCGGGCCCCCAATTATTCTTAGGTCCGTAAGTGGTACGGATTAGGAATCGCAACGGCCGAAACTACGGATTTCATATTTAGGGAGTAGGTACCTCCAGGTGGCGGTGGCGAGTAGATCAATCATTGGATGAAATTCGCCAAGAAATTATGCAACATTGATCGGCCACACGCAGAGTTTTGGTATTTAATCGATTCGTAATTACGATATTATTTTATTTGGTGTTCTTCGAGGTTAATTAAGTGATAAAATGTCGATGTATGGTTGCGCAAATTCTGTAGTCCTCTGATCCTATATCGCATTGATTAGTTATTTGATGCTGCGTCTAATGAAAACCGGTTATTCTAAATATTGCACTATGATTTCATAACTTTCCATTCATCCAGCAACCTTTAAGTGTTTTTAACTGTTTGGAACACGCAAATATGGCGCAGCAGACCCGGCTTAAAATCTAGTTGGCGAGCAGCGAGTGCGCGACGGCGACGAACGATTACTCGCCGGTATGCATATGTACCAAGCGTGAGTCTCTCGGCGAGTGCTCTGCCCGCCAAGCGAGCTTCGCTGTGCGAGCACTCTCTTTCATAGCTCTTGTGGCTGCGACAAACGAGTACTCGCCGCCGCCGGTGTGAACGGTCAGCTATGTGCCTCGTTTACTAAAACGGGACCTACAATCTTTTGTACCTACGTTTCGTCATTCCTTAGGCTTCTACATACAGGCGCGACTTGTCGCGCGACACACAAGCACCGCTCGTCGCGCGATACGCGGGGGCCCTTGTGTCGCGTCGCGTGTCGCGCCAGTATGTAGAAGCCGAATTATTAATTCACTGGAGTAATCTGACATGTGCTAGCTGTCACTTTTTATTATTACCTAAATGGTCATATATTTTGTTATATTCTAAAATTGTACACTATTATTATTATACATTTATTTTACACTAATAATAATCGATTAAACTAAACGATCACTATTACAATCAATATAACCAGCCAACCTAGCACACATGTCCGATTACTCCAGTGAATTAATAATTCGACTTTAAGGCTCGTACAGACTGGCGCGATAACGTGGGTGCGACAGGAGCGCAACCATTGTAGCGCCCGCGATAGCGCACCAGTCGTAGAGCCCCTTAGTCTCTTCCTCATCGGCGATGCCTTAGATAGGAGGCTCCCTCCATCACTAGTTTCGTGATGTGTGTCCGTTCCGGTATTCCTTAACATTCTTTCACGCAATACTTTAAAAGTAAAAATACATCAACCACAGCCTATTATTTTATTTTGTCACGCATCCGATTCGTACTCATGTCTACCGATCTATGGGAGACCTACGTTTAGTGGATATTTTACGATTGGTTACAGTTTCTTTTGTAAAAGAAGTAAAGACAAAAGTTTATTGTTGCATCAAGAAAATAAAGGTGGCTTTATAAAAGTTGATTTACACAATTACACACACAGAAAAATAAAAAATATGTGCGATAAAACAAAGTTTTAATGACCTAATAAAGTTTTTTCATATTTAAATTATTGCTCTCCATTATAAACATTTTCAACACATTTGCTCAAAATAGTTATTTAGGGCGGTAAGTTGGTTTTTACAATCGAGTAGACGAATGTAAGCCCGAGACAAAGTCGAGGGCTTACCATAGTCACGAGTTTGTAAATACCAATTTCCGCGCGTGTGTCATACAACGTTTTTCAACACATTTGCGAGAAAACAGTACAATTTGGTAAAAAATAAGCCATCAAAACATTTTAAGAGCATTATTGAGTATTTCATCGAGTCTTCAATGATATAAAATTATTGTAAATCATTAAATAGCACTCACGACTTTGGCGGCTCATTCAAGATATCAGGTGCAGTAGAATCGGATTCCTCGCTTGAACTCATATTATTATTATTTTGTAAATATCCGTCGGAAAGTCGCAGCTATCTTTGACATTTCTAATAAGAAAATGGCGCGAATTTGCAAATGGCGCCACGTGCACATGGTGAAAATTAGTACTACATCTTTCGTCTCATTTTCTCGTTAATAATAAAGTGAGTTATACGTATTGAGCAAAAGCGCTTCCAAGGAGGTTCGATCATTCAGCTTATTTATTCTCGTAATTTGAAACTCCTTGGTGGAATTCTTATATATTTTTGTGGTAATTAAAAAAAAACCGTAAAGGATACACACGGCGCTATACAACGATGGGGGCGGTAAAACATGTACTTAGGTGAGAGTACCTATTTTACCGCCCGTTCCGTTGTATGGTACGTAATTTTTAACTTTCGAACAATGTATACAGGCCTCGTAAATGCATTTTTTGAGCAAATGTGTTGAAAAATGCATTTACGATTTTACCGCTACAGTGGCGACATTAATTTGACACATTGGTAATACTAGTTGTCAGTAATAATATTTTCTTTTTTTTTAAATATTTTATGTAAAAATATTTTTTTATGATTATATTTAGATAAATAAAGATAAATTGTTTTTTTTTTTTAAATCATACAAACTAATAAAGCTCTCTCTTTCCTTCAATTCGCCTACTCCTTGCACGTTATTTGTATTAATAGAGTACAGCGTCCTCACGACCCTCATAGACAATTCCAGACAAAAACCTAAGAGTACAAACTATAAGTATTTTCAGTACACCAATACAAATAATGTACATTTCTCTATGAAGCTAGTTACTGCCAGCTAGTTAAAAGTTTCCGATCCCTAGCGGCGGGAAGACTTAATTAGTTACCCTGTGGCGAAGGGACCTGCTGGCTCCTTTGTTCTAATGCGATGAATATTTAACACTGTTCTTTTTAATTGTACTTTGTTTTAAGTATCGTTCGTTACGTTTGTGATAGTTTCATCAACCGCGGTTTTAGTTGTGTCCTGGGGGAGCACCTATATGTACCCGGATAAAATATTAATCTGCCTAGCCTTTTTTTTTTTTTTCACGGGGTGGAAAATCCTCATGGATGTCCTCCGCCCTGGGGCGGGCGAAGGGGTTTGTCAAACTCTTACTGACTAAAAACCACCCCAGTGCTCCCCTCCCACACTTGCACCAGGGATCGTGGGATCTATTATTACTTCCGTGATCCCCGGCTAGTGCCGGCCCGCCCCGCGACGTCTGATAGGGGCGCGCGTGGAACACTAAGCGCCGCCACCTCGGGTCCAATGTGATAGTGGGCGGCGGACGTCCCCAAGTCCACCGTCCCTGGACCCATTTAGGGGGGCTGGAAGAGCGCGTTATCGGCCGTCCGCCGACGCCCAGTGCGTCTGCTGCGGGCTGGGTGAGCGGACGAGATCTCCCGCTCCCTTTCCGCAGCCTCCTTCTGCGACACGACTGTTTCGCAGAAGGACACCACCGCGTCCCAGGACTCCTCACTGCCGACCATCGACTTGCCCACGGCCGGCAGCAATCTGCCTAGCCTTACCCCAACTTTGCTGGGATCGGCTTCCAGTCTAACCGGATGCAGTTGAATACCAGTATCTTACATGGAGCGACTGCTTATCTGACCTCCACAACCGAGTTACTGGGTAACGGGAAACCTCTTGGTAAGACTGGTTGTCACACTTTTGGGCCTTTGACTACCCGTAACGACTGTCAAAGATCTACGAATGACATCCGTGAACCGACAGCAGCAAGCGTAGCTTAACCTTCCTTCAACCCGTGCGGCTGTTATAATTTACCCTACCTGGATAAAATATTTAATTATTAGGAACCATTTAGCCTACCCGGATAAAATATTTATTTATCAGAAACAATTTAGCCTTCCCGGATAAAATATTTATTTATTAGAAACAATTTAGCCTACCCGGATAAAATATTTATATATTAGGAACAATTTAGCCTACCCGGATAAAATATTTATTTATTAGAAACAATTTAGCCTTCCCGGATAAAATATTTAATTATTAGAAACAATTAAAGGCTTCTACATATCAGCGCGACTTGTCGCGCGACGCGACACGACACAAAGGCCTCGCGTGTCACGGGACGAGCGGTGCCTTTGTGTCGCGTCGCGTCGCGCGACAAGTCGCCCCGGTATGTAGAAGCGTTTAGCCTACCCGGATAAAATATTTATTTATTAGGAACAATTTAGGGTTCTTAACAAAAGACGAAGATAGCTGCAAAACCTATCAACGCCCCACACATGAAAGATAGTTCCCAAAGTGGTTTTAAGATAGATAGAGAGGCTATCAGAAGTAATGTCACAGAAAAATTGTGATCCCATCTCTCAGTGACGCCGCCGCCGTCTAGCGTAATATAGCAAAATTCAATAAAAGCTAAGTTTGATAATACCCTAATGCACAATTAGGCATTATACTTCGAAAATAATTTTATTTTGGTGGACACGATTGAGAATTGCGACTTGACATGCAGGCGTACCACACTAGACTGAGCGACTTTTGCCCACTAGGACAAATGTATCGGATTACGATTTTGTTCGCTATGTCCCGTCTATTGTTAAGTAAATAATTTAATGTCTATGTTTGTTCCAGACTTTCACATCTTTATGGAAGTCATATAGTAAATCAAAAATTACAAAAGAAAAATTCAATAAGAAGTTTGTGTGTAATGAAAACTAAACTAAATATATTCTGTTTCTAATCCAAAATTGTCCAATAACACCTAAATTAAGTTACAAAAGCTTTTACCTTTGTTGATAGACACACTAATAAGCTTTAACAGCTTTTAGTCTAAAAAAGTTTCTGGAAACGTGAAAAGTAGGTACGCGGAAAAATAAATAGTTCCAAAAAATTATAATTGTTCATGGATATTCTGAAATTGACCTATTCGATCCAGGCACGCATCCTGTTGAGTGTAGGACGTAATCCTTTTTTTTTATCTTTTCAATCCATTCAGTCGAATCTACTTAGACTCAATCCAGAAGTCTAACTAACAGTTCCAACTAGACAATACTTCCATTTCTAATTATTCCAGTCTCCTAGGAATAATCAGGCTTGATAATAGGAACTCAAGAACTTGTAATACTATCACAGTCACCTAGTTGAACACTGCCCTAAGGGTCAGATATCAATTATAACTAAGTACTGACTTGTGACCGAGATTTCCCTGTTGTGAATGCTATTAACTTGGACAATACAACCTACCAATAGCGATAGTTCTATTTTTTGCACTCGATTGATTGAAACCTTGGAATTAATGGCTGTTTTTCTAATTTTGTATGAATCTAAGTAAGTAGGGCAGTACCTATTAATTTCTGCGGGTAAGCAGAATTTGCTGTATTCCAGTTTGAATGGCGCCAGTGTACCTACACACCTACAGGTATTTAGGTACACAAGTCATTGCCGTTGCAATGATTTGGGGTAGGTATAAAAATTAAAAAATAAATAATATCACAATTCACGCAGGTAGCACACCTCCGCCACGAAACCATAGCAGCGAAACCGCAGTAGTTCAATTTAACTGGCTCGCGTCATGTTCTGCTATTCGAATCGGATGCGAGTAGCGGAACTGACGCGAGCCAGTGGAATTGAACTACTGTGGTTTCGCTGCTATGGTTTCACGGCGGAGGTATGCTATCGGCGTCTAAAGACCACCTATACATATTACAGACTTCGATTGCTCAGTACGTAAACCATACAGCAAAAGGGTTCATCACCATTTCAGCCGAAAGACGTCCACTGCTGGACATAGGCCTCCCCCAAAAAGGGGGGGGGTTTGCCATAATCGCCACGTTTGGCAGGCGGGTTGGCGATCGCAGTATGGTTTTAAAAATGCATAGAGAACGCTGCTGCCCATTCTCTAGTAAGTCCCTTAGTCGCCTTTTACGACACCCACGGGAAGAAATGGGATGGTGCTATTCTTTACGTTACGACCGGCACCAAACGGAACAACAAAAGGTTTAGGTACTGATAATGGAACCTCTGCGCGAATGCCCTCAGAATGCCGTTGGAGCTAGCCCGAACCCTGTGCCCCTGGTGCACATGGTTTTCGCATAGTAAGAAAACCAAAGAAAGAAAAGAAAGAAAAGAATCGGGGCAGCCTCATCAGCACCCTGAGTGCATTATTGTATTGCACACGCAAGGCATTGTACTGTCTAATAAAATAAAAATCTGCAAAACTGTCCACACAAATTTTCTGTTATAAGTACCGCACGTCGGCAACACTTTGACCTTGATCTGGCCTAACGTAGTACGGACTTCCAATAGAATAAGAGACTAGCTAACAATGCTTTTGTTACCAACATGACATGCGACCTACTGTAGGTACCTATGCTACGATCGCAGATCTATTTGACAGGCAAACCCATTGCCTAAACCCATTAGACTTTCCTCAATTCTATTTAAACTATACGTACATATAGGTACTATCTAAAGCCTAACAGAATTCTGAAATGATCAGAATCAGAACTTTATTTGCTATGAATGTACAGGGTATAAGATGTTGTACATAAATTAATGAGATCAGCTACACCTTACGGCGGTGCAAATTATTACATAAATTCAAATATTAATACAAACAAAATCATGTCAACAAAACAAAACAGAAATTAAAGCGAAGTCAATTAATAATGTTCGATGCTACTAGTTCTATCATTATGACATTTCGTTTTAAAGTTTTTTTTTAATAGATGTTATGTGTTTTAACGTACTGCGCGACAGTAGGTTAAATTATTTGTTTTTTTTGTTATGTATAAATTCAAATAGTTAAAACTTAACCAAAAATAAAAATCTGTACTGTTTTGCCATTTTCCAAATGTTATTTTAAGACCATGCAAATCTATAATTGTATAAATAACTACTCGTGTTTCACAAAAAAAAATCTATCTATCTATCTATGATGATCATTACAGCATTCCCGTCGAAACGTTAGGACGCTAATGTTGCCCACTTAACATAATTAGGACTGAAGATCAAGCCATAATATATCAACAACAGTTTCAGCTACAAAACAATGAGCTCGTGCAAATCGAACGTCACGATGGTTATCAAATCTAGGCGATGCGATGCCATGCGCCTGCGCAGACCGCTGCACCGTTATTGTTATTATTTGCCTGTTACGACCCAAAGCAATTAGGGATACCACACGAATGGAATTAGAGAGACTGTCGTGAATCAGGGTTAGCTTGAGTTTAAATTAAAATTTAGGTGTTGTAATTATATTATGGAGTATAACCTAATTATGGTTGTAGTTATAAAGCGTTTTGTTGGTATGCAATTTATTTTGATTAGAAAATCAAAGGTTTATTTATACAGTTGTTAGCTTTATAAGTGTTGAAACTGTTAAGTGTATAAGTTTTCTTATGTTTTCGTGTTTAGATAGGTATCGATACCCATCACGCCTGTGAAATTTACACAAAAAAAATAGATTTTTTAAACTGATATTTCAAGTGACTACAATAACAGCGGTCAATGACCCAACAGAAAGTCATCAAATTTACTTATATATTTTTGGGTTTTATCATGTTTAGATATCTGCGAAGTTTAAATACAAATTCAAATTTTAAAAAAAAAACAGACTTTGGGATCCATAGTATGAACTTAGCCTATGTTAGTAAACTCATAAATTAAAAATACAATAAATAAACATTAAACCTGTTTGCCGTTTAGCTAGCCAATTTAAATTAACCCCGTATACTATGTGATGTGCCTACACAAATAATAATAATAACCCTAATATCGAAACCGCTATTGGTCCATAGGTCACTTCCCGTACAAATTTACTCAGTCTCCAAACAGGCTGTGATTATGAGTTTTTTTCCGTAATCTTCTTGTTACGGAAAATAAAACACTTAGATGACTACTAACAAGAGGATAATCTAATAAAATCATCAACATACTGCGCAGTAAGCAGACGCAAAGTGCTTAACGAAGTAATTTACATATTTAACGTATTCTTCCGTGAACAGTAGAGCAAGTACAAAAACTATTGCTGCCTTATTACAAAAAAAAAGCAGTACCTTTGTACTTAAATTTTAATTATGTCATATCACTTTTTATTTTACTGTGTGTATACAAATAATAAAATAAATAAAAGATTTATATTTTGACATGGCTTAAACCATGGAGCCAGTTTTTGTAATAAGAACGTAACAGTGATTGAAATACCGTTCTTTATACAAAACTGAAAACTTGGTTCGGTACTAAGTTGTCAGTTTTGTGTTTAGGAACTTTAACATAGTCGGAATAAAGTTCGAAATTCAATAATGGCTCCATGTTTTAAACCTGGGTCTGACGATAAACCTTGTTTTGGAATAAGGGGGTTTTTGTTTTTAAATTAACCTAAAAAGGTTTTTCTTGTAATATTTGGAAAGGCGATACAAATGTACAGTCACAAAAACTTAAAATGTATAGGTAGATTAATCACGAATAAGGAAGCTTATTCAATTTTACGGCATCGAAATTAATTATTCCTCCATATATATACATGAAGTTTACTTATCGCCTGTAAATATCTCTCAAATAAATAGACGATTCATATAACATTAACCCGCAGAACGCCGTATTAATAACCCCACCTTAATATAATACAAGCCTCCTAATACAATAAAACCAGTAGGTAATTTAAATTCTGTCCTAAAATAACTCCCTAATATGGTGTCCCTGACAGCAGTGTCGTGGCCCATACATTATAATACCTAAGAATGGTATTCCATTAACTGTTTACAGGCACCCATTTCTCCGTTTAGCAGTTTACTTTATACTTACTGACGTTAAGTAGGACGAAAGGTTTACTTAAATATCTAAGTTGTAAACATTTCCTGATTACTTTGACAGGGACATTTTGTTACAATGTTTGTTTCAGGATGTAGAATAAAAGTTACATTTTTGTTTTATGTGTCGAAGATGACGTAAATATCTTTATATTTAGATTTTATATTTAGTCGATGTAGAACGAAGGTGCGAGCCCCTCTCCGCCGACTTTTGGAAACCTATAGCGCACATTTTGATATTTTCGCGCTGTCGCAATGTAACTTCAAAAAATGGTTTCACAATATCTTGCTGGTCGCCTATAAGACGGATGCTCTTGTCATTCGCTTCTTCCAATTCTTAGGTTTTTCTTGTAAATTATGTAAACAAAAATAAACATGCGTTCGTTTTCATACACCGATATCACTTCGTGGACAATAGTGTGGGTTATACGTTTATTCGACTGTAATAAAACGACTTTTTGTAAAATGCTGTAATGTATTTTTTATACACCGATATCACTTCGTGGACAATAGTGTGGGTTATACGTTTATTCGACTGTAATAAAACGACTTTTTGTAAAATGCTGTAATGTATTACTGTTTTTTGTCCCAAATAAATAAAATAAAATATTTAAGGCCTAAGTACCTATGAGTAACTTGAGGGGCTTGTGGCTACGTTATAACAGCAGCACGGGCCGATCGATCAGGTTAAGCTACGCTTGCCGCTGTTGGTCCGTGGATGGGTGACCATCTTTGCATACCAAGACCCCTCCGTGCCTCGGAAAGCACGTTAAGCCGTAGGGTCCCGGCTGTCATTCAAAATTAATTTAGGTATTTGCATAAATAAGGTACAGATGGTTGATAAAGGCTTCTACATACTGGCACGACTTGTCGCGCGACGCGACACCGGTAGTACAATATTTATGAAAAATTCAAGGAAATTGTTCTACCGGAGTCGCGTCGTGCGACAAACCGCGCCAGTATGTAGAAGCCTTAAATTGTACAAAATTGTTCTCTTATTCTGCCTTTAATTTTGGCGTGCAAATATAAAATAAAGTTACAATTAATTATCGATCATAATATTCATAATCATGCAGTCATTAAACAGATAATCCGGTCTGCTCTATCGGCCATCGATCCTTTGAGAAACATGGCCAAACCACCTAATATTATATACCTACATATCATATAATAATATGATAAGTAGGTACACACGGCTACACATCAATCAATACATTTCCAGTATACGCTGACCTCTAATTGTACGGAAATTCTATACAATGCGAGATCAGCTTATACTGGAAATGTATAGCTTGATGTGTAGCCGTGTACCTATAAAACGTCGCTTTTCGTGTCTGCCTGTGACCACAAAGATCGTTATAGTTTTTAGATCTCTCGAATCGCGAAATAAAAACCAGCTGTTCCATACATTTTGTCGATTTAAGTGAACACAAATGTAGGGAACAGCTGATTTCTTTTTCGCGATTTCAAGGTTGGTCCCATAAAAAAAAATTGTTCAAAATGATGAGTACAATGACCCCTTTTCGGGTTTAGTATAAACAAAAACTAATGTTGTATAAAATTTTATCAAAAGTTAAATCAAACTAAATTAAATGAAATTAAATCATATCCAATTAAATTAAACTAAATCCAAAATTAATTTAAATATTTGCCGCACTCTGGGGCCCCGGGCACACGCGCTTGTGCTTGACCCCAGTGCCCCAGAAGAGGGCTGTCCAGCTTGTGGCTGAGCACGCTCAGGATGGTGTTAGCGCTTCCCACGCGTGCGGAACATTAGCGAAGCAATGCGGCGCGGCGCCGCAGTACAGTCTGTGTGCGCGTGCGCCCTATAATTTAGAATAGAATGGATGATTTATCATTAATATTAAAAAAAACTGGCCATGTGCGAGTTGGACTCGCGCACGAAGGGTTCCGTACCATTATCTATAAAAGATGGCAAAAAAAACACGTTTGTTGTATGGGAGCCCCCCTTAAATATTTTTTTTTTTTTTTTTTAGTATTTGTTGTTATAGCAGCGACAACAGAAATACATCATCTGTGAAAATTTCAACTATCTAGCTATCACGGTTCATGAGATACAGCCTGATGACAGACGGACAGACAGACAGACGGCTGAGCCTTAGTAATAGGGTTCCCGTTTTACCCTTTGGGTACGGAACCCTAAAAATCATGTTTGTTGTATGGGAGCCCCCTTAAATATTTATTTTATTCTGTTGTTTAGTATTTGTTGTTATAGCAGCAACAGAAAAACATCATCTGTGAAAATTTCAACTGTCTAACTATCACGGTTCATGAGATACAGCCTGGTGACAGACGAACAGACAGACAGACGGCGGAGCCTTTGTAATACGGTTCCCGTTTTACCCTTTGGGTACGGAACCCTAATAAAAATGAATCCCTATTTCCTCTGGTCACGGCATAGCTTGAGAACGACTACCGATTTTTTTTTTTTTTTAGTTTAGGTTGGTAGGGACGGTAGATAGGTAGGGTAGGTCCCTAGATAGGGTAAACCCTATCTCCCCCCTATCCTATAAGTATTGTCCCTAGATACGTATAGGTAGATAGGGTAAGTAGGGTAGATACTTAGTACTACCCGTGCGAAGCCAGGCCGGGTAAAACTAGTAATACAGAAATATCACACAACTTCACACAAGTAAGTATCGATATTTTGACATCGTTTCGTCGCGTAGGTATGGTTAAATTCATGTAGAATGCATGCTAGTGTAATATAAGTAGAACACAATACAATCCACACTGTTTGGGCCACATGCGCCATGGAAAGTCTCACATGCGTAGGTACATGCGCATTGGTAGTACCTACATTACCACATTGATTCATCACACAACTTTCTCTATCTATACATTCACGCGGATGTGGCGTTCATTGATGGAAAATACTCATTCAGTAGAAAATATTTTAAGATACACTATAACTTTTGGATGTGCATGCGGATGCAATTAGAAAAATCCTGACACAGAATTTGTGGTTTGAAACATAAAGCTGTGAATTTAACGCCTTTTTGATACAGAGAAAGTCATGATTTTATACACACACATACGTAAATTCACGCCTGTAATCTTCGAAGGGATAGGCGAGGTGTGTACCTCTGCCGTCTGCGTATCCCTTCGGGTAGTCCGGTGTACTATGTGTGCGAGTGTGAGTGTAGTACGTGTATTCTATCTTACTGTCTAAAGTGTAACTTCTTTTATGTGTTATCCACACTTACGTATTATCTACCCAGGGACCGATTCGATCAGTGCGTCGTACAAATTGACGACAAAGTGTCTTGAGCAACACCGCAGTATCCAAGGCTCGCGCTGAAGTGACAAAACACATCTATCAGCTGACCAATGATCCACTTAGGCTGTGTTGAAGCTTCGTTTACATGGGATAGTAGCTGGCTCAAGTCGATTTTCAAGAATGTTTGAAGGAGTTTGATATTTTAATGATTCATGGTCTGTTTATTCTAGATTATATTCTTAGTTGACTAATAGTAATAAAATGTATCATTATAAAGTGCCAAAGTGAGTAACTAAAGTAACACACTTTACATCCTGTATCGGGTGCTACGAGTATGATAACCGAATTAGCTTATGATGTGACTCATGTCATTTCATCACTTGAAATTTCAATTAGTTGATATCATCACTTTAACATAACCTCTGTACCTATAAAATAACAACTAATGCCAGTCACACAGAACTCACGAGGGATGTATTTTAGGATACAATAGCCATAAACGGAACTGTTGAACAAAAGACTCGTTTCCGCCACAACCTATCAGTACGTGTGGTCTCACACCCTCGTATCTACATGGAGCGTGGGAATATCTCATTAAGGGTACAATATCATCTAAGCTCCTAGCAAGCATGTAGAATAAGAGCTTAAAAGTGTGCCATGCAATTTTACGGCTAACCCGTTTACTTGCAAACTGCAAATTAAGTCTTGAAGTTTGCTGGTATGGAGATGAGCTAAAAATATCCTTACTTTAGCGCAGTATTATGAAAACTTATATCCGTAAACACGGTACTTTTAAATTCGATATTTTTTTCATGCTCCCATTAAAATAGCAAGCTACTAGCTCAAGTGGCCATCAAATCCAAATGCAGCACGGTCCGTTCGGGCCCGTCAACTCGCTCGGCGCAGGCCGCACATCAATAACGTCGAGCCGCGGACCGCTATAAACTGATTGCTTCCACTACTCCAAATGGCCCCATTTGCGCTCCGAAACTTTAATAAACGCCCCATGTCACTATTATATCGTAGTTCGTAACACATGTTAGTATTCTGCTGCCTTTCCGGGGTGAAGATAATTCTTGGCTGACAGGGATGGTTTATGCTGCCTTTAAGATGCAAACTCTACTCGTGAATAGTAGAAATATTTTTAGTTTCCTTTCTAATTGGGTGGATCTTCATGTTTTCGTTTTTCTGATTCATTGCTAAGCCAAGGCCTATTTCGCATAAAGACAGTGGTGGCCAGTAGCGAAGCTATAATTTTTATTACAGGTAAGCCGAAGAAAAAGTTGTTCAGTTCTCATAAACTCTAGATAACTTCAAAATTAATTAAGTCAAAAAATTTTGTACTTCTTTATTTTTCAAAATGTTACGCCAGCTATGGATTAGTTGTTCAGTGAAAAAACATTGGCAGTTTTTGGAGTATTTTAAATCTTAAATAATGTTTTAAATTGGTATTTAATGTTTGTATTTGTAATGCCAGGGTTGCGAGTTGGTCCGAAAGGGATATCGTGGCCCTGGCCCACAGGCATCTGAAGGAACACGGGTGGGTTTTATCCAGTAGAATTCTGACGCCGCCCAGACCGGGAGAAGTTATTTGATAATTACCCACAAAAAAAAAAAAGTTGTAAGAAGACTGGTTGTTCCGAAGGGAAGCCGATAGGAATCGGGTTGTATGGAGGCTGCGCCACTGCTGGTGGCTCTTATTACCATAACTTGTAATGTTTTTGGGGGCTTCTGGAGTGACTAACATGTCTGTTACGAAACCTTGGAATTTCACTACATTTTAGTGGCACTACTACCGAAATGTACTAACCTAATAGACTCATTTGACCTACTCGTACAAGGCCCTTTTGTCGCGCGACGCGACACGACACAAAGGCCCCGCGTGTCGCGGGACGAGCGGTGCCTTTGTGTCGTGTCGCGTCGCGCGACAAGTCGCCCCGGTATGTAGAAGCCATAAGGCAACTAGAATACCATAAATAGGTAGGTACCTGAAAATGTAAAAAATGCAGTCTCGTAAAGGCTTCTACAGACCGGCGTGACTTGCAACGCGACACAAAGGCATCGCTCGTCGCGTGACACGCGGGGCCTTTGTGTCGCGCCGATCTGTAGAAGCCTTAACGCAGTTCTTTCACTACAAAAAGTTGTGAGATGTCATGTAAAACCAAGTCAGTTATTTTAGTTAGTGTCTATGGAAGCACCTACTCAACAACTTGTTGGAAATTGTTATCTAACCTAATCAATTACCTATCAACATTTATACCAGTCATTATTATTATTTATCCACAACGAAGTTACAGGTCAAAAATTTCCTGAATGGCTTCGAGAAAAGGATTGTACAGCTGTGTCTTTGTTTGTTAGTTTCTGTTCGACTTGGCACTTCTGCACCCCCGGATTTCACCTAAATTTTCCTCCTTCCCTACAATACAATAGCTACTCAACTTCATGATACACATCTTATTACTTCAACCTTTAACTGCACTAATAATACAACGTAACACAATGTATTACTAAGCTGGCGAGTACTAAATACTAATAGCATGTTGATAATACAGTGGCAGTCACGTTCTCTTGTGATAAAGCGGCGGTTACCGGGACTAATTATATTGAATGGTTGTGATTCTAAGGCAGCTGTGACAAAGAATTGTAAGGCGTAATGACATTAGTGAGTAAATTGCCAGGCATTATGATGAACTATAGAAGACCTATTCTTACGCCCGCTGTAGTAAAATGGATGAACCTAAGAATGTATCTCAGTTAGCTCGCATTTTTTTCAGTGTGTGCATTTTGTGAGTTACTAGGGCAAGGAGCTTGTGCTTATTTCAAAGATTTAATTATGCTAAAGGGGCCGGCGTAGCATGCGTAGTTCATACGAACGTAATACCAAAATAATTTGTAAATCAAACATATTCTTAAGGTAGTGTGTATTTATTTCGATTGGATTACATAATACCTATGTTCCCAAATATATATTTTGAAATGACAATGATATAAAGACGAGATATGCGGAATTTAAAATTTCTATAGAAAACATAGTTTTCTCATAACTCTTGTTTATCTCTATATTTGGGAACCTAGATATTCTGCATTCCAATCGGAATAAAGACACACTACCTTAAGAATATGTTTGATTTACAAATTACTTTGGTATTACCTTTGTATGAACTACGCATCCATCGCCGGCCTCTTAAGGTGTTTAATATCTCAGATCAATATTGGAATAAGTTGGAAGTTTTTCAAGTCAATAATATCAACATTATTATAGTTTTGACGAATATCACCTAAAAAAATACTTAATTTCGAAATTCAGCTCTACCATGTGCTAAGTAGAACAGATGGCCGATGGGGCTGAAAGTTTCTGGAGTAGCGGCTGTGCACCGGAAGACGTAGTATTGGAAGATCTCCCACACGGTGGACCTTGTGAAGGCCGCAGGAATCCGCGCAATTTTGTTTGAGTTGAGTTTGATAAATAATTAATACCGTTAATAAACACACATCTTTCACTCAACGCTATCTTCGACGATAACTGACAGATGACACCTAACCACTTCAAACCGATCTTCAACATGTATTGTCAATAAATACTGATACGCAAGCGACAACGAATAACAAGCAATCAATCCAATGACCTACAAAACGAACTGTGGAGTTGTAGACAACTCTATTGTATGCTAAAATGTGAGTTAATTGTCGCGTGTGTGACTGACAGGGTTGTCGCAGAGAAATAGACGAGAATTGTGTAACATTGTGGAGATGCAATTGTTAAGGTTTAATTGTGATGTTGTCGAGTGCTTTTCTTCAGCTTTGTACTTTCGTTTATGTTAATTAGGATGTTGAAGACGTGGAGAATATACGTATGTTTCAAGCTTATTAAGACGCAGATATATTCCAGTGACCTTGAGTGCTTAGCTTGCGTGTTCTGTAATGAGCTCACGCAACGCGTCGTACGTTCAGCTAGTAATAGGACTCGCCCATCAAGGAGCGCTGTCCCCAATTTGCGCATTATTAATTTATTATACACAAAACAAAAGGTATTTTAATAAAACGCGTACCTATACTAATAGATCAATAATTAAATTATCTTTAAATTGGTGAAGGTAAAATACGCTTGGTAGATTTTGCGCCATTCTCAGTTTTTTATCCGCGTTAGACATAACTTTACAAATTCATTTCGCTATGTAATATATACATAATCTAAAATATTCACATATTAAGTTATTGAGAAAATGCTCTAATTTAACATATATTTTTTCAAATCATTAACACTACTCGTTTAGACGTTATCTTCAGTATAAAATCATTAAAAGTCGGTTATCGTTCACTTAAGCCACTTTGAAAACTGCAATAACATAAACAATTTGTTAGAAATCTTAATTAATAATATTTGATCCGTAACTCCTCATAATAAGTACTATTAGGTACCTACCTACTGAAACTGATCAGTGTTTTATTATTTTTGTTTTTATTTGTAATGTTAATTTGTTTATTATTTTACTCAAATGAAAATAATTAATGTTTTATAATTACTTTTAACCAATAAGAATATCCCTAATTTTTAACTACAAAAACACAGTCATAGATTTCAAGTGTCACAATAATGACTAACTAATGATGCAAACGCAACAATAAAACGTACCAACCCTATACAATAAACAAGTAGCGAAAACACCTACGATTTGTCAGTAGAGTAGGCAGTAAACCTACTCTAAATAATTATATGAATGTAAATCGTATTGTCCAATGTACAGCTCATTTCTACAGCCTTAGTACTATTCTATAGGCTTTTATTTATATAACGGAACTAGTAAATGACTCATAAATAAATTTTATTGGGAAGTAGTAAGATATTGTTTCTTATGTCTGAAAATTCGGGTCTTCAGGATAAGGAATTCCAGTTGGAAATTCTATTGTTGACTATGTCTTTAGAGGCCAAAGCCGCAGGTACAGATTATGCTGAAGGCTGATCAGGCTCATCTTAGTCGAGGATACTGGCTTAAGCTAGATCCGCAGTGGTAGCCCACGAATTTAAAATTTTCTTAAGTTTTCTGCAATTTGCAGGTTGTCAGGTTGTGCCTTGATCAAAATATGATGGAATATATATTTACAGAATTATAATCATTTACATCATTAATACATCTCTTTAAGTAAGATTTTTCCATAAGCACTTTTCCATAAGAGATTTGCTATTAAGGAACAAATCTAACTAAAATTTTGAATGATATTTTTTTTATTTTATTTTTAATTTTCGAATTATTATATAATATAATATATTGTTCAAGATACAACCGGACACACCTGCAAATAGCAAAAAAAAACGTATAAATATTTGAATTTCGTGGGCTACCACTGAATCGGATCCAGCGACTTATAAAGTCGTCTAAGTATCTTGTTCATTAAAACTTTAAAATTTATTAAAACTTAAAAAAAAATAAAACTAAGTATTCAATCTTTAAAAGTTCACTACACTTACGATTAACGGCTTCTACATACCAGCGCGACTTGTCGCGCGACGCGACACGGCACAAAGGCCCCGCGTGTCGCGGGACGAGCGGTGCCTTTGTGTCGTGTCGCGTCGCGCGACAAGTCGCGCTGGTATGTAGAAGCCTTAAAAGTCATACCCATATCAATGAATTTGCTATGCAAAGAAAGTAAATACCAATAATAAATGCATATTTATTTTAAACCGCACTACTTATCATTGGCTTATAGGTAGGTAACAACATTTGCTACTACACAGACCAGTACACATAGTAAATAGAGATAAATGGATATCTACATATGGATTATTTTTCACTTTTCAAATCTAATCTCTCGTTAATCCGATATCTGGCTTAATCCTCAGTTATCTGCGTAAGATAGGAAGTTAATTCTAACCAATATTGGCTAGTTAATGTCCACATTTAATCTGTTACTGATAAAAGCGAGGATATCTTATTTATAGCGATGATGTCCGTTGAATTTCCATGCGAAGGAATGTTGGGGAAATTGTTTTAATGATAAATGACTGTGCAAATGCACGCATGGCAGTGAAAAATGGAATTGATACAAATAAGTCATAAGTTCATAACTCATAAACATAACCAAATTATGTTTGTCTCAAAAACTGTATCTAGTATTAAAAAGGTTCTAAAAATGTAATATTCTACATTAATGTATTCCTGTTGTAGCGGCATCAACATCGCCACATGCGAACTACGCGTCACACTGACGTCACGCAAAATCCTGCATCGCGCAAGCAGAGTTTACCGCGCAACTAGCATATATACAACGTCCCGACATCAACCGTCGGGCAGTTGCCCACCCGTCACGACACCCGTCTGGTCGGAGGATCCTCCCTTTTCTATAGAGGATGAGTGAACTTTATACACCCTGTTCCTCATACCTCTAAACTGTGATTACATCACCAATACTTTATTGATGGATTTAAAAGCGTCCTCTGAAATCAAAAAAAATAAAAATTGATTTCAGCTAAATTCAGTAAGTTTTTACTGAATTGTATACATCAATTTCCCTTACTAAGAGCTGAATTGACTAGAAAATTAACTCCAAATAAAAGAGCCAATTTCACCGCTTCAAAATATCGTAAATAGCAGCAATTTCTTTAGAACTCAAATATTAATACATCATTTTTAATCTTAAAATCGCCTCCTTCGCCTTAAAGCCTTGCTGAATAACGTACTAGTGACGTCATCCCGGTATTTTTCCGATATTTCCACCACGCTTGGCCAATATTACACGAAGACGACGTCGTACGGTATTACAAGATTTCCTGTAAATTCTGCGACCGAAAAATCGACGAGGTATATTGTAAAAGCAATATTTATTTGGAAAATAGGTCAGAATTTTTCGTTTCGCTTGATAAAACATAATTTTGGCTACTCCTGTAATCCCAACTTATTAGGAAAGGTTGGAGGTTGGAGGAACAGAGCTTAAGGCTAATGAAAAGAGGCTTAGGTCGAGGGAACCTGCCTAAGGGTCTGTAAAAACAAAAAAAGCGGTCAAGTGCGAGTACCACCGTTAGACGTTTGTATATATTGTCATTACTGCCATTAAGATCATGCAAAAAACGCCGAAAAAAAAGAATCACGTTGCATCCCTTTAATGTTTTACTTTATTTTATGTTTATTATTTGTTAAGCGGCCATATACACACTCTGTGACCTAGTGTCTATCTATTACGGTTAAAAAGATAGTTGACAGACGGACGGACAGCGCAGCCTTAGTAATAGGGTCCCGTTGGCCTTTTGGGTACGGAACCCTTGTAAAAGAAATAGGTACATAAGTTAAATGTAATCGGAAACATTAATTTGTTAGTCTGACTTACATTTACCTGGACTGCTCAACAGATTTGCAAAAATATTAATTCTACATTTCCATTCTTGCTTAAGCTAAGTCTATTCAAATATCGCAGTCTTAGAGAAACATTGTATTAGCACTTTATCGTCACGTCTAGCTTGTAAAACTAGGAGAAACCAGGCTGCCTAACCGTTAGCCTATTCAGAAGCAAGCAACAAGTTCTGAACATTACTATACTCGTACACAACACGTCATTCATTAAGTATTAACGAAGTGTGGGTTTCAACTTAACCCACGTAGTTTACAAGTCCTAGGAACTTGAGTATAGGTAAGAACAGCATACGAGAGCGCTACGAGCTATACCAGAATAGTTCTAGCCTGGTTAAACTCAATCTCCTTTGTATTATATAATTGCATATCACAGGTGTGAGTACTATGTACAATAGAGCTACCATTTACCGGGTAATATGTCTTTCATTGACTTGAATGTGCCCTGGCGGCTGAGAGTATGTCATGCTCACTCAGATGTCTCGCTGATGGTGGCGTGTGTGTTGGATCATTTAGCTCCCTTCAAAATGGTTGAACTGAATGGTGCTGATCCATGCGTCATGTTCGTGAACGGGCGCTGTCAGTTGGCTGGTCATCTCTTAGCTGCCGCGGCTTATTTTTAATTATTTTAGTTTTGAATTGTTTTTTATCTTTTTATCACGGACGCTTCTGACGTTTTGCATCGTTCTCACATGTTTAACTTCAATATGATGTAACCAATATTTTGTATCAATATTTTAATTTAAAAGAGTGTCCGTGGAGTTTCTTGCCCGTTCTTCTCCATAGGAACCTACTATTTGGAATGGGCAACTGACAATTCAAAAGTGCCTGTCAATGGTTTAATTGAAATAAATGCTTTGACTTTGAGTTTAAAAGATTTGCCGCTAGGCGACTAGAATCAATTCTATTTTCTTTGTAAATTTTGACGTTCAAAAGTTCCATTTATGTGCCTATTTGAAATAAATAATTTGACTTTGACTTTGCCAGTTAGCATTGTTGGTAGCCAAGCGTGCCCCTGTTGTACAAACAGCTGCATTGTTATTATTAAGTCTAAGACCTAAGAAACGGGGGAAACCAATTAAAGACTGCTGGCATCCGTACGTACATAGGTAACTATCTCGTCACTTGTGGAGGTTCGTCAAATGCATCCCGTTTTTCTAAGATCATTTTCTCCATTCCTGGCTATTTACACAACTTACTCTGCACATCTATCATTACCATGTTCACGTTGGAATAATTTCTTAACTTTGCGCTGTGTGAATCTTCTGTAGCCATAACTTTTACCAGTCTTGTTACGTTAGACGCTTCAGCGATATATCATGCCTGTTAATCTGCACTGCATTGTATTCCAAACACAAACAGTGGCTTAACTAGTTCTGTGTACACTGTGTGCCAGAAAAAAGTACAATCCATCACTGGATTGCTGCGTTTTTATTCTGAACTGGAAATGAATTAGTTCTACAAGCGAGAAATGAGAAAAACGATGGAATAATTTCAAGCCAATTGTATTCTTCAATGCAATATAACATTTTCTAAAAACGCATATCGAATTTAATTCAGTGCCTATGCAATAATAGTTTCGCAATCTTGAATTTCAAATAACCGTTTTACGCTTTTTTTTTTGTAACAACAGCTTTAAATTCAACAAAAACCAATTTGAAAACCCAATCAAATACAATAAAAGGTTCACAGACACAGAATTTACGGTCAACAACACGAATCCATCATTCAAAATCTAAGATATCTCAATCTAAACGAAATACAACCGTAATTAGAAACAACATTATCATCACACAATGTCCTAAGTTCTTGAAGACCATAAATAACTTGATTCAGTTCATTTATAAAGCTGGTATCAGTCTGACCTGCAGTTTTGCAGCCATCAGTTCCGGCTGGCATTCCTCTATCAATCCTGGTGTCTTTGCTAATATATCTTGCGTCGTTAGAGTGGAGCTGTGGAGCCAGTCAAGCCAGTGATTTGTTTGTCTGGATTGAAAGCTTGGTATAAGTTTTCAAAAATAGTGCTTTTCGCTTGTTTACAAGCTCTAAAATTGGATTTTAGAGCTTATTATTCAATATTTGGAGAAATGTTTTCAGAGTATTCGGCTCCTCATTTTTAACTGTTTTCTGCTTATGTGATGAACTGATGACCGAAAATGTGTCGGTGTGTGGCCGTTATTTATTCTATCGTTCATCTCATTTTAACATTGACCAAAATTCTTATCTTTCTACGGAAATTCTCAGCCAAAACCCCTCCTAAATCTGCATAAATCTCGTAACATATGACGAGCCATCATTTATAATCTTCACAACTCACCCATCATTTTTTGCACCTCCAATAGCGCCAGTTGGTCGGTCTATCCTTTTGATGTAACTTGCGTGCCGTGTGCAAAACGAGAGATCATTAACACAAAACTGGCCAGTTATGATGTCATAAACACCACCATAGACAGAATTGAGTCCAGAGTCGAGACATTAGCGTTTGTAATTAACTCCGTCTTTGATTGAGTGCAGTTGTTAGAATCCTTTTGTCAGGTTTAAAGATCATTCTTAGCTTGAAATAAGTGCCCTTTTATACCTTAGACAAATTTATATTTAATTGGAAATATAATGAACGCGTCGCCTCTCTTGTAAGATTTTCTGGAATTAATTCTGATTCCCTGTAGAGTCGTTGATATTCCTTGGGAATAAAAGCATTCGCTTGAATTCAGTTGACAATTTCCATTTCATTCTGTATTTCTCTGAATTCTGCAGAAATGTATAAGTATTTATTTTCACCATTAAATAGGTATGGCATTTTATAATTATGCGAAACATTTCTAAGCATATATACATTTTAAAAGGGTCGAGAGCTACTTTGAGGAGGTGTCTTCCAATTCTGCTGTAGTATTTAAAAAACGTGCAGTCAAATTAATTGCCTGCACATTTAGCTATCGGCAGTACCATCTCCTTTAATTACCGATCAAGATAAATCATATTACTATCTTGTTAAGTTGTTTACATTGTAATTAAGTGATTGATAACTACACCACGGTCCATGGTAACTATTAGTTCTCCTGATAAATGGCAAGGCAATTGATGCAACCGCAGAGATTTATTTCTCTATCCTTTGCACTATTAATTTTCTTCAGATGATTTAAGTGTATAATGAATGTATTGTAGTTAAGACAGGTGATTTATTACTTCGGAGTATTGTAATTTGTAATGGAATTCGCGTTGATAAGTTAAAAGCTTCTTCTCAAACATGCTTGGAAATTCGAGCTTTTTTATTTAGACAACCTTCTTCGAGATAAATCGAAATTGCTGTACTGGCCAAATATATGCGAGCAGCGGCCACCAAAAGTTGTATGAAAATTCATGTGTCGTGGTTTAGCGGCCAAATAAATTACATAGGAAACTCATATCTATCGTGTAACTTAAAACTGGAACGATCTTTTACTCCGAAACATGGCAACCACGGAGGTAACTTATCAAACGTTTTATTTAAATTTCGAACTGGCTTGCAAATAAAAAGCTGTTTATTGAAAAAAATAAAAAATGAACACATTAACGCGTGAAAATTTATCGTTGTTCGTCATTGAATCTGGAATTCATAAATTTTACTTTGTTTGAAGTTTCGCGCATTATTTGAGAATAGCACTATACAAGCCTTAGCCGCAACCAAGCATTTATTGACTCACGTATGTGTGTCCATCAATACCCCTGTTGCAGGCCGCTGCAGTAATGTACTATTGCAAATTCGTTATGGTCAAAAATTTCAATTATACTTAGAGCTTATTTGTACACATGTCTGTAAAGAAATTGTGCGGGAGAAAAATTATTATTATTTGATGTACACCACTAATTAGTTAGTAAATTAGTACACATAAATGGTGACCGTCTTACCGAGACTTCCTGTGCCTCGGAAAGCGCGATAAGCTGGTGGTCCCGGTTGTCATTCGTGGACCTTTCACAGTCGTTAAAGGTCGTCAGAAGCCCGAAAGTCTGATAACCAGTCTTACCAAGGGGTATCATATTACCCAGTGGTTGTGGAGACCAGATAGGCCGTCGTTCCATGTAAAATATTGGTATTCAGATGCATCCGGTGAGACTGGAAGCTGACCTCACATAGTTGGGAAAAGTTTAGGCAGATTGATCGACGCCACTTATTCAATGGTCTTTGTTATATTAAGATGGATGCTAGACAATGATGTATTTATTACCTTTAGATGCGTTACCCGCGCTCAATATTGGCAAATTAAATACCAGGCAGTTGCCTGACATGAAATTAGTCGCTCACCACCCAGTGACGCGCCTACACGTCACAATCACTCGCAATTCTCAGCAATTATTTGTGAAGAAAATGCCTTCCCGTGTCTATACACAATGTACAAATTACACTACTACTGTGGGAGTACAGAAAACGTCTTATTTCATGATAAGTACTTATTGTATTTTTTTTATTTTAAGAAAACGTTTTGTTTTGTACTTGTACAACAAGGAACATATACTCTAGCGAGTTGTACAGCCAGTCAGCCATTTTTCCCGACGACTGCTGCGACCGACGCGTACGCGCCAATGAACATGCAGCAGCTAGTGACGTAACTAAATATGTATGTTCATCTCTTTCTAACAACAGTTATTGGTACAGGTCTTTCCTTTTCTTCGCGCACTGTATGATTGTACGCAAGTATGTAGCTACATTCATGGCTTACGCTGTTTTTGAGTGCACTAATGTTCGTGTATGACGCGTCTATTTAAAATACATCATTGATGCTATATAAACCCTTTTACAACTACGGACACTTAAATAAAGAAGCAGTTTATAAATTGCTCAAAATAATCCTAAATGTTTTATCTGTTTTTAACAAATCAAATCATTATTTGCTTGAATATGGGTGTAGCGGCATCAACATCGCCACATGCGAACTCACGTCACACTGACGTCACGCAAAATCCAGCATCGCGCAAGCAGTTTACCGCGCAACTAGCATATATACAACATCCCGACATCAACCGTCGGGCAGTTGCCCACCAGACACATCACCCGTCTGGTCGGAGGATACTCCCTTTTCTATAGAGTATGAGTGAACTTTACACCCTGTTCCTCATGCCTCTAAATTGGGTAATACATAAGGTCATGAACAAAATTGTGAACAAAATATTTACTTTATGTCAATGTAGAAAGCTTTTCAATATAACATCACGACATGTTTACTGTTCACCTCGCTCTAGTACACCCACATTTTTTAAAGCTACTGTAATGTTATTACTTAGAGCCTTTCAAGTTCTAATTAAGTTATGTTCCATAAACAAATATCTACCGACGAAGCAAGCAACACGTACCTAAATGGGACCATTTCGAACTCCCAATGGGTGATACTGGTAATACAGTTCGATGTCAAGGTCGCTTCTATTGATTTCCTAATGATGGGTAGGTCCCTAAGCAGTTATAGACATGCGAGTGCCTTATCTGATGTATTACATTTGTGTTGCCTACACTTGCGATTTTCTTTGACTCCATTTGCATAACATGCTCATGGAACCTCCAAGACAGATAGTTACGATTACCACCGTTGAACTATTTCTGTATTACCATAACTAATGTGCAATTTTTCTTTGTTTACAGGAGTTGAAGGAGAGCTTCAACTATGGTCTGTTCTGCCCGCCAGTCAACGGCAAGGCCGGCAAGTTCCTGGACGAGGAACGCCGCCTCGGAGACTACCCCTTCAACGGACCTGTTGGATATCTTGAGGTAACATTAGATAACTGTTTCTACTTTTTTATTGTCATACGGTATTATTAAGGCTTCTACAGACCGGCGCGACACGCGATGCGACACAAAGGCCCCGCTTGTCGCGTGACGAGCGGTGCCATTGTGTCGCGTCGCGAGTCGTGCCGGTCTGTAGACGCCTTTATGTGAATGTGCAATCCATGAAGCGACTTATCGCGGTTAAAAATAGGTATAAACGGTTAAAGCGCTAAAAGGTTCTTTTGGCACGTGGTCAAAATCGGAACGAACGCCACCATCTTGTTTTTAGGGTTCCGTATCACAAAAGGAAAAAACGGAACCCTTATTAATTATAGGATCACTGGTGTGTCTACCAATCCGTCTGTCACAGTCAATTTGCTCCGAATCTACTGGACCAATTAAGTTGAAACTTGGTAGACATGAAATAGAATGGTTGCAAGGATTTAAAAAATATTTTTTTGATATGACTTCCAAAAAAACACTACAAAGTGATAAATAACTTTAATTTCGGAAGTCGGTGTCTTTGGTTCTAAATTTTAGTTTTTTGCGACCTACTTCCAAAATTAAAGTTATTTTTCACTTTGTTGGAAGTCAGTTATTTTTTAAGTTTTTATTTTTCACTTTTTAGTCGGTCAGTCTTTAATTTATCTAAGTCCCAATAGCCTAATGTCCACTGCTCATCACCCTTTAAGAATTAATACAAATTCGAAGACCAACCATCTACCAACCCGCACTGGGCTCGCGTGGTAGATTACGGCCCACTTCCTCTCGTCGAGAGGTCATGTCCCAGCAATGGGAAAATTATTGGCTTTTTAGGGTTCCGTACCAAAATGGTAAAAAGGAACCCTTATGGTGAGACTAAGTCTATCTGTATGTCTGTCTGTCTGTCACACCTGGATATCCCAAGAACTACTAATGCTATCCACTTGACATTTAGATGACGTTTGCCCAACTATTTTGCAAACAAGAAAGAAATTAAAAAATATATATCTTTTTTGCAAAATGGACTGAAAGGGGGTCTTAAACATTTGAAGTGGGGCTACTAGGCCATGGGGGTATCGTATGAGAGAACGTTGTTTGCACATTCTCAAACATTTTTTTTTATTAGGCATCGTAGTTTCCGACTTTTGATGAAAAATGTAAAAAAAATACCGTTCCCCCCCCCCCTTAGCTCCGAAGTTTGCATAAATAAAAATCTGAAATTATTCTATGTGATAGAAGTTTATACAAAGATTACATGAAAAATAAAACGATGTCTCTAAATAGCACAGTTTTTCAGAAATCATCAACATCATATTCGGTGCGCGAGTCCGACTCGCTCTTGACCGGTTTTTTGTAGTCCTCTTGGTCATGTCATTTATTGCATGTCATTACTATTATTCGTGTCGGGAGAAGCTTACTACGGATTTTATTGATTGGCTACACTCATTGATGTATTAAATACGAAGTACGCGCTCCTCGACGTGGACCGCATAAATTAGGGCAAAAAACACAATCGACCTATATTTCTCTCGGTTTGCGGGGAATACCCCGAACCGTAGTTTGTTTCAGAGTTGTACGTAACAGTGACAATTATTGCTATCTCGTTCCCGCTATAGCCCGCGTAATATGTCTCTCTATTGCGGTTGTCGAGCACATGACGCACGACATCGGGTCCATTTAATATTTACGTGATGTTAGAGAGTGGCCTATCTTCCTATTTAATACATCAATGGCTACACTACAAAATCTATCTTTAGCCTCAGGACCACCTCTTCTTCTTAGCATGTCAGCTCAGAACTGAACCACCGCAAACTATGTAAAAGTCTGGTTTTGGTGAAGACCTGGCCCAAACCTTAATATCCATAGAATAGAATACTCTTTATTATGTACACCATCAAAGTTACAGATATAATTGTTGAAATTTTACATAGGGTGACACACTGGGCGGTCTTGTCGCTAAAAGCGATCTTTCCATCCATATTAATACTAACCAACTAATTACCAATTTCCAGTTAAAATACAAGCGGCGGGTCTACAAAATGTTGAAGCTTGACGAGAAGACGCTGAAGGCGCTGCACTCCCGCGCAAACTTGCGGCGATTCCTCGAGCACGTGACGCACGCGCAGATTGACAAGATCACCAAGGCGTGCGCGAAGGGACTCGATCCCAACTTCCATTGTCAGGAGACTGGCGGTAAGAGGTTTTTATTTTACTTTTAAGAATAAAATATTATCAACAATAAGTGTCTGGTTTGTGGGTACAGATATGAGTAGAAATGAGATTGTGACTGCTTTCAGACTTCGTTCGGGACATATTCCGTTAAATAGCTTCGCCTTTTTAATGAGAAAGAGTGATTCACCCAATTGTTCTGAGTGTGATAAGGTAGAGGATACCACTCATATTTTAGCGGAATGTATCCGGAACGAGGTTGAGAGGAGTATCTATGTCATAGAAAACGGTTTGAATTCTATTAATGTTGGCATGTATAATAGTATCTTGGCTGCTCCCTTGTCTAGGACAGCCAAAAAATTATTCAAAATTGTACTCCTAGGTATTAAGCGTAGATAAGTAGATGTAGAATGCCCCTATGAGGGTGGCATGGTCATTCTGATCAAACTCTCTATAAACTAATAAAGATTAAAAAAAAAAAAAACATTAGGTGTCGACATCACTTCAGCGGGAAAACTTCCTCTGCCCCCAGGTATTGCTAATAACATAAAACGAACATAAAGTGTCGTCAAATCAGACCTTTATGTACCTATTGGTAATTTTCTGTTATAAACTCAAACTCAAAGCATTTATTTCAAATAAACCAAGTACAGGCACATTTGAACTGTCAAGGGGTCGGTCAGTCAGAGAGATGAAGCTAGTTGCCCATTCCAAAGCGTAGTAGGTTCATATGGAGAAGAACGGGCAGGAAACTCCACGGACACTCTTTTAAATCAAAATATAGGTATTTGTGTGGCCTGCTAATATCTATTCCGAAGGCGTCATCTCGTGAAGGGGGCTTCCTGGATGTCATCTCGACAAAATTAGATTAGATACTACTCTTATTTATCTTAAAAAACATCGTTGGCTTCTCCTCGGTGCGGTTATGCGGAGTTCTGTAAAACCGACAAGGACGCCTCCGAACATAGTGATTAAGCTGATTACAGTCATACAATCAAACAATATACGCCCTTACCAAAACAAAGCTTATAATCGCTTGCTCTCCAATTGTTTCGGAACTCATTCGTTCCGCTCATAACATATTTTAATACCATTACTTCACACCTTCACAGTCCACACTGACCTCCTACATCCGCGATCTGATATTAAATCCATTCATCCACTTAGGATCAGCCATGAATGGCTCGGACATTCTCTTGCTAAGTTGGCAACACAGCCTGATATACGGCCACACTCATTTACATACTGATTCTTATCTGCTATTGTTCTGCGTGTACCTAAAATAGCATTAAGGGTGTGTGCAGAACAGTTACGAACGAGGCATGGTTGACGGAAAAAGTGGTTTGGGAAACGTTCTAAAAAGATAGAATCTCGATGTTACTTTAATGACATTTTAAAACTTTCTTGGTTGATTTAAAGTTTTTTAATGAAAATTAACAGATTTATATTATAAGTTGTTTGCCTTACAAATACATAGATATTCTTATACAGTATGTAACAAAAACCCTGTTGTTCCTTTTAGGGACGTATACATTAACCTACAAGCACATCATTGGTGGAATTATAATTTAAAAAAATTGAGTATTGGCTATTCGAGAAGTCAAAATCAAAGAACTATAGGGGTAAGAAATTAGTTAAACATTACAAATATTATTAATTAAATATTTATTTTAATTATTTTTGTTGAACAGTTTTTATAAATGACTTGCTATATTACGTATGTATACCGATTCTTAAAACGTAGGTAGAAGGAACAACAGGGTTTTTGTTACATATTGTATAATCATCATCTGCCCGCCTTTTCCCAAGTATGTTGGGGTCTGCTTCCAGTCTAACCGGATGTAGTTGAATACCAGGATTTTAAATGGAGCGACTGCCTATCTGACCTTCATAACCCAGTAACTGGGTAATAAGATACCCCTTGTTAGACTGGTTGTCAGACTTTCGGGCTTCTGACGACCCATAACGACTGTCAAAGATCCACGAATGACAGCCGGGCCAACGGTTTAACGTGCTTTCCGAGGCACGGAGGAGTCTTAGTATGTAAAGATGGTCACCCATCCACGGATACACCCCGGCAAGCGCGGCCAGATATTTTTATATAATATTACTTATTAATAGATATTATCTTGTCACGTGTACCAATATTCAAAATTTACGATTTTTCTGACTACCAAAAATCATGATATATACCTACTTAGTAGCTCGTAAGCCCTACCTGGGCGATTTTTTATCCCGGTGATATTTTTTCGCGCAATCGATTTTCAACGCTCTGCCCACCACTGAGAGTTGAAAATCCAAAATTGTGTTTCTGTGATGCGCTCTATTGGATTCTCAAAGCTCGGCTTAAGGGGACGATAACCGACTTTTAAAGATTTTATACTGAAGATCACGTCTAAACGAGTAGTGTTAGTGATTTGAAAAAAATATATGATAAATTAGAGCATTTTCTCAATAACCTAATATGTGAATATTTTAGATTATGTTTATATTACACAGTGAAATTAATTTGTAAAGTTATGTCTAACACGGGTAAAACACTGAGAATGGCGCAAAATCTACCAAGCGTATTTTTCCGAAACCTTCACCAATTTAACTATTGACCTTCTAGTATACGCGTTATATTAAATTACCTTTTGTTTTGTGTATAATACTTTAATAATGCGTCAAATTGGGGACAGTGCTCCTTGATGGGCGAGTCCTACTACTGGCTCAACGTACGACGCGTTGCGTGAGCTCAGTACAGAACACGCAACCTAAACACTCAAGGTCACTGGCATATATCTGCGTCTTAATACCGAGAGCTCAAAATTTCAGTGCGCCATAAAAATCATCGCGTTAAAAAATTGCTAGTGCGAGCCTGGGCCATTGACCATTGATAAACATCAAAGACCTTAAATTATTTACTTAAAAATAGACGGGACGTAGCGAACAAAATCGTAATCCTATACATTTGTCCGGTTTTTGGCAACGACACTACCAGCCGTCCTAGTGGGCAAAAGTCTAGTGTGGTACGCCTGCATGTGAAGTCGCATTCATGTCCACAAAAGAAAAATATTTACGAGTTGCGAATTACGATAGTTATTGCAAATCTCGTTATGGTAAAACGACTGGACCCTAAGTACGGTTTATTTAGATGGCGTCAGTGACAGACACTGAGAAATTAAAAAATTCAAATCATTTGAAATGGCATCACAGTTTTTCTATGACATTTCTTTGCTTATCCAGAGAGGCTATAGTAAGTATTTGATAAACATAGACCCAAAGATCCCTCACCTTCCAAAGAACCATTTTGTTTAAAATCAATAATAGACAGGAGAACAGTACTGCCCACCTTGTTGACGTATTATATCCCAATATAGCTCAGACAATTTTCTCTTAAACCTAGACGGTGCCCATTTGTTCCGAGAACCAGTAAAGTTCTTTGATATTACGTCTTTTCAGTCTAGACATTTCAATAGAACTAATTAGTGTTACCTCTATTGTGAACTGCCTTTATGACGTCACAAAGGCTAGACCTTAGATGTGCCCTTATACATAAATCGTTATGAAACGGTTATTATTACGTCAATTTGAGTCTGAGACACAGTTACCTATTCAAGGCAAGTTGTTCTGAAAGGACAAACGCTGCTCTGCATTCAGGTCGTCAGTGTGCATAGGCGTTGGTACCTACTTATGCTTACGAAACAGACCAGCTGTCCCCGCGGCTTCGTCTTCTTAGAAAGTTCCGGAATGTGAGCTATTAAGGGGGAGATTTCTAAAAGTGATCAAAAATGTGGTTTTTTAAAGCAGTGTATCTCGTAAACCGTAAATCATTTTTCCAAAACAATAACAGTATGATATTTTCTAGTCTTTTGTGCATACGGTGATGGAACTTAAAACATAATTTAATACATCAAAAAAATCTTCAAACACAACTCTTAATTATTTATAAACGCAGTTTATCCCTTCGTTAACAGATATAATTATAATTAAAAGTATACCATAAAATTGCAAATGCCAAACTTCATCCGGTGATGGATTAATTTTTATTCATTAGTTAATATCTCATTTTATACGATTTTATTTGCATTTTTACGCCACAGGTTGTGTCATCGCTCTTTCTTTTGTATGCAATCTGACAGTGACAGCGGTTTACCTGTTGTCGGCGTCTTAATAAATGCAGGAAACAATCATTGTACAGCTGTATTCCAAATGTAACCCTTTAAAATAATTTTCGTAAAATATAGTTCTGGTTCTATATTTTACGAAAATAATTTGAACCTATTGACGACACATATCGGATTAAATTAATTTATTCGATTAATGTATTCGTGCCCGTGCCGGCTCCGTCGTATTTATACATTATGTCGCTTACGATGTTCTTCCATATCAGGCTCAATTTCATTGCACGACCCTAATCGTCGTAGATATTTATTTGTCGATTCGTGAGCTGGGCGCTGGGGGCACGGCAATTGATATAAAACCAAGGGTGATTATAGTTTTAAATCTGTAATTAGTAAGTGATTAGTAAGTGGACTTATCAGCAAGAGAAGATGCTGCGAGTTTGATGTCTACCTGTTGCACAGTACGTGTAACCCACTCCTAACAAAATTTGCTGAGGTAGTAAGAAGTTTAAAAATAAATAAATTCCTATTTCTGAAGTTCTGGGGAAAGTTTGTGTGCTTATTTCACGGAAATTTCGTTCAACTAGCGCAGCCATACTCAAAATGTGTTCCGCGGAGCTCTAGGGCTCCGCAAAGCCTTTGTGGGGGCTCCGCAAAAATACTGGTCATAATTTAAAAAAAAAATCTACTAAAGGGGTACCTACTATATTTTATTTTACTCTGCACCCTGAGTAAAATCAAATCTATCTAAATATTCCAACATTAAGTAAAAAAATATGCAAATGTTAATATCAAGTAATATGATTATTATTATAGAATACACATAAAAGCATTTTTGATTATTTTACGGCTCCGTCAAATATTTCGTTTTCCAAAAGTGTTCCATCGCCAAAAAAGTTTGAGAGCCACTGAACTAGCGTAACCAACCGTGTCCAAGTGATAAATCCATAACAAATTCCCAGTCTAATTTATCATATCGTCACAAATACTTCGAAAAACATCTCAGGCCATTCAATTCAAGGCTGCTACAAACGTCTGAACACACCTCTAAGCTATTGTAAGAGAGGCGTATCAACGAGCCGTGGATAATCTGCGATAAACGTCGCCAGTCCTTGAAGCGAGTAGAATTATTTGTTCCTGTCGAACAACTAATATATCATTTGTGATTTAAATGTCCCATTCTTTATGCATAACTCTCAATGGATAGATTAAACTGGTCATTGTTTTAATCAACGTCATGAAGGTGTGTTAAATTTGGAATATGTTTGACTTACGTCTTTTAGGCGTAGCAAAGATTTTGAAAAGTTTTAATTGATGTAAGTAAAGGCTTCTACATACCGGGGCGACTTGTCGCGCGACGCGACGCGACACAAAGGCACCGCTCGTCCCGCGACACGCGGGGCCTTTGTGCCGTGTCGCGTCGCGCGACAAGTCGCGCTGGTATGTAGAAGCCTTAATGCGTACTGTGTCATCGATTTATACCAGCTATTGTTTGCTTACATGTTGAGAAAATACAAATGTATACTTCTTTGACCAGTTCATTTAGGAACTCAGCTTATGCTGACTTTCCCCCATCATGTCCGACCAATGTTTGACGATTTTTTTTAAGTTCTACATTCTGTTTATTTATTCTTGTTTTAAGACTGAGATATATGCCAGTGACCTTGAGTGGTTAGCTTGCGTGTTCTGTACTGAGCTCACGCAACGCGTCGTACGTTCAGCCAGTAATAGCACTCGCCCATCAAGGAGCGCTGTCTCCAATTTGACGCATTACTCGTATTAATTTATTATACACAAAACAAAAGATATTTTAATAAAATAAAATCATTAACACTACTCGATTAGACGTGATGTTCAGTATAAAATCATTAAAAGTCGGTTATCGTCGCCTTAAGAAAACCAATCACTCTGATCCACAAAAACTTTTTATAGATCCATAAACACCAAGAAGCTGTCTAATACAATCTCTTTCCCATTTCAGAGACACCTCTAACAATTGCAGCAGGCCTAAAGACACCAGGGAAAGTTCTAATAGCCCTCGTGAACGGCGGAGCACTACTAGACTACAGAACCAAAGATGGCAGCACAGCTATGCACAGGGCTATCGAGAAGAACTCTCTAGAAGCTGTGAAGACGTTGCTGGAACTCGGAGCATCACCTAATTACAAAGATGGGAAGGGATTAACGCCACTTTATCTGTCGGTGACGAATAAAACTGACCCGCTGCTGTGTGAGACCCTGTTACATGATCATGCAACGATTGGGGCTACTGATCTGCAGGGGTGGCAGGAGGTGCATCAGGTAGGTTTACGATATAGAGGAACTCATTTATTTTACGAATTAATAACTAAAATACATTTTTTTTTACTTAAAGAAAAAGAAAGAAGAAAGAAAATACGTTTATTTGCGGTAAACATAACGCAAAGAAAAAAAAACACAAACACGAAAGAACAAGTTGATGGAAAATATGCGTCACATTCACGCAAAACGGCCATCGCTCAATATAGCACACAGACACATACACACAGACAAACCCATCATACACACACACACACACACACTGTCATACTTCATTGACAGACTGTTTTTGCTAAGTATACCACACTCACAGACAAACCCCAACAGACTTAATGATTTATTACAGATCAGTTTAACCCCACAGCAACACACTCACACAAACTGCTCACAATTAACCTTTAAACACTCAATAAATGTGTTAACATCAGAATTAATACGCAGTTATAAATAAATATTTTGTAAAACGTGTCTATCCCAATAAAGAACACTGTCCTTCAAGATACAGGATTTTCCTAGTTTGAAGGGCAGGGTCTTACTCTTTCCTGCCAGGGTTGCGAGTTTGTCCGAAAGGGATATCGTGGCCCTGGCACACAGGCAAATGAAGGAATACGGGTGGGTTTTAGTCAGTAAAAGTCTGACACGCCCTCCCGCTCCGACCAGAGCGGGAGAAGTTATTTGATAATTTCCCACCCAAAAAAAAAAAAAAAAAGGTCTTACTCTTTAGTAATAGCCATACCCATCCCTTATTGAAACAAAACGGATGTTACCTAGGCTAAGTTTTTGGTAGATAAATAATAATAACTTACTATGGAAATTATTTTTAAGGCCTTAACTTTATGATGTATTTTTAGCACTTTGTGTCAGAAACATGAATCCATAATTATCCGGAACGGCCCATGTACCTATCTACATTTTATAATTCCATACCCACAACGAGGATCTATTTTTTTTAATTCTTTTTCATCTGCTCATGCAAGAAAATCCCAAGAATGTTTCAACAAAATCCTTTAGATATTTTACTCAACAAGAAAACCTTTCCAGTTCATCCTTTGTGACCTAACTCCATCATTTCTTGTGATCTTACATGAAGACAACCTGTACACCCTTGCACCTTATTCTCCAACTACCGAAACGATGCCTGTATAAGAACTCCACCTTAATTATTTCCCTCTTCATATTCCAGTCCTGTCGCAACGGCCTAGTCCAGCATTTAGACCACCTCCTCTTCTACGGCGCGGACATGAACAGTCGCAACGCGTCCGGTAACACACCGCTCCACGTGTGCGCCGTCAACGCGCAAGACTCCTGCACACGCCAGCTGTTGTTCAGGGGATGCGATAAGGAGGCGCTGAACTTCGCTAACCAGACGCCTTATCAGGTAATGAGGGTTTAATGTTTTGGATTGCCAGATGAAAGGTTCAACAGGTGTTCTCAATAGAAGTCAAACACTTGTTGAACTTGACCAATATTGTCTGAAACAGCTGAAATTCATCGGAATTTTAGACATTTCAGCCACTGTTAGTCAAGTTTACATACAGACCATCTTGCCAAAAGTGATCCAATGTATAGGAAAGAATACACATTTAATTAGGTTTGTTCAATAGGCAAGAAATAAACAATCCATGAGAAATACTCTTATCGGCTTTAATCTTCGTAAGTAGGTATAAACTTTGTAAAAATGGTAAAAAAATGGTGGTAACGCGGCTTACGGTATAAGTTGACTGGTTGAAATCGTCACGTAACGCAAAAGCGTTATGGCCCCCTTCTCGCGACTTTTTCTTGTTTATGTTTTAAATCCTACGCGAGAGCACTTTTTTTTCTTTTTTAACCACTGGAAGCTCATCTTTCCTTTCATTAAAATATCTAAAATCCACAGGTGGCAGTAATAGCAGGCAACTTGGATCTGGCAGAAGTGATAAAGAACTACAAAGCAGAAGAAGTCGGTGAGTCCAGCCCCGGTTGTGTACTGCATGGCTTTGATTGGAGCTTTATATACGCCTTATGTGTTTGTTACATGGATTCTTAACATTTTGCGGAACACGAAACGATCCCAGACGGTAATAACTATTGTGTCTGGTTCAGTGTCCTTCAACCGATTAAATCGTAATTATTGTTTAAAAAATGATTAGCCCAAAACTTTGTTGCATACTTTGTTTTAAAAAATGTTTCAGCCTGTATAATCGAAATTATCGAATCTCTATTATACAAATGATGCAAAAACCAAGTTTGAAAATGTTAACGTATTTTTATCTATATTATTTTATATCCAAAAGGGCTTAAGGGTTCCTTGTACTAGAATACATTTAAGAATTCATGTTATCAAACATCCAAAATTTAAGTATTTCATGTGCAACGCTTTAGTATTTTTTACCGCAAATACATATACCTATACAAAATGACACACCATACTATTTATATTAAGTAGTATCTGTGTAAATATTTTATAATTATTATTATTGCATGCGTCATCCGTTCTATCTATTCTATTCCATTGCTTAATATCATAATGGTGATGGTTGTATTTTTGGATACCTACGCTAATATATGAAAATATCACTAACCGAACCTAGATTATATACCAACAAACACTAATATTTAGGGTTTAAAAATATATATTTATATTCCGAATATTTAACACCTCTAAATATTATTCCCGAATATTTTACCGCACTATTATTTTTTTATATAAAAAAAACTTGTGTTTGTCAGATAATTTGATGTTTGATTATGTTCTTGATATTTGTTTAAACGCACGATTCCTTTATTAGTTTGTTCGGTTGCTAAATAAAATATTTCAGTGCCGTTCCGTGGTCCACCTCGGTACAATCCGAAGAGACGCTCTGCGGCTTGGGGGGGTTGGTGGACGGCCGGAGACCGGTCCTCACTGGCTTCTTCCACGAGGATCCCGGCCGAACTAGACACGCTGCTGCGGCGCCAGTCGGGGCCCACGGCCTCGCCCTGCAGTCTTGAGAGACCGTTCTCCTCGGCGTCCTCCAGCATTAGTGACGCCAGCCATCCCAGCCACGAGGACGATGCCAGTATACTCACAGGTAAAATTGAGGAGGTTGAGTTGCGTTGGAAGATAACGATATTCCATGTAGATACGACCACTACTTCTACAACTTCTATTGCTATAAATCACCAAAAACCTGTTCACATTCACACACAGTACATTTAAAGTTAAAATGTACTGTGTATTGTTGATATACAAGTAGTACATTTAAAGTTAAAATGTACTACTTGTATATCCCACTTAGTAGTCGTATCTACACCGTTACATTCCACCGCGTGGTCCAAGGTTGCGCACGCGGCACCGCGGCCACATGACGCCTGACAACCATCACCATGCACCGACATCGCCCGTCCACTTCGTTGCATGTTCCATGTGCGTTTATGTCATGTAGTTACCCATCGAACGCTTCTTCGCTTCCTTTTACGACAAATTATGATTTTTCCACTTATACCCCTTTTAGACATAGGATGTACGAAAATTGTGTTTTAGTGAAATAGGGTTAATTTTAAAGCAGTCCTATTTTTAAGGTACCAACTAGCCCAACTTTATTAACAACTTGTTCTGTAAAGTTCAAAACTCGTATTTAGTGTTTCCTGTTCACAAAACTACACGCTTCAAGTCCCCGTATCCAACAAGTCAAGTGTCCATCACTGTATTGGCACTAAACCTACACGTACACTGTTATTAACCCTCTTCGTCCCCCTTCAAGCTCACAGAAACAAAACATCCCAATTTTGGACCCAAGTGTACCTACGAAAGACAATTTGACACTGATTTAAAACCCGACTGACCGTTGAGCGACACTAACCCCAACAGATAAAAGTGCGGGCGATACCAGCGACATCATATCGGACTCTAGCGGCGTCGGCACCAGCAACTCCGACACCACCTGTTCACTGCACGGCGGCGCCACTGTCGTGTGTCTGCAGCCTTATGATGGGGCGACTCCTGGTCACGTGCGCCTCAACCAGGGCGATATTGTTGAAGGTACAGTGTCAGACACTATAGTGAAACACATGTGACGCTCTGTACATATGATGTATTAGTCGTAGGATGCCGCCGCCAAGACCGGACACACCAGAGTGACATCGTGAAAGGTACAGTATCAGACATCATAACCGAACCTCTTACGGCCTGGGCACGACCTTGTCGTTATCAGCGGAAGCTTAGCGCGGGCGGCGAGCGGTAAGAACAAATATACAAAAATGTATGAAGCACCCCACGAGGCGCCGCACGTAGCGACAACGCAAGCGGTTTTTTCCGAGCGGCGCGGGGCGCTGCTTGAACAAATTATTGAATGCCACGACTCAGAGCAGTACGGACAGCAGCAGTGGAGCGGCGGACTGACGATTTAAATATTTTAGACGAGTTTGTAGCTGCAAATTAACTCCGAAGCGTTTATTACAGAAGTTTTAAAGCGACCGCCTACATGGGTGTTAAAACATCCTCAGCATATTATTATTAATACGTCCACCTCGGTTGCTGCCGCTAACAACGCTACTGACTGAGCAGTTCGTGGCATGGAAAACGCCCTGCTGGCCGACACTGAGCCGCTTCCCGCTAAACCAAAATTCGTGGCCAGGCCGTTACGGTGCTGTGCTCTTTGGCTAAAACCGTAAACGTCAATAGAAGTCAAAGGTATCTCGGACACTACAGACACACATATGACACGCGTTGTATCTACGATTGTTGCCTCCAGCCTCATCGTAGTACAACGCTTAAGAGACTAGCTGGAGAGACTAGCGCGCGATACTTATGATATTTTTCTAAACTTCTTTTATGATAAGTTCGAGTACCATCGTACTATTTCGAAGTGCTCATTCCTGTTTAAGTTAAACCTAGGTGTATTGTCGAATAACTCCTTTAAAAACAGAAGTCATCAGTCATCACACTTGGTTTCCATGCAGTACTTACAAAACATTATTAATGTCATCTGTCCTCATAAATACTAAAATAAAATATGAATAATAAAATATCATTGGTTGCACTTTTAACTGAAAACAATGTGAGTAACTGAATTCATTCATCAGCACGACTGTTACTAAATTTAGGGAGCTGAAAGTTCTATATTCTTAAAATGGTTCAAAGGTGAAAAGTTTTAAGTTAAAACTATGAAAACCAGTTTCAAACCTAAGAAAAGTATACTTTGGTTGTCTAAACGAAATCTTGTAGAATCTGAGTTTTTGGAGCCAAAGTCCTGTAATGATAAAGGGTTCTATACTATATTCATTTGGATATTAAAACCTTATCCTATAACAAACAGTGACGGGAGCCACAGACGATGGTCTACTGGAAGGCACAGTTCGAGGCTCTGGAGCCAGTGGACTGTTCCCCATGCAGTGCGTTCAAGAAGTACGCCTTCGACAGAACACACAGCATATACATCAGGTATGTCCAAGATCAATAAAGAACTCAACCAAGTTCTTATCAAAGTAACAAATTCAAACAAATTCCCAAAAAAGAACTCAAACAAATTCTTATCAAACTAACAAAATCTGAGCATTTTGAATTCATCCAAAATCCAAAAGAGATGGAGTGAAGTCAGTTTGAAGAGTAATTTGTTTTCTTTATTCACCGAATAACTAGTTTTAAAATGAAGCCAAGAATCATAATATTCAAATGGCCAAAAAGGTCTGCTGCTTTCTTTTGGAGATAATTTGCTGACTTAACCTTAACACTTTCTTAAAGCCCTACTGCCTGGGGCCTTAAATGGACGCTTTGGCAGAATCATAATAATGATCTGCGTACAATTCATATCCCGCAATTCATCTGTTCGACAGTTTTGTATGGAGTGTCGTAAAATGGTACGAACTGTACGCAGATCATATTATGATTCTGCCAAAGCGTCCATTTTAGACCCCCTGGGCTTGTACAGATTCTCCGCCAAAATGACAAAGATACTAATCTTACCATAATTTGCAGGTATTAGCGTCAGGACCAATCCATCACTCCCGGGTCACAGGCAGACGGGAGATGGCTCTCAGCAAGACATACAGTGCCACTGCGCCTAGGATTAAGAAGTCGTAAGTACACTCAATGTTTAACTGAACTAGATCTTTGATAGAACATAATTATGTAAGCCTTGCACAGATATTCGGGGGAAAATTGTGACCAAAAAGATAACGAAACTTGGGTACCTATCGTCACCCTAGCCCATATTTATGTTGGATCTATTATTGATACAGCCTGTCTAGATAACTATAAGAGCAATGAAAACAGATGCAGACGGTGACATCATAATATACAAACTTATAAACAGGCCAACAATGGACAATGCTTCAAACATTGCAAACATGAAGATGATGCTGATCAGTCAGCAAAGGTCGGCTTTATGTTGAGAAGTGAGAGTGACAATGTCGGAGCTAGTATCGTTCTAGTACTTATGTGAGAAACTTGATCAGTCCGGTTGTTTCAGTGTTTCGTTAGTTTCCAAATAGACATGATTTCTCAGTGGTTTAAAAAGGGTTATATAAAGAAAAAGTGTCAATATTTCGAGGCTTGATTAGTGTCACCCAGCAGGGTTAAATTTTTAATTGATGGGTGGCACAGAATATCTAATAATCATGGGGATTTATAATAAAGAATTCGCAGACCTAACCTTCAAATTTGAAAAGATGTAAGCTAGCATGCTGTATGTAGCTGATGCATTATACAAGTATTAATGCATCAGCTACATATAAGGCAAAGTCGTTATTCAAAAAATCTTAAGCCTACACGCTTCTAACAGCTTCTAACACACTTACGTATTGAAAATTCCAAGTTAAAAACCACCCCGATATACCCTTCTAACACTTGGACCGAAGATCATGAGAACTTGTGCGCCTTCCGCGATCCCCGGCTAGTGCCGGCCACCTCAGGCCGCATAGGTGTAGCCAAGATCTTGTTACAGTGATAAATGATGATAAATTATTTTTATTTCTATAAGTTTGTACAAACATAATTATTTTAATAAAAACTAAATGATGTTGACGTTTCCTATCTGACTACTCCGAGAAGAAAGGCCGAAACAAACTCAGAGGTCACAGTCTCTTTTATAGTCCAGACATAATCTTGGTCAGATCACGTGAAGGCCATGTAGATTGGTGTCTGAAATGATCTTTTGAGGAAAGGACAATACAGATTTGAGTGGACCGGTCCAGTCAGTGAACGCATTTGTCAGTAATCGTGAGACTGTAATTAAGGAGCTCAACGACTCGTACAATACCAATTATAGGACATTTGGGTAGGCCACATAAACTACTCAAACTGCCAGATTATCATTCAAACCAATTGAGAAAGAGAAATAGATAAAAGAAAATATGACCCACGTAGTCCTCACATTCACAATAATTAAAATAATAATATTATACTCCACAGAGTAAATATTCATGTCATTGTGTTTAAAATAATCATTAAATGTCATGTCCTCAATATAGTTTTTAACAGTATCAGGCTTTCTGGTGTAACTTACAAGGCTAGATCTTGAACGTCACATCTGAACGACCCACCTGGTTTTTTTGAGCCTTGTGGTAGGTACAAGTGTACAACAAATTTGTCTTTATTCCTAGTATATATATTGTGGATATCACTGTATTTTTTTTAAACAATTTTATATTTTTATGGGCATGTAAAATATTTTCAAAAATATACTGAGAAGGCACAGTCATTACATAAATCTCCTTAAATTTCTCTCTAAGAGTGTCAAATAGGTGTAGCCAAGGATCTTGTTACATGGCGTGCGGTTAGTGAGGCCTATGTCCAACATCATCATCATCATCATTTCAGCCGAAAGACGTCCACTGCTGGACATAGGCTTGCCCCAAACGGGGGGTTTGCCATAATCGCCACGCTTGGTGGGTTGGCGATCGCAGTATGGTGTTAAAATACGTAGAGAATGCTGCTGCCCATTCTTTGATAAGTCCCTTAATCGCCTTTTACGACACCCACGGGAAGAAATAGGGTGGTATGGCTGATGATCCTCTAATATAATTGACTGTTTCCCAGTTATGGCAACATGGAGACCCGCACGGTGGTGTTGCACCGCGCCCGGCGGGGCTTCGGCTTCGTGCTGCGCGGGGCCAAGGCATCGTCTCCGCTGATGGAGCTGCGGCCTTCAGAGCGCTGCCCCGCGCTGCAGTACCTGGATGACGTCGATGCGGGTGGCGTAGCAGACCGCGCGGGACTGAGGAAGGGAGACTTTCTTGTGGCGGTAAGTGCTAACTTTGTTTTAAGGGCAGAGCATTCGATTTTTTGGTAAAACTCGGTTATCATGGACGTAGAGTACCTCAAACATAGAACATGGTCTTATTTAAGCTACTTGGCCACTTCTATCATTTACTGTAGGGCCTCAGAAAGTGAGATAAATATATCTTTTTTTGAAAGTCAACTTCCATTTAATGATATTCTAAAAAGAGAAAATTGTTGACGTGAGCGTATCATGCGAACAAACACAACAGGCCATAGAGAAGATGACAAAAATGAAATAGACTTACCCATCTTTGATAGCCAATAATTTGAAAGACTGCGCTGCGTTTTTTTTTTCTCCAACCTCTGTCATCCTGGCCCATTGTGAACCTCCATTTCTTCGGAAATTCCTTCATGACATACGCAGCTTTTTTTTTCGGGGTGAGAAATTACCATATAACTTCTCACGCTCTGGGCGGAGCGGGAGGGCGTGTCAGACTTTTACTGACTAAAACCCACCCGTGTTCCTTCCGTTGCCTGTGTGCCAGGGACACGATATTCCTTTCGGACAAACTCGCAACCCTGGCAGGATGACATACGCAGCTGGCGCATGTTTAAGCACATTAGAACTCCAAATATTTACTACTCTTTGACAAACAACGCAATTAGGTGTAAACTATTCAGAAAATATTCAGTTTCTTGTTTTACAAAACATACAAACATATCGGGGATAGGCAAACAACAGTTTCCGCCGAAAATCGTTTCATTCAAGTCTTAACTGACGAATATACACATGGCCGACATGGCCGTGCTCCTCAGCTATAGAAAAGTAACTGTGATTTATGTGAGATTGATTTAGTCCTAAAAACGAATTAGATTCTTTTCAGCGCTGTAAAAACCACACTTCTGGGTTCTTCCTTATACCTTCTTGTGTTTCTATTTGTTCTTTATGTTTTGTTATTCTTTATACTTTGGACCATCCCTTGAAATCACCCTTTATCGAAATGTTCAGTTTCGAAGGAGGTTTTCATTTCGTCTTTAGCGGCCTGACTAAGGTCGTATGTTACGCCTGTGTGCTCATTTCCTCACGCGGTATCTTGTCCTTATCAAGTGCTAACTAGTTAACCACGCTGAGACGTTGTGCTGTCCAAATTTCAATAACTTACAAAAATTTCCATAGAAAATCACTTTTAGGTTTCCCGAATTTTTCTCATTTGAAAAAAAATAAAAATTGCCGTATTGGTCCAGCCGTTCTCGAGTTTTGCGCTCAGCAACACATTTTGCCATTCACTTTTATCTATATAGATTTTCTAAATCGAACTCTGAACATTTTTCCTTCAAATTCGTCACGTCTCTGGTTACTTTTGATGTTCGTCACACACTTTCTTCCGTCTCATATCTGTTTTTTTCATTGATGATTGTCTGTTTCTTCTGTGTCCTATATCTCATATCTACTGTCTCTATCACTCCTATACAGATAAACGGCGAGGACGTGTCGTGTGCGTCGCACGAGCACGTGGTGGAGCTGATCCGCAGCTCCGGGGCCCTCGTCTCCATGACTGTTGTCTCGTTGAACAATCATAATGGTGAGTTCTTTACTTAATTAAACTGATCAGTAAGCATGTTATGCAAAGCTTGCACTATAACTTCTACTAACCAATAACCGACGAGACAATAAACTAAAAGCTAAAAATAAAAACCGGCCAAGTACGTGTTGGACCACGCACAATGAAGGGTTCCGTAGTTAGGATGAATTCATCCCAAAAACAAACTTAACATTGTAGTTGAAAAACATGCTCTCCCATACATCTATATACGCTACGGTCATTCTTCAACTGCAAATTTAAGTTGGTCGACGATTACTCGTTAACTTGTAAACCGTACTTAGCTGTGATAGTTTTCCTTTTAATTTCGTTATATATGCTACTGCTATGAATTTTTTCACATACCCCAAACCAACCATTTAGCTGGCAGGGGGGGGGGGGGGGACACTTGACTCCAACAAAAAATTGCACTTTAAAGCTTAATATTACGCAAACGTATCTCAGAATTGAAAAATGTTTTTCACAGACCCACTATTTTTGAACGGCCTATCCAACGATACCCCACACCATGTATTAGACGAGAAAAAAAAATATCATCCCCGTTTTACGTGCAAGGGAGGTACCCTAAAAAAAATGTTTTTCATGGTTTTATTTTACGACTTTCTCAGCTTGATTAATATGTACACCCATGCCAAATTACAGCTTCTAGGACTTACGACTAAGCCGGGGACAGATGGACGGACGGACGGACAGACAGACGGACAGACAGACAAACACACGGACATGGAGAAACTATAAGGGTTCCTTGTTTACTACGGAACCCTAAAAAAAGAGTCTAACTAAACTCCTAAATTAATCTGAGTACCTAACTAATTTTGAGTTAGCGCCACACATAAACAAGCAAATTAATTACGAAATAACATTTTACAAAAAAAAACAACTGACTTCCAAAAAATACTACAAAGTGAACTTTAATTTCGGAAGTCGGTGTCTTTGACAGTATTTTAGTTTTTTGCCACCGACTTCCGAAATTAAAGTAATTTTTCACTAGTATTTCCGGTGGCCACCTGTGGTTCTCATCATCAGTTCCATTTCACCAAATGGTTCCTTTTGAGAGAAAATGCAGGAGTTACTATAAAAAATACCCAAATCGCTATAGGTGTGCCTATAAATTTGAGGATTTCCCTCGATTTCCATGGGATTCCCTCATTTGATTCTGACTTGGTGACAATTCATACGCTCCCTAACAAAAAAAAAAAAAAAAACGAAAAATCGGTCCACAATTGACGGACAATACGGTAAACAAAACTTTTGACTTTGACTTTGAATATTTGTTTGGCGCTGCCTCAAAATTAATAGACGAGCTAGAGCACTGCACCGCACCTCTAGTCAATGATATACATGAAATAAAAATATAATTTTAACATGTTTGTTGTCAGGTAACAACGAGAACAACACGTGTACGGTACCCACAAGCAAGTCTCAGAACCAACTGTCAAGTTCTGGCCGCCCTTACGCTGCTACCTTGCCTAGGAAGGGAGCGGGAGGTAAATTTCTTATAGGTACAAGTTCAGTTTATTGCAGCAATGTGTCAATGTGTTAACAAATCGGATGTTTTTCTTATAGTTTCCTTCTTGTAATAAGAAAACGCATTATAATATTATGTTTGTAATCGATTCCAACCATAAACATCTCGATATTATTTAAGTACACTCAGAGAGCTATAGGTAACTAATGGATAACAGTTAGGTATTATAACTAGTCCTCCCGAGTAAAAACAGAAACAGTCATGGAAATCTTAGGATCTCTAACAAGCACGATAAAAAATGTATTTAAATTGAACGTCAAAACAATTGTTATTTATTTTTCTTTAGGTCGAGCGCCTGCGCCCGCGCCTCCTCGTCGTGATCCACGCACGACGCTGAGCGTGGGACGAGCGAGAGCCAAGTCTATGGTCGCTGGACTTGGTAAGTACCCTACATAATAACTAGGCTTGGAAAAAAGAATAAAGCTACGGCGCTCATAAAATATGTTAGCAAAAAAATATTTTCTTACTTCTTTTTTTTTTTTTTTTCTTGCTTATTTTAATGTAGAATTTGGCATTTCAGAGAACGGTGGTGAGAAAGAAGAGAGTTGTGAACCTTTGAGCGTGGCAGGCAAGTCGTCATCAGCTGAGTCGGTGCAGTTGCCGGCCGGCAGTAACAGTTAGTACTTATTGTTTATGAGTCTATAATACCTCAAATTGCTTAGCGTTATATCAAAAACACTGCAGCATTCATTTTAACATAAATATAAAGTATAGTTGAGGATTAAAGTTAAGCACTATGTTTGACGAAAACACGATTAGGTACATACAATTTTCTCTACAGAAAAATTACAAAGTTAGCTACCTCCAAACCAAATAATGAACCGCTGGTATTAAAAAAATACTTCAAATAAGATAAAACTTTGCAAAATAACTGAACGAAATATAAAGCAGATACCTACTGTCTTTTTTATAGGTAATTACCATTATTTTCACCGTTAAAAGAAATTAACTAAACTATCGGCGCCTTGGAGCCTTCTGCCTGCCGCCTTGTCTAGTTTACTCGCGTGACCGCGAGCAGTAGGCTGCGAGCGAGATAGAGTGAGGCTTTTCTTTGTTCTGAGGGTTGCGCTGAAGTCTTATGAACTCTTAATTGACCATTAATTTATCATCTATTATTTGATAGAAAAGCGAAACTTACTTTTTTTATAAGACGCAATAGGACGTCATCGATAAATGGAAAGTTTAAGGTCGCAAAAGGTCTATATTAAGAAACCTTTTGCGAAATATTGACGTTCAAAAGTGCCTTATATGTGCCTATTTGAAATAAACAATTTTTTGACTTTGACTTTTACCTTAAACTTTCCATTTATCAAATCTAAATTTTCTTAAATCATCTACTAATAATGAATTCATCGCCTGTGTTTAATTTTGTTCGATCCTGAATATTCCCACAGCGACAAGATCGCTGTAGACTGTAGCTCATATCAGGTCTTCTGAAATCTACTCTACTCTCATCTAGGATTTAGCCCACCTTTTAAACCAGCACCATGTTACGTACCAGGCGGCACGCCCGTGTCGGGCACGCCCGTGGCGCCGCGCACGGCCTCCATCCGCGCGCGCCCCGCCTCCTCACGCATCACTGCCGCCGAGCTCGAAGAGCTGTTCCAGAGGCAGGCTGATGCTGATACCATGTAAGTAAAACTACAATTTTGATATGTACCTAATCCTTTATCTAGGTACTTATTGATGTAGGTACCACCGCGAAAGTTCCCGGTCGACCGCTTTTCAACCTTATTACTATGGGCATAAGGGCGAAAAGTGGTCGACCGGGAACGTTCGCGGTGGTACTTAGCCTAGCGATATGTTATGGCCTTTGGGTTCTCCAAAATAGGCCCAACAACTTATTTGAACGAAGTTACAGGTAACAGTTAACGGGGGATAAAAAGTTATCGGTATGGTCAAAGCTATCTTCCCAACTTCCAAATACTGAAACAACACAGTTCAATAATATTTTCCAGGATATTGAGTTCTCTGCTGTTTCCGCTGTAAAATTTAGAAGTATTGCGCTTAAAATTATAGCAGAATTAAGTACACAACAATCCTATAATCATAATTTCTATTTTAAATACTTATCTTTTTTCTATTATTATTATTTAGTCCTGTATATGTTTCAGTTTAGTTTTATTTTTTATATTTAATTTTAACCATACTCTCTACATAATGAGGGTAATTTATATCGCACGCCGTTCGTGTTTGATTAACTTTTTTTTATATTAAGTATGTGGAAAACGTTGTTGGTTATACATTTATACTCCTATCTTAGTTTTAAATTCTATACCATAACATTGTAATGTGTAACCGTTTATTTTCCCAAATAAAATAAAACACAGTCATCTTATTAAAGAAGGTTTTAAAGGACTTTCCGTTCATACATTACCAACTTAAAATTACATAGACAGCATGTGACTCGACGGTGACGACAAATTAAAACACTTTGGAATAATCGGCTGAAAATTATATTGCAGAAAGTTTCTTTAAAATTACGAGACTCTCTGAGGTATTTTTCTGTTCCCACGTGAACATGAATTGCATTAGGCAAGGAAAGATTCTCATTTCATGCTATTCCGAATTCTACAAGAACTAAAATCAACATTATTACATTTCAGCCTAGGCAACAACGCGATGATGACTCGCTCGGCGTTCCAGGGCGGTTCGAACTCGCCTCCCTACTCACCTGCACGCGCGCCTAATCGCGTGTATGCGTCTGTCGCTGAGATGAAGAGGTCACGTGGAAAGGTAAGGAGTTTTTAATAGACTTGCATTTATGAAGAGCTGATGTTAATTGTGTAATAAAAATACACAATGGATAACTTTTGTAAAAAATATATATTCCTAGCTAGCTATACCAGCATAGCTATTCACAACCAGTCGATAAGCTTCCGTGCCAAATCGAACATCAATCAATGTGATCAAAGTGGAGTTTCTTGCCCATTCTTCTCCATACTTATGTACCTTTTGGAAGGATCATCTAGAATCAATTTTATCTTCTTGTAAATTTTGACGTTCAAAAGTGCCTTCTACGATTATGTGCCTAAAAGACCTTTCGACAGCAACTTGCTGACGGGGGCAAGGAAAATCAGGTTACAGAAAATGTGTCATTTTCTACATGACATCCTGGAAAGCCTGTCGAGGAGCTTTTTAAAAAAGCCACAAAGGAAGTTGCAAGTTTTATTTCTAAATCGAGCATGACCCTTTTGACAACTTAGCTTCTATTTCTTTTACTGTCTGGTTTCCCTCCTAAAGTTCCGTTCACAAACACTCATTCTATAGATTAAGTGATTACCCTAAGCACTTTTTATTTTTTGGTGGGAAATTATCAAATAACATCTCCCGCTCTGGGCGGAGCGGGAGGGCGTGTCAGACTTTTACTGACTAAAACCCACCCGTGTTTCTTCGGTTGCCTGTGTGCCGGGGCCACGATATCCCTTTCGGACAAACTCGCAACCCTGGCAGTACCCTAACCCCTAAGCTTACGCAACTGTAGCTGTATAAGAACGTTTTGGCGCGTGGCCAAAATCTGAATGAACGCCGCCATCTTTAATTTTCAATACATTTCACAAAACATTTTGTACCGACAACGTTATTCGAACGCCAATCCTTGTAGCAGTGTACTTGTGTTTCGACGACAGACTAGCCTTTTTAGGGTCCTGTAGTCCACAAGGAACCCTTGCCGTCTTATTACAAAACAAGATATATTTTGACATCGCTTAAACAATGGAGCTAGTTTTTGTAATGAGAACGTAACTCTGATTGAAACACCGTTCTTTATACAAAACTGAATACTTAGTTCGGTACTAAGCGGTCAGTTTTGTATTAGGAACTTTACGGTAGATGGAATAAAGTTCGAAATTCAATAATGGCTCCATTGTTTAAACTTGGGTCTGAAGATAAACCTTGTTTTGTAATTAGGCCCTTATAGTTTCGCCATGTCCGTCTGTCTGCCCCTGGCTTAGCTCAGAGACTCTTAGAAATAGAAACCTGTAATTTGGAATGGGTATAGGTACGTTATTAATCACGCCAACAAAGTGGTAAAATAAAATATTGAACAAAAAATATTTTAAGCTACCTCCCTTGCACGTAAAGTGGGGATGATATTTTTTTTCTTGTCTATGGCCTATGCCATGGTGTGGGGTATCGTTGCATGGGCCGTTCAAAAATATTGCGGGTCTGTGAAAACCATTTTTCGATTCAGGGATCCGTTTGCGTAATATTAAGCTTTAAGGTGCTATTTTTTGTTAAAGTCGAATTTCTTGTCTACAGCTATGGAGCAAGTCGAGTAGCAGCACGTTACGTCGTGACTTCCACTCGACGCCTGACTTAGCAGCTGAACATACCGCGCACCCACCGCGAACGCGCTCCAGCGAAGATGTACACGGTAAGAATTGACCTTAGAACGCCACGCCATGAACGCATCGGCGTGCCTTGTACGCCAAGAAATATAATTTATATTTATATTTCTATAATTTTTGGGGGCCGTACTATGATATGAATTATTGATGCCATCATGATTCCCTTGCGAAAAAGGGATGATGCGTGCTCTGGGAAAATGATAGCATTAATATGTGCTACGGCTTCTTCACCTTTCCCTTACACACTCGCCCACACACACGCACACATATAAATACACACCACGCACACACACCCACATACACCACGCACACACACACCACACACACACACACCACACACACTTCACACCACACACATGCATAAACACACACACACCACCACACACACACACATTTACTAACCCTAGAATAAGTAATAATCAATAGTGAAAACAGTTTTTATATAACTTACCGCATCCGTGTTCGAGTGCATAATCCTAAATAAAGGTAACCGTTTCCGAAGGGGTGGAGACCTGGTGTCCTGAAATACAGGCCTTACAGCCTAGCTTAGGCAGCAGTCTCCCACAGTATAACTTCTAAAACTATTTTGTATGGATATTTTGAAAATGTACTATATATTGTGGTGAGAAATAAAAAAATCTTTTATCTTATCTTTATCTTCCTCCTGCTATAATATATCGCCCCCCCCAGGCCCGGGTCGCGTGCCCCCCCCGGCGCACCCCCCTCCCCCCCCGCCGGGCGCGGCGCCCGCGTCCACGTTCCGGCCGGCCGACCAGGCCAAGCTGTACGCGTCGCCCAGGGACCTCGACAGCGTGGCCTACCGGCCCAGCAACAACGACAACTCGCACAACGTAAGTATTACGTCACCTTTAAATAAACCCAGTTATAAAAAAATTGGCCAAATTAGGCACCTCCACCGTTCCACCGCGGGCGATTAAGCTCAACAGACACAGGCAGCGGTTGCGGGTCGGGCGCGGGCCTTTATATGAATGACACCGAGAAGCTCGTATTTAATTGCTATCTCACAATTAAAAACGAGCGATGACTCGCTGATATGCGTAGGTATGTACCTAACGTGTCTCATTTTTTTTATTTCCCTGGTATAACGATATATCGATGTTTTTTTTTTCGATGCATTGAAATCGATATCAATATTTTTTGCACTTCTTGCATACCTAGCAGAGTGTAGGCAACCGCCGCGGCTCCACCCACTTTTTTTGTTTTTTTTGGAGGGAAATTATCAAATAACTTCTCCCGCTCTGGGTGGAGCGGAAGGGCGTGTCAGACTTTTACTGACTAAAACCCACCCGTGTACCACGATATCCCTTTCGGACAAACTCGCAACCCAGCCCAGGGCGGCCCCATCCCCGCCGCGGTCATTGATATTATTACGAATAGATTGTGTCCTCATTTTGCTGATTTCAAGTCGGATAAAAAATTTAACCAATAATGGAAATGTGTTATATTAGGTACTGATACTGAACAACCAAAAAAAATCGCACTTTGATTTCTTTTTCCTGTTTGTGTGTTTCTTTTTACTACAAATGTAGCTACAAAATCGTTGATAGCTAGTCGCCGGCGGTGAAACAGGTGCCTTAGAAAAATAAAGTAACCAAGTACGGTTTAATCGTCAAATTAGCCATGTTTCAAAACCTACTCCGTCATATTACAAAACATGATCTAACATTGGCCCGAGCCAAAACTTGGGAGCCAGCTTTAGTTCATAATTATTACAAAAATAAGTTACCAGTTTTGTTTAATAGAACTACGAGGTCTAATCACACTTACATTCTCATTTTAAAAACTGGCTTTGCTTTAAAATGGTTTAAACTCTTTTTTGATACGAGCCAAAATAATGTTGGGAGTGAAAGTGTTTCATCTGAAAACTTAGTATGAAAATCGTTAAATTCTTAGAAATCACGTATTTTTGTTACAGAGCCGTAAAGCGACATCGTTGCGGTCGTGGGCGGGCCCCAACCGGCCTCAGTCAGCCGACGAACCCGGCAATCAGTATGCACAGCCCTTCAACACGCATAAGGGCTTCGTTAGACAGGTAATAAAATAACAGAAGAATACATTTAAGGTTTTACTAAGATCTTTTGGCATGTAAACAAAATCGGAACTAACGGATGGTAGATCTTGATTTTTCTATACAATTTAACAAAAATTGTTTCCGTAATACGCCCCCCTGTCATGTCATTCAAGCGCCAAAAGATGTTTGTAAATAGTGCGTTCACTATACCTTGACGCGGTAGCACTGAATTTGGCAGACTCTAATTTGTCGGCGCAGCAGCAGTGCGACATCAGCATGTTCTTAAGATTTCCAAAATAAACCTTCCATCGTTAATTATTTCATCATCTTTGGACAGACTTATAACTGTCGTTCTTCTTTCTAATACTTTTGTAATCCGGTAGAGCACCTTCTGGCCTCTAGGGCTGTCCAGTGAGTCGTACAAATTCTCCTGCGCCTTAGCCCTGAAAACTGCTGCCGCCTTTTATGCCTTTCTTTATAAATCCTCTTCTTATCTTTTTTCAAGCTATCATTTCCGCGTTCTACACCCTGCCATTCTTTAAACGCAACTTTCTTTTCTTTTGCATCTTTTGCAGTTCTTTATTCCACCTCCTTATATCCTTTTCTATGACACCTTTCCCTTTTGATTCGCCAAACACATATTTTGCTAATCTCCATATACAATCCGCCATTCCTTTCCAACGTTTATTCACAGATTTTCCATCCATATCCTTCATTTCAATCATTTTATTTACCACTTCAGTCTTACACGTACTAGCACATTCCTCTTTTTCTATCATTTGCCGTCTGGTTTTAGGTGGGGGCCCCGTTCCTTATTCCTGGACGAGACACAGACTTTTACCTTCATTATTATCAGTCTGTTTTGTGAGACTAAGCCTTCTCCTGGCAGAACTTTACAGTTTTTGATACTTTTAAGGCTATAACGTGCTAACTTCAAACTTGAAATTACAGAATTCAACTCCTGCTCCGCCAATCCCTGAGCCAGACTACAGTATGTCGGAATCTGACGATGAAGTGGATGCCAAGCCCAAAGGCGAACCCGCTGCAGTTGCCGAGACCAGCGCCAACAGCAACGCAAGGTGAGTCTTGAGATGTAGGGCATACGGCTCAGTTTTATTTGGGTTGAACGTCAATTTGTTTGGCCAAATATTGGTAGTGCCAAATTAGGAGTTATTTGGGTGTTTCTTGTGAGGTTTTCTGTTGTTTATAATATTATTAAATACAATATCTTCATAAGTAAAATTTTATTTATTCTAATTACTTAAATATTATGTTTGATTGTTTATATTCTTTCTGATAATCAGTAACAACCCTGTGGCGTAGGTTCTTTAAACTATTGTTAACAAAGAGCACGAAAAAATGCATGTCCTAATAAACCTTAACATTTTCAGGATACCAATATACGCAACGATATTTGAGAATGACGCGGAATAAATATTTAATTTTGAGCTTTGATTCTTAACAAATAAGGTATAGTTTCAAATGTTAATGGATTACGTGTCGCTGGGAAAGCGCTTGTGTTTGTAAACAGTCACTATCACATAAAAAACTCATTATTGTCTCGACACAGATTCACATGTCCTACTTTGTCTCATTTTAAGAAAATCATTAAATTTTTGTCCATTGTTTTGCAATTTTATACTAGCAAAAAAATTTAAGAGAACGAAATCAAAATAATGAAACTCAGTAGGTACATTTTTCATTGAAAAAAAAAAAAGGAATTCATGTGGTGACTGGAGGTTGGGTATATACAATATAGTACAAAACGAAGAGGAAAAAACACGTTGCACTAATATATAGAAAGTAGAAGGCATTCATTACACACACAATACAGTGATTTAACTTATTATCGTTGCCATTTTACGAATATCTATGTTACACGTTTGTCTATTAGTAATAATATTTTGTCGTTTTTGGGTGATGTTGGCTTTTTGTTTTGACTTTTATTTTAAAAAAATTGAATATTGGATTTTCTGGGTTATGCGTTGTTTTGGAGATTAGGTAGATAATCATGTAGAATTAACGAAACTGTTTAAACAATTTCAGTGGTAGCAGCTCGGGTTCAAGTTCTATGCAGCATTCCTTCTCCGTGGACGAGATCCAGAAGATCCGCACTCGTCTGAAATCTTCGAAGTCTTGTGGCGACGAGTTGGGCGTGGAGCGAGACGACGGCGACAACTCGTCGTCGGGCGTGTCGTCCGACCAGGAGGCGCAGGCGCGGCCCCCTCCCCGTCGGGACAAAGTGTCCTTTTGCTCTTCGGTCACCGTGAAGTCGTCCAACGACGTGATCAGCACGGAGCCGGTGCACTCGTCGAGCGAGAGCCTGGCGCCGCCGCCGCCGCCCATGGCGCGCCACAACTCGCTGACCCGCAAGCGCGCCACGGCCGCGCTGCTGCGGGCCGCGGGCGGCGCGCGCGGCCGCTCGGCGGCGGAGCGGCTGGGCGTGGACGTGGACAAGGCGCCCGGGCGGCGCGGCCGGGCCGCCGCGCTGCTGGCCGCGCTGCCGCCGCCGCCCGAGGAGCCCGGCCCGGCCGAGCACGCGCCCGTGCTGGCGCCGCCGCCGCAGTTCAGCGACCGCGTGCGCGTGGTGGCGGCGCTGCCCAAGCGCCTGGCGCACCTGCAGTAGGCGCCTGGCGCACCTGCAGTAGGCGCCTGGCGCACCTGCAGTAGGCGCCTGGCGCACCTGCAGTAGGCGCCTGGCGCACCTGCAGTAGGCGCCTGGCGCACCTGCAGTAGGCGCCTGGCGCACCTGCAGTAGGCGCCTGGCGCACCTGCAATAGGAGCCCGGCGGGTGCCGTAGCCCTGCCTGTTGTTTTGCGTTCGCCTCAGCACCTACGGAAGTCCGCGAGCCCCTCTCGACGGGATCGGTCTTATGAACCCTAGATAATAAATCTTCACTTTTCGTACCCTCGTCGTAGGCTTAACCCGTATGTCGTCGGCCGCGCCTCGCCGGTCGGCGCGATGAACGAGAAACGTTTTGTAATCGAGCGACTAAATGAAACCAAAGATTTATAGTATTTATTGTTGAGGAGTTAACATTGATATAGTTGAAACTAATTTTTATACATTCCCTAAAGCTAGTATTAACATGCGTTTCACGAATCATTATTATTGGTATTACTTTACTGTTGTATCCCGACGTAGCGGTTTTATTCTCTTCGTTGTAGCAAATTTATTTAATTCTAATTCCTATGTTATAATTTCAACCCTTTTACAACGCAACCAAGTGCCATCGTGTCTATGATTTAAATATATTTTTATAGTATATATCTGTAAATATTTTACGAGAGCTATTTTCGAGTTAAAAGAGTGGACCAGACGCGTAAATACAAAAGTATCCGGCCAACATATTATATATTAAAAAAGCAGATTATTTATTAAACACTGGTATTTATGAACGTTAATATACATATTTATACGGAACATATTGTACTGTGTTAAGATCGCTCGTTATAATTTTATTGTTTTCATTATTCGTCCATGTACGTCGAGATGGTCCACTCTTTTGACGACATATTATTGAATTATTATGTTTCAATGGCCGTGAAGGCGATTATTTGAATTGAATGTGTTCTCATAGAAGACTAGCGCTTGAACCAAACTCACTAGCGTTTCATCCGTTCCATGATATTGTAAAGATTTTATACTAATCGAAATACATCCGTGCGTCATTTAGATATAGTTTATATCGCAAAGAGAGTGTAACACCAATTTTTATATTTCATTAATCGATTTTGTATCTTATTCTACTGTACTTTAGATATAATTTTGGCAAAAATTGTAATTGTGACTCTTCGAAATTATCTTATAAATATTAATAAATGAAAAAGCTGACTCTCACTTATGTTTAAAATCACTTCCCCTTTTGATTTTATGAAAAGGGAAGAAGGATTTATTATATTAAAGCCCCAATAAGAGGTGTATCGAAATCTTACCTGATATTTATAATAATACCTGCCAATGTATGACAGAGTGAACTGAGGAAAAGCATTCCATTTTGTCATGGTGTCTGTTAATTAATAAGTAACGCAAGTTGCAAACACTACCTAAATAACGATCAGCCTAATACGAGAAGCCATTTTGAATCTTATGTTCATTGACGTTAAGTTTTATATTGTTTGTTAGTAGCAATAGAATTTTTACAGAAAGTTAAGCTCCCTGTTTCACGACACCCAGACACTAGAAACTATTTACCAGATAAAGAATTGTTAGATTTTATCTTTAATGGGGTAAGGAAACAGGAGGCGATCAGTGTTAAAATTAGCTGAATTTTAGCTGAATTTTAAAATAGTAAGTCGCATATAGTCGACTTTAGCCTCCACATGTATTATTAGCACAATCAATTAATTTGTTTATTAACGTTTGTATTATTTCGTTATAATCGTCTTGTCATTATTTTAAGTTGTATAAATGTATTGTCTACTTAAGGCATAGATAGGTAGTGGTAATTATTAGGGCAATACTTGATTGTAGAGTATCGGTCGGTAAGAGGGGGCGGCGCGTTGGAACTTTTGCTTATTTCACTGCTCTTTACTCACCAAAGTAGACATTTCATTGTTGTTCAACATCCAAACAAAAATCCCTTTAGAATTCCGTCACTTTTGTACAGACGCCAGCAGGTCAAGCTACCCGAAACTGTCAAATTTTCCCAATCAATATTGAACCTTAAGCAGTAGGGATAAAGTTTAAAATCTATTAAAGAAATTTGACAGATTGTAGTACCTTGATGTGCTTGGCGTTACAACAAATCTCATAGGAAGAGATATTCAAAAGCATTTGCTAAATACCCACCTGAAAATACTTTGTACATACGCAAAAATGCTCAAGCTGTTTTAAAATTATTGATAAATTCAGAAAATTTTCAATGTTCACATGCAAACTTCTTCAGTTTATTTCTTTTTTAATATAATAGGGTTAGTCAAATAAGCGTCTGGTATCAACGTGCTGTGGTTTTGTATAATACAATTTGTGTTTCGCGTTTCATTTGAATCTCAGTATCGGACGTGTAACTACAACTTGGTATACTTTCAAATGAAAAATTAAATGTTTCATCACTTATTTTTTGAAGTTTTATTTTCTTAACATTTCGTAAATAAGGCCACACATTACACAGAATATATCATAGACATTGTCTTAACAATACTTCTTCATATAGTATACAAGTAATACGGGAAAATACTTTTTATTTTCAAACACCAATTACAGCTGTGTACACACGGCTACACATCAAGCTATACATTTCCAGTATAATGTGGCCTCTCATTGTACGAAAATCCTATACAATGCGAGATCAGCCTAAACTGGATATGTGTAGCTTGATGAGTAGCCGTGTGTACAATAATGCAAATGTTAAGGCGCTGGCTGACAAGAGGTTAATGATAAAAGTAGGTTTGTATTAAACAAAAAAATTGCCAAATCTATATAGTTTCTGGTAGCGGAAAAAATATATGTTATTCTTGAACATATTTCTCAGAACTTGGTTGTTATCAAAATACGTTTAGAAAAAATCTCGATACAAATTAACGGTAAAGTAACCCTTTGCTTTGAGTTTCAATGCAAAATAACTGTATTATAAGTATCAACGTACGGTTGGTATTTAATTAATAACAAGAACGTCTTATTTGTATGCAGAACTTGTTTATTTTTATTTTCGATTACTCAACTCATTTTTTAGTAAATAAATAATTGCTTCATATTTTGTAATAAATTAGAAGCGTTGTGTCATAGCGCTTCTCTTTCTTTTGTATGCAGTCTGACAGTGACAGCAGTTTACCTGTTGTCAGCGTCTTAAAAGTTTTCACAAATACTTAAGTTAACAAATAATTATGAATAGTAAGCCAGTGTTAAATATTGAACATACACATTTCCACTTTATTTTCTCATTGTCATCTTTTATTATATAAAACGGTATTAGCCGATAACAAATCCTTATTCTGTTGCATATACAACGTGTTCCTTTTGATATCTAACTATACGTAAAAATAATACAAAAAGTCCTAGAACAAGTATTCCAAAAATACATAGTTTCGAAGATAACATCAATCATAATTAAATTAGTTAAAAAATTGTCACCCGTATGACGAATCTTTATTTTGCGACGTTGCCAAACTTACGCAGTAGTGTAGTAAAGTAGCTAGGGATAGCTCAACTTGGAAAAAACCTTTACGTGAGCGGGTGTGGGGCTTCCCCGCATCAACTAGTGTAGGGAAAGCCACCTCGTCGTCATCGATGAAATCTAAAGTAGTTCGTGTAAATTACGAAGCGGATTTCGAATGACATTACATCTAATTTATTCTTTAATAGGTAAGGTCTTACTGAGTTATTCAAACAGTTTTGATAACTACTACCTACTGCACCAAAATGGCCGAGTATGGTAATCGTAAATTCGTAAAAGTTAACTGTAGCAAAGACAGCAATTTTGTGTTGCACCATGATAAAAACGTCATTTAGTAATTATGTCGGTTAAATCCGTTTCCGTTTGGTGCCGGACGTAAAGAATAGCACCATACCATTTCTTCCCGTGGGTGTCGTAAAAGGTGACTAAGGGACTTACTAGAGAATGGGCAGCAGCGTTCTCTATGCATTTCAACACCATACTGCGATCGCCAACCGGCCTGCCAAGCGTGGCGATTATGGCACCCCCCCCCCCCCTTGGGGGAGGCCTATGTCCAGCAGTGGACGTCTTTCGGCTGAAATGATGATGATGATGCCCGTTAAATCAAAGTGATTAATAAGTTAAAAGACTTAAAGTCGGGGTTTAATCGTTATCGATACCATTACAAAGATTCTTACTACAATACAACATACACCACGCAAGAGTTGAATCAACCAACAACACAGTCATGTGCACCTAACTACGACTTAGATTTTTCAATCTCACATTGGCACTTGTCGCTTTGGGTAAGTAAGTTATGAGCTTATTAAGTTAGTGTTCAAGCGTAGCGTCTCGGGAACGGGCGGACTCGGAACATCAGGCATATTAACACTTAAGACTCTCGATCGAAGATTCATTGATATGTACCAGTAAATCATTTTCAATCAAATCAATCATTCATTTTAAAGCTAAGAAAATGCGACGTTGTCTTATTTCACGTACGGATGTTTTACATAAATAATCGTGACTTTGTCGAATTAAATTGTATAAAAAATTAAAAAGAAAAAAATAAATTAGAAATAATTCATAATGCTATTTGATTCTTTGACATGGTCTCATTAATACCCAAGAGATAAAGGACATCAAAATAACACGTTGTATAACAATTCATTGGATATTGTGCAGCCTTACAAAAAACCTAATTCTATTTAAGAGAGCTCACACTAAAACTAACATTAATAAACGCAAATTGGACGGACGATTACTTAATCACAACGATATCACATACAACAATGCAATGTTATCTCAAGGCGTTTGTGAAAAATATAATCAAATTAACTAACCTTGAAGATAGCGGCGGGATTCCGTATTTTATCGTTAATGGACGGAGTGGACAAACTTCAACCTTATGTTGCTTACATTAAGAATTAGTTTACAATTACGTGTTTTATTGAATGCGGCAAACGAATTTCCTTCTTATACGATTCAAAATAAGGTTGAGTTTGATATAACGTGTTGTGCTGAGGACTAGATTGTTTAATACGACCTCGCGTGAATACACGTGTTACAGAAGAGATTTTATACATTCCAATCAATCCAAAACACTTACTTCACGTTTTTGACTTATTTTGTCTTACTATATAATACAAGTTATTTCTTATATCTTATTGCCCCTTTCTACGGGTAGATTTATGCCCCGAATACACTGGAAACAAAGTTGCTCAACATTGTTTCTAGGAGAAGTTGATGTTGCGGGCAACAATGTTGCACAATTTTTTGTAAACGTTATTTCCAATATAACACTCGGCAGAGATTAAGGTTTCTATTTCTATACTTAAAAAAAAAATCTAAGCTGAAGAAAGTCAGCTAAAATGATTTCTAGCACATACTTGAAAGTAGTAATTTGAACTCTATTCTGAGGCATTAAAGTCCATGTAGGCAGCAACATCGTCGATCTTGACGAGCCGACGATAATCCACGTTCTCTCCGCACATAGGACACTTGCCTTCTTCTTGAAGGATACTGTAGAAAAACAAATTCATATTGTTACTGCTAAAGATTTGGAAGTAATATAATAATAATAATAGTAATATAGTAATAATTCTACTCTATCCTAACAAATATTATAAATGCGAAAGTAAGTTTGTTTGTTTGTTTGTTACCTTTTCACGCCTAAACCACTGAACCGATCATCCTGAAATTTTGCATATACGTTGTCAGGTGTACAGAACGGGGTACGTTTCATCCCGAAAAAAAGTATTGTTCCCGAGAAAAACAACAATAACATTCTTATGATAATAGATGGCGCCACGTGTCTTTCGAATCATTATTGAATTATATTATGGGACAAGCAGAGTACCTACAGAGATGCAATAAAGAATTGAGAATTGAATTGACCTACAACCCGAAATGATTGTCTAATTCTAAATTAACGCGAGCGAAGCCGCGAGCAAAAGCTATATAAACTACATATTAGTTTATTTCAGGGACTTATTTAGTTATTTATTGTAGGAACATTTGTCCCAGAACGGTAATAATAAATAATAATAAGAATACTCTTTGGAGCATTTTGCAGACATGATACATACGCCGGGAGAAGCAAACACTGCGTTACCGTGCTTCGGGTGACAGATCTCGGCGACTATAGTGACCGTCCAGGAATTTGAGGCCTGCTTTGGGTGAAATCCCAAAGTCTCTTGAATACATAGGATGTCGGATGATGAATTTTTTTAGTGTATTGGATACGAGGGTTTTGGCTACTTTGTATGTGTGTATTTTAATTGTTTATATTTGTTGAAATGTGCGTTTTGTTTGTGCAGAATAAACAATTTTTCTTTCCTTCTTTCTTTCTATGTCAAAATGAGTCTTGCAAGACTATTCCGAAATAATTTCTGCTTTATCCTAAGAGATAGACGCTTCGATGTTAATCGAGATTACACACAAGGCTATTTTTTTAGTGGACTGTTTGGCCCTGATAAGGTCCGATTGGAATTTGCCATCGTGGTGAAAGGATTAGCCAATCGACAGAAGGCGATTGCCCAGGGTGCGCCAGACGTAACAACGTCGGAGGGTACGTGGCTTCAGGAGGCTCCTTTCCTGCACCCTTTTCTCGGAAGAGACCTCTGAAGCTGGAGAAAAATTGCTGTCTCAGATAAGCGAGCGACGCAGGAATAATGGATGGAAACCGTCACTATTATTGACATGAACCACAATAGTGAAAAAGCATGGAACACACCACCAACTCACCAGCGAACCACCACTACGGCAGAACTCCCAAAATTAGCAACTGCTCTTCCCTCTCAGAGTCTGTGTGAGGCCCATTTCAACTATCCGACATCATTTTAACTATCCATTGGCGGAGCTGCGGTAAGGCCTCCGGAGTGGATGACATATTGGTGGAACAAATAAAACACATCAGCCCTGTATCTAGGTCGTGGTTGCTACAACTTTTTAACCACTGTTTAGAGACTGGAAACATACCTCGCCTTTGGAGGAAATCAAAGTTTATCGCCCAAATCACGAAACCAAATGACGCCCCTCAAAACTTAAGCCATATATGCCTCCTATGCCACACTTATAAAATATTCGAGAGACTGCTAGCTTCACAAGCCTTGTAGACCCAAAAATTATTCCAGAGCAAGCTGGATTTGACAAGCGACCAGCAGGCTGAGCATGACGCTTTCTATTTCTACTCTGCTGTAGAATAGAAATCGCTTGTCTACCGAAAATGCCCTACTGTCTACACGGAAACGTCATTTTTGTCTACTCTTCCGTCGACAAAACGCTTCGTTACGGTTCTCGTGCTAAGCCTGCAGGCAAGTCTTGCTGCGGCCAGGTCTCACGCAACATATAAGTATTTGTAGACTTGTCGGCAGCCTACGACAGCGTTAACATTCAGCGCTTTTTGTAGAAGGTTACCAACTAAACACGATCTAAAATTTACGCGAATTCTCCGAGAACTACTCAGTAACCGACGATTTCAAGTTAATCAATTTGAAGATAAGAGTAAGTGGCAAACCCAAAAGAACGGTTTGCCTCAGGGTAGTGTACTGGCCCCTGTGCTGTTTAATTTTACACCAATGATCAACCGGTAAGCACAAACACAACCCGCTTTCTGTACGCAGACGACCTGGCATTAACGTGTCAAGCCGGACTTTGAGGAGATTGAGGTCAACTTTTCCACTTTCAGATCTCTGCCATTATTATGCTGACAACGCCTTACGAAATCCCTCAAAAACACTGTCATGCGCCTTCCACCTTCGGAACAGGCAAGCCGGTCGAACAAAATATCTCGGCATACATTCCTTAACTACAGAAAAAACTGCGAGAATATTAAACAGATGAGCACTCATGAATAAACTTCTGGGTCGCCTAAAATCCACCAGATGAGGGGAGGCTTCCTAGGTCCTGCGGACAACTGAAATGGCGCTCTACTTCTCCGCTGGTGAATATGCCTCTCCAATATAGAGCCGCTCTGCCCACTCTATTTTAGTGAATACAGCACTTAATGAGACGTGCCGGTTTTCTACTGGTTGCCTTAAACTGACGCCGAATCTGGACACACGTTGCCGTGGCCGACTTGAACTTAAACCGACCGCACGCAGGATGGCCGCAGCAAAAATAATCTCCACACGTGGGATGTCTCGGATGGTTCCGATTCTCAATGTATATATGCGACGTCTCCTCGCAGACCATGAACCAATTTTCATCTTGCGCCGCCCTGTCACCTATACACGTGAGGACGTTGTCTGCGTCAGCGAATGGTATTAGCATTGCTGATTTCTGAGCCAAACATTTCCACCATCGACACGCTAAGAAGGAGAATACTCACTCAACAAATTCCGTAAGAATAGCTGGAAAGTCACATTCTGGGCACGCAGTCAGATCATCTTTCACTATATGTAGTCCCTGTAAAAGAAAAATAAGTCATTTATGTATGGACGTGTTCCGTGTGGTGCCGGACGTAAAGAATAGCACCTCCCTATTTCTTCCCGTTGGTGTCGTAAAAGGCGACTAAGGGACTTACTAGCGAATGGGCAGCAGCGTTCTCTATGCATTTTAACACCATACTGCGATCGCCAACCCACCTGCCAAGCGTGGCGATTATGGCAACCCCCCCAAAATGTTCGAGGAGGCCTATGTCCAGCAGTGGACGTCTTTCGGCTGAAATGATGATGTATGGACGTTACCTATTTTGTTAATTGAGAGATAAACGGTGAAACTCTTGGAAGCAGTTGCTGTCTTCCCACTGAACATCCAGCGTATCTTTGATAGTCATAATATAACTTACTGTAGCTAAACAGAATGGCACGTCTACTTCACAGCGTGTACACGTGAGCTCTGCTATAGGCAGGTCGCTCTCACAGTGAGGGCACGGCGCCACGGGCGGGGGGGGCGGGGCGTCGCGTGCGCCGTGACGTACCACGCTTTCTATCTTCTTCACGTATTTGGAGTCAATCTGGTGGCGAAAGGTTTTTAGGTTTAGGATTTTCTCTCAATCAGAGCACCCGAGATCTTATCTCTTCACAACCCTTGGTTGACTGGTAGAGAATGCCTAAGGCATTAAGGCCGCCTTTGTACATTATTGTGTGCGAGAAGTTTAAATAAATAAATAAATAAAGGTATTATTATAATTGGTATGAACATAGTTCATAAAAGGTTTTCTTCGTTTTCTACGCACAGCTACGCATAATATTACAAGATGATTTTGGACGACTAAACGCGCATTGTCGCACGTCTTTAGTAGACAGTGCGGGAGTCCTGTGCGTTTTCAACTAAAAATCGAACAAACGCAAATGCATCTAAAATGAGGCGATATAGGCGATCTAAAGCCCGTTTCAGACCGCAATCGAAAACGTTACTGTTTCAACTAAGCGCGATTTACTTTTAAAATTCGTCCAAAAGTCGGCGCCAAGTTTATTTGCACATTAAAGTAAAAAAATATGGTTTACAATAAAAATAGGCCTTAAGTAAAATTACATGTTAGAGTTGCAACCAATACCTAAGATAAGATAACTTAATATATTGTAATATAGGTATCAGCGCCCACCCTCGTTATCATTATACCCGATGTTATTGTGCCTAGCTTGTAGAATAATTTAAAACGAATAAGAATAACATCTTGCAGCAACAACATAAGTGATCAGTGAGGTATAAAATAAGTATTTTAATAACAGGATTATGTTGCTGAGTTTAAGTTATACTTAATTAGTTATAATAAGTTGAATTATAGATTGTTTTATACTAAGCACAAGAATAAGGGACTGTTTAGGCACAAAAAAAGAATTAAAATTAATAAAGAAAAAATAAAAACAGATTTGTGGTGTGCGATGGTGAAACGTGCATACGTGGATGTGTTTGTGTATGTGTGTGTGTATGTGTGTGCGGATGTTTTTGTGTGTATATATGTGTTTCAGAGCAAAACTTAGGATATAGAATTTTAACAAGTACAAATACTTACATGAATAAGTATTTATATCGTTTATTTATTTTTGTCATTTTAAACAAAAATATATAGACGATTTTATTTTTTATTATACAAAAACAATAGGCAAGTACGCTAAACAGCTTTTCAGTTTCATCATAGGTTAGGGATAGAAGCCAAGTGGTCACATTTTGTTTGCACTCTATTTTTGTCATGGAGAATATTTGCAACTGTTTATTTGCAATGTTGAATAGTCTTAGGTCTAGGAACATGTTGAATCTTTGTGCAAAAGATGTTCTACAGGCAAAACATGTTATACGTCCAATGTCTACAGGGTACAGATTTGAATATATCGAAACGTCTTCTCCTAGTAATTAGGTTTAAAGAATCTTTCAGAATCAGAATTTATTTTTCAGTAAGGGCACTTAGCTTAACACAGGACAGCTGTCTCATAGTTAAGGCTAGTACAAAGAGTTTACGTACAGTTAGTACCTCACATTCCCTGTACAGCTCAGTGGTAAAAAATACCTGGGCTTAAAGTAACTTACCTTTAATAAGGCTCTTTGAGCAATTAAGGTATGCGTTTTAGCGGCACCTCCCAAGTAATACAATAGGTTATAACCGCTTGACACAAGGAATAATAAACCATTTTCATAATATTAGCATTGTAAACGGCCACCGCTCAGCATAATGCATGAAGTACCTATTTGGTGAAGTAATTTTGAGGAAGCCATTTTATGACCATGTTAAAACCATGTTGTGCTTTTTGGAAGGTTTCACTCCAAAAATCACAATCGAAATCCGGGTAGTATCATCTGCATACGAAATTATTTTACAGTTTTCAATCATACTAATATTTTGCGAGTGTGTGTATTTGTTACTTCTTCACGCTGAAACGGCTGAACCAATTTAGGTAAAATTGTGTATGGAGGTAGCGGACACTCTAGATTAACATATAGGCTACTTTTTATCCCGATATTCCCACGGGATCGAGACTAATGCGGGTGAAACCGCGGGGCGCAGCTAGTATTATATAAATGCAAAATGGTTATATCGGATCTGGAGAGCATGAATAATAATTAATATCACCGTGAAATGTTGTCAAAACCATCAAAAATACTGTGAAAATATGGTAGTAAGACATAAACTACCTGTGAGCGATATTCAGGCTGCATTAACTCTCTGGCCCAGTGATAAGCCTGGTGCTTCAGCCCAGCGCGACTGCATTCGATGACCGTTGATGTCAATATCGATACTTGATCTGTAATCATCGAATAAATATACTGTATAAATAATACGTATATGGAACTCCATTTAGCTTTCGCAGTCAAGTCAAATCATTTATTTAGGCACATAAAAGGCACTTATGAATGTCAAAATTTACAGAAAAATAGAAGTGATTCTACTTGCACCTTCCAAAATGTAGTTTCGTACGTCGAGAGAAGACTTTAAAACTTAAGGCGCTGACAAAAGGCAAATGATAAAAGTAGACTTGTCTTAAACAAAAAAATTGCCAAATCTATATAGTTTGTGGTATCGGAAAAATGTTATTCTTGAACATATTTTTTAGAACTTGGTTGTTACCAAAACTCGTTTAGAAAAAAAATCTCGATACAAATTAATGGTAAACTTACCCTTTACTTTGAGTTTCAATCCAAAATATCTGTATTCAATATCAATGTACGGTTGGTATTTTAATAACAAGAACGTCTTATTTGTATGCAGAACTTGTTTGTTTTTTATTTTCGATTGCTCAACTCATTTTTGATTAAACAAATAATTGCTTCATTTTTTGCAATAAATTATAATCGTTGTGTCATCGCGCTTCTCTTTCTTTTGTATGCAGTCTGACAGTGACAGCGGTTTACCTGTTGTCAGCGTCTTAAGGCATTTAGACTTCAAGAAACTTACGTTGTGGTGTCGGGAAGAATGTGACGTCAGCGGCAGTGCGTAGCAGAAGTCTAGCAGCCAAGTCATGACGACCTCGCTTCACGTGGGTGCGCACCTAAATAATACATTCCTTTTTTACTAGATACTTGAAAAATCGGCTATGAAATGATCGACCACAGCCAGATTCGATGGGTAGAGTATAATTCAGGATGTATTTTTTATCTTGTAAGTTTTGACTACATGGGACTATACAAACAAATTAAATGCAATCTGACATCAAGCTCAAAACAATCTCATCATCTTCAATCTGCGCACTAAGGCACGTCCTATGCGTGATAGATTGTCGACTCGCTGAGCCCGTAACTCTTCAGTACACATTGGTAAGCGTTGCACAAGTAGGAGTATACCAGCGCGAATGGTAACGATAATGCGAAGTTTTTGACCGTGCTCTGGATTTTCATTTCTCGGCGTCGGACCGACCGTTGAGAATCCAACAGAGTGGTCCTAACTCGTTAATAAGTGCAGTTTGATTTTCAACTCACGCCACTAAGCCGAGCGTTGATAATCCAGTGCGCGGCAAAAAACATCGCGTTAAGGCCCGGCGCCCATTGGCGGCACGGCATGGCAAGGTATTTTAAGGCGACGAATAAAAATATAACTTAATAGTATGGAAATAAAGTTGAAATATCAATGTTAACAAAAAACACCGCGGTATGTTCAGGCCGGCGCTCATTGAAATTTCAACTTTATTTCCATACTATTAAGTTATATTTTTATTCGTCCCCTAAAAATACCTTGCCAAGCCGTGCACCCAATAGGCACCGGGCCTAAAAAGAGCGGCCGTGCTAACGTATGCTAAAGCCCGCATGTCTGTTGAATTTCTAGTCAAGTTAATGACCTCTCATCGCTTCAAAAATCTGCCTGCCCTTTTTTCTATCTGTCTGTAAACTGACCAGTATATAGCTGTGCAGTAACGCGATGGCATGCCTCATGTCCCTCGGTACAGGCATGCGTGACGCGCGCAGAGACACGCACATAGCGCGGACCACGTCGCGAGCTTCACGATACTTGCCGGCTCGGCATTCGGCCCCGGCTATTATTACCTGTAATTAAATATGAAATAATTGGCCAGATAGACAAATGAAGCGAACCTAATCAAGAGAAGATTAAACAGATCATAATATCATAAATGGCGTGGTACTGAGATCGAACACAGCCCGAACCCTAAATATTTAGGTTTGACATTGGATAGGGCCCTAACGTATAATTCACACTACCTCAAAACAAGATGTTTCACATCTGCCAGGCGTCCCGTGACGACTCATTTTATTTTTTATTGTCTATCTGTGGACATTTGTAAATGGCCTTCAATTACATATAATACTGTAGAAATTAGCTGTGAGTTTCCCGAATAGAATAAAATAACATAATTCTCACCGCAGTTTTAGCAGCCTCCGCAAACTGCCTCTTGGCCATGTACAGTCGGAACAAGTGACGTGGTTCACGTGGGGTGCCATCTGTCTCACCCAGTAGAAACTCTATCAACCTGTAATAAACTTTAAATGACTTCCACAAGACAGCTTTTTAGTTGATTCAGAAACGTTCAGGTTTACATTATTTACTAGATAATGTACCCTAGTCGTCGAATCTGACTCGGCTGGGCAGCGTTCGGGAAGCTTCGCAATATCTTCTCGTCCCACATACCGCAGTGTCTCAAGACGAAAGTCTTTGACCAGTGCGTGTTGCCAGTGATGACCTACGGCACTGAAACGTGGTCGCTCACAATGGGCCTTAACAGAAGGCTAAAAGTCACCCAAAATGCAATGGAGAGGGCTATGCTTGGAGTTTCCCTACGTGATCGAATCAGAAATGAAGAGATCCGCAGGCGAACCAAGGTAACCGACATAGCCCGAAGAATTGCCAAGCTTAAGTGGCAGTGGGCAGGGCACATTGCTCACAGAACTGATGGCCGATGGGGCTGAAAGGTTCTGGAGTGGCGACCGGGTACTGGAAGACGTAGTGTTAGAAGGCCTACTACAAGGTGGACCGATGACCTTGTGAAGGCTGCAGGTATCCGCTGGATGCGAGAAGCACAGAACCGGTCGAAGTGGCGGTGCTTGGGGGAGGCCTATGTCCAGCAGTGGACGTCTTACGGCTGAAATTATGATGATGATGATGTACCCTATTCTTAGCAATTTCACACAGGATGAACATTGTGGTAATTGCGATTGAGCATGGCTTTGATTTATAGGTCATTAAAATGTAACAGTAAGTGAAAAAATTGTATTGCCATCGGTCACAACTGAATAGGCCAAAAGAATGAAGTCCAAAATTAGCTTGCAAAATTTGGCTGAAAAAAAACCAATAACTTAAGAGCGTTTACGACGTACGGCATTTCATACAAACTTTCAAGCCCTAGTTTTTTGAAATGACTGAACCGATTTGACTGAAACTGCATACGCATAAGCAGGATACAAAGGTCTAAAAAGTTAGTTAAGAACATTTTCGAAAAATAGTGCTACAGCCAAATTAGACCGATTTTAAATTTTCAATAAAAACATTTTTTCGAGATTTTCATTTATCGGTTTTTAAATAAGACATTTCAAAAATTACGAACGAAACTTTTAGACTTTGTATCCTGCAAAAGCGTATGAAGTTTCATTAAAATCGGTTCAGCCATTTCGAAAAACAAGGGCTTGAAAGTTTGTATGAAATGCTACAATGTGTAAACGCTCTTAAAGACTACAATAAAAAAAGAGAATCGCCTTTACCTCCTCGTCAATCTCTCATCATCACTCGCAGCCACTGCATCAATAGCGATACTAATCGCCTCATTATCCTCTTCCTCGGAGCCCCCACTCCTCAACAAATGCGACATCGCCTTACTATACTCCCCTGCATGAAAATAAAACTTGCCCGCAAGCAAATGATTCTTCTCCCCATCAAAATGTAACGCTAAACTTTTGAAATCTTCCGGTCTAGCTTGGGAAGTCTGTATTAGTATTTCTCCATATAAGTGTAGCTTCCCATTCTTCCTTGCCAGTTGAAATGCCTCATCATAACATAGAGACATTACTAAGAACTTAATAGCTGACGTCGGATCATCACTGTTTTGGAAATAGTTGGCTACCATTTTCGCGCCTTGTATAGATTTCGTTTCTTGAACAAGATTTACAGCTTCATCTATATCGTCTAGTTTATCGAGATTCAAACGTATAGCAGCTTCGTAGTCTTGGGCTTTTAGGTAAGACTTTAACGCATCTTGGTACCTGCCTTCAGCTTCTTTAGCTTTTGCGTACTGTATGTGAATGCTTGGAGAGTTTATCTTTGGCAGTAGAGCTTCAACTTTGAGCCAGGATTTAAGTTTTATGTATAGGGATGCGGCTTTTTCCGTATTCCCTGCATGGTCATATAGAGCTGCTGCATGGCTGTACTGTTTTTCTTCTTCTAACAATTGTGCACATTCTTTAACCAGCATGATGTCGTGTGAATGTTTCATAGCGGTTGTTAAGCCTCTCATGACGTCACCGCATCGTATCGCCATTCGTGCGATCCCTGCCTCGCATTTGTCGTTATGTTCTTTGATTTTAATGTCGTCTGTGTTTTCTGTTATGAGGCTTTTCTCGTAATTTGTTAGGGCTTCGTGGTAGTCTGCTCTGTGGAGTGCGAACATACATAGTATTCTAAGTATAATTCAGTAAAAAGTGGACGAGAGACGAAATATTTGGTAAGTCTGATTGTTTTCTTAGTACCTAATTATATATATTGTGAGGATTCTATTTAAATGCAAAAAACACATGAAACTAAGTCCACGAACACCGATGTTTCACTGAGCATATTATCCTACTATAATATTATAAACGCGAAAGTTTGTACGAGTAAGTATGGATGGATGGTTGGATGGATTTTTGTTACTCTTTCACGTAAAAAGGGCTGGACCAATTTTGATAAAAAAGAGAGAGGAGGCCTGTGGCTCAGAAGTGGGACCATTATAGGCTGATTATGTTAAGACGCTGACAATAGGTAAACTGCTGTCACTGTCAGACTGCATACAAAAGAAAGAGAAGCGCGATGACACAACGCTTGTAATTTATTGCAAAATATGAAGCAATTATTTATTTACCCAAAATAAATTTTTAAATCAATTTACTCAAAAACAACCAAGTTCTGCATACAAATAAGACGTTCTTGTTATTAATTAAATACCAGCCGTACGTTGATATTTAATACAGATATTTTGGATTGAAATTCAAAGTAAAGGGTTAGTTAACTGTTATTTTGATTTTTTTAAACTTATTTTGGTAACAACAAAGTTCTGAGAAATATGTTCAAGAATAACATAACTTTTTCACTTCCACAAATTATATAGATTTGGCAATTTTTGTGTTTAAAACAAGCCTACTTTTATCATTTGCCTATATTGTCAGCGCCTTAATGATGGAACCTTTGACCGTAGCCAAACGACACATACGTGAGCTCCAAGTGCTGTGCCCGATGCAGCGTGATGGCGGGCGCCTTGGCGGGGCAGCTCACGGCCGCGATGTCGGCGGCGCGCGCCCAGTGCCCGCGCGCCGCGTGCAGCTCCAGCGCGTGCAGCGCGCCGGCGCTCGAGCTCTCCAGCCAGCGAGCTGCGGCCGAGCCTTTACATAGGCACGCGCAAAGCATGCCGCTAACAGACAAATTATAAAAAACTTTAAGAGCGTTTACGACATACGGCATTTCATACAAACTTTCAAGACCTTGATTTTCGAAATGACTGAACCGATTTTAATGAACTTCATACGCATATTTAAGCAGGTCTAGAAAGTTATTTAAGAACATTTTCGAAATGTCGTATTTAAAAACAGATAACTGGACATCTCTGTTTCTATGGAAAATTTAAAATCGGTCTAATTTGGATGTAGCACAATCCTTAACCCTTAACTTGGCAAAATGCAACTCACATGTTGGTACAGTATTCTGGCAAAGTATAAAACTGAAAATTAACAATTTATTTATTTTTAAATAGGTTGTAAATAGCTTAAATACATTGTAATGGATATTTTTTATGATATTAGTTTGTTAATTTATAAAATATTAATAGTGCCCCAAAGGGTAGCTAAAATTATTAAAACACATTGACGATTGACGTTTAATATAGTTATTTTGTTTTCTGCACATGCCGAAACTCATATCTTATTTGCATGTGTCCTCTAGTACACTTGCCAAGTTAAGGGTCTAACTTTTAGACCTTTGTGTCCTGCTTATGAGTATGAAGTTTCATTAAAATCGGTTCAGTCATTCCGAAAAACAAGGGCTTGAATGTTTGTATGCAATGCCGTACGTCGTAAACGTTCTTAAGACAGGGCAGTTAACAAAACTTGAGTTTTTAGAGACTTCTATAAGAAAGAGTTGGATTTTCGTCAAAAAATCCAAGAGACAACAGAAGACAGAAAACGTTTTAATAGTCAGAAAATAGCAAACTTTCAACAATCGAGAATTTTCAACAGCAATCTTCAAAAGAGAACCTCATGCTTAAAGTATTGATAAAACTCACCACAATATAGAGAGGTCTTCGATATGAGAAGCATCTTCCAGCGCCCAGACCATCGCCACATCACTTAACCTCGTGTAGACCCGAATCGCTGCCAACCAGAATGTAAGGTAAAGAAAAGTTACAACAATTTAAATACAATCTTTCAAAATATCAGAAATAAACATTCAGATTCCATCTACTGAGACTCATAAAAGGTAACATGGACTATGAATTATTATTTATTTATTTATTAAATCATGGAAGACTTACAGCTTAGAAACGTAACAAAAAGGAAACAATAGTCAACAGGAAGCCAATTACAAGTCTTCGCGTATAGAATTAGATTAGAAATTTATATATGAGCATACAACAGCAATACGTCATGCATTTTGTTGTCTAAGAAGTTAGATATTTGACTAAAACTACTAGACTAATTATGAAAAACGAGCGAGCCTCATATTATGTTACACATTATATGCGACTACTGTACCGCCTAAGGGCTTGTACACAAAACTGCGTTGCGACGTCGCATCGCAAAAATCTGCGACGGTACCCCTAAGATTTTCTTCTGCGCTTACCTTCTGCGTTGCGAATTCGCACGAATTCGCAGTTTTGTGTACAAACCCTAAGATGTGTAGCATAATATGATGTGTTACATCTGACATCTTACCTTGATAATAAGCAACTGAGCAGCAACAGAAATTAACCTTAAAATTTGAAAAGCTAATTACAGAAATATTTATTCGAATAAATTATTCATTAGTAGTGATCGCCCACTGTTCGAAATTCGACCCCTCTACTTACAATCTATTTGTATAGCACTTACTAATTCCATGCTATTAAAAAGTACTTACTTATTCCATGCTCAAGCTGTAACTTCCTGTTACACACTGCCGTCCCTTTTAATGGAAAGATGTTACACTCAAAAACTCACCAAACTCCACATTTAGCTCTGCAATAGCAGATTCTCCCATCTTCCTCCACAGATCCACTTCATCCACCGCGTCACAGAAAAGCCAAGCTTCGCTAAATCTTCTTAAGGCCAACAACTTATCAATATGGCGGCGTTGGTTCGCTAGACGCTTCTCTGTATCAGCATCGGCTAGGCCACTCGTGTTATGTGAGTCCAACGCTACTTTTATTACTCTGTGGAGGATAAGGAGATAAATGATAAATGACGACCTTTTTCGCTTCACCTAGCTAGAAGGCAACCCACCCTACGTCTCCCGATTTGTCTCCACTGAAGAGCACTTCTTCCCCTACTGTCATCGGTTCTATGATTTTTTTTTACTATGGCCTTCCCATTATGCCATTCATTTCCAACATCGTAGGAAGCAAAAAATTGCACTGCACTGATTATTTGGGATGTTATTAGGATAGATACTGTAACTGTCTGTCACCTACTCCTTCCTATTCGGTAACAATTTTTTTTTTCTATACTACGCTGTCCCACTGCTGGGCAAAGGACTCCCTCCACTCCTTCGCGAGCCCGCGCGACCTCCTTCCAGTTTTGACGGAACCTACCCAGTTCGTCCCGTCATCTCCTACGTGGTCTGCCGCGACCCCGGCGCACTGTCTGAGGGCACCAATTCTGTGCTATTTGGGCCCACAGTTGGTCATGCGGCAGCCATGGCCTGCCCAGTCCCATTTAAGTTGGGCAGCCTATTGAGCCACGTCAGATATCTTTGTTTTGGAGCGCAGTATTATGTTTCGAACAGGATTTAACGCCTAGTTTACTGCGCTCCATTGCTCATTGGCAGACCTTGAGTTTGGATTTCTGGATGTTAGTCAAAGATCAAGTCTGTGCACCATAGCTTAAGACGTGAAGAATACACATGTCCATGAGCCTGCGTTTCAGTACCATAGATAACTCACCCTTGAGTAGTTCCTTCATGGACCAGTAGCTCTTCCAGGCGTTTTCCGTTCGTCTTGTAATTTATTTATCTTGCCACGCCTGGAAAGAGACTATTTGACCCAAGTAAAGGTATTCCTGGACATGTTGTATTGTCTCCCCGTCTACTTGTATGATTACAGGTCTTTCATTGCACATAACTTTGGCTTTCAACATATTCATCTTCAGTCCAACCTCAAGGCTTGCATTACTAAGCTCTTGGAGCATCCGTTCAAGTTCAGTGGCTGAGGATGTTATATTTATTTTAAAACCAGCACATCGTTCGGGTCACGGAGAGACTCTTCCCATTAAATAGATAATATAAGAATGATCTATTTAATGGGAAGCAAGGTAGTACAAGTAACGGCAGACAGGTCGAATGCAATAATTCACCACATTCTAGAGATACGAGTAAAATTACCGATTTCTAATCGCAGCTCACAATACCAGTGCCAACATCTGGTTACCATGGGTTGAGCTCGGGCAATACCCAAGCGGGCCCTTAAAAAAATTTAGTAATTGTATAAAAACGGCATAAAACCTATTCTGCGTATTCTTTTGGTATGGTATATGCTTTGGTATAAAACACCCAAGCTCGCGTGGTGTTTTAGGGATTTAGGGGACTGTACAATCAGTCACGGCAGTCAGTGTTGAACCGCTTAGTTGACGTTCTAGTCTAGGGTAGGAGGGTCATTCGCGCTCTCACGCCCCTAGTCGCCGCAGGAGACGCCCCGGGCGTCGGGAGTCGCAGGCCGATTCTCGGCCACCGTAGGCACGGGTTTGCGGAAGGTGAGCGATGGGTAGCTCGCCGTCCGATAAGGACCAGGCCTACCAACTGTTTATTACAGCTGTCATTGGTCATGCCACCAACGCAATAGAAGTCAAAACCAGACTGAGACCAGGAACAGACCAGGCCCATCGACGGCACGTTGTGTTCCACGCGCGCTTCAAAGAGATGTCAGCACCAACTGACGGGATCCGTTAGGGCCAATGCCTAACAGGGTTGCGAGTTTGTCCGAAAGGGATATCGTGGCCCTGGCACACAGGCAACGGAAGGTACCCGGGTGGGTTTTAGTCAGTGAAAGTCTGCAACGCCCTCCAAGTTATTTGATAATTTCCCACACAAAAGAAAAGGTAGGAGGGCCAAGGGCCATGTCCGAATGGGCTGTCGCAAGATAACGAGTATAAGTTACTAAGTTAAATATAGTTGGGTTAAAGCCCAGATTAGACTAATTTCGTACTTAATGTAGTTAGTGTGTGTGTTTTTGTTGGAGCGACTGGGTGAGTCTTTAATAATTATCCTAGGCTGATAGTGTAATTAAAGTTCTTGTAACTGAACATATTCAAATTTTTTATTTGACCTACTCTATGATCCAGTACCTAATTCTAGAGTTTTGTATTCTTTGTCTCCGACCAATAATAGGGCTTTAAGAGAGATTATCCCATCATAGAACCATTTCACTTCTCTCTAGTCACCTTGGACGAAATTAAAAAGATTATCCTCTCCATAAAATCCAAGGCTGTGGGCTATGACGGCATCAGTCGTAGTATGGTCATTTGGGTGCTTGATATCCTTCTCCCTCCGATTACCCACATCATCAACTTTTCTCTTGATTCTGGACTTTTCCCATCCCTGTGGCGTATGGCTTTTGTCCGCCCACTCCCTAAGATTTCAAATCCCTCTCTACCCAGCCACTTTCAACCTATTTCCATTCTCCCATTCCTGTCCAAAGTGCTTGAGGCCTGCGTACACAAGCAGTTTACAGGGTTTGTCCACGAGAACAACCTTGTTAGCTCTTTCCAGTCTGGATTCAGGCCTGGGCACAGTACGGCCTCCGCTCTCCTTAAAGTGACTGCCGACATTAGAGAAGCAATGGAGAATACCAAGGTTACCGTTTTGGTATTAATTGATTTCTCCAATGCCTTTAATGCTGTCAGCCATGATATTCTCCTTTCTATCCTCTCTCATCTTATGGTTTCGCCCGAGGCCCTGGAATGGTTCTCTTCTTATCTTCGGGGACGTCGGCAATCGGTTCGCGTTGATGAGAGCTCATTGAGTTGGCGCGACCTGGATGCTGGTGTTCCACAAGGCGGTATTCTTTCTCCATTGTTATTCTCCATCTTCATTAATTTTATAACTCTCTGTCTTCGATGTTCGTATCATCTTTACGCTGATGATCTTCAGTTGTATGCGGCTGAGCGGGTGGAGAGTTTATCGGACGCTATAGCAGATGTAAACCGAGACTTGGACTCTATCAAAAAGTGGTCTGATAGTTTTGGGGTGTCAGTAAACCCCTCAAAGTGTCAGGCCATTGTAATTGGAAGCTCGCGCATGATGGGTAGGGTGGCACTTAGCTTTCTTCCTCCTCTTATTTTTAATGGTACCGTCATACCCATTACTCCTACAGTGAAAGATCTCGGTTTGCATCTTGACACAACGCTGGGCTGGCAACGCCAGGTTTCTAGTGTTAGTCAAAGGGTCAACGGTACTCTGCGATCCCTGTATCGTCTGAGAAACTTTTTGCCCGCTAAGACGAAGACTATGCTTGTGCAGACTTTGATATTCCCTATCATCGACTATGGTGACGTGTGCTACTTTGACTTGAATGCGGTTTTGCTGGATAAGCTCGACAGACTACTCAACAATGGTATCCGGTTCATATTTAATCTAAGAAAATATGACCATGTGTCGAGTTACAGGACTGAGCTCAAATGGATGTCCATTCGCCAGAGAAGAAGTTTGCGCGCTTTGACCTCACTTTTCTCCCTTCTCAACTCTCCCAGCCCTCCTTCTTATCTTATGTCTCACTTCCAGTATCTATGTTCTTCACACGCTAAGAATCTGCGTTCTTCCAACAATCTTCTTCTACTCTGTCCTTCTCATACTTCTGACTTTGTTCATTCTTCCTATCATATTCAGTCCATTCTTCTCTGGAATGCGCTTCCTCTTGATATCAGGACGGCCACTAGTCGGTATGCATTTAAGCGGAAATTGCAGAGTTATTTACAAAACAAATAGCGTAGAGTCATCTCAATTACCTCCTTTCCTTGAATTTGTATGTATTATATTTATATATATAATATAGGGATATGTTATAGTATATATGTACGTATGTATATGTATTATATGTTTATAATCTATTTATGTACTTGAGCACCTATTTTATTAATAGTAATATAAATAGGTTAGAATTTAATATTTTTTAATATTATTATTTTCTCTCCATCAGAGCACCCGCCATGTTATCTCTTCACCACCCTTGGTTGACTGGTAGAGAATGCCTAAGGCATTAAGTCCGCCTTTGTACCTTATTGTGTGCGAGAAGTTTAAATAAATAAATAAATTATCCAAAAACTCTATTAAGTAATGATTTTTGAGTTTCGATTCTCAACCCAATTATCTAGTAATTCTTGAATGTCGTATTCTTTATCTCAGACCAAGAAATCGGGCACTGACTGCGATATGCTGAATTTATTGATTGATAATTAAAAACTTACGACCCTCCATTGGCGTAGCAGTAGACGTCTCCAGAGAACAGTATGAGTGGTACATGCCCGGGCATTAGCGGCGTCGTGCGTACTAGGTCGACGTGAGAGCCGTTGATGGAGTTCGCGGAGTAGTAGTACGTCTCTATCGCCTCGTCCGTGTAGATTATGAACACGTTGCGGTCTGAGAGGCAGATGTCCCAGATTATGCCCCTGGAAATTGAGATTTTGGAAGTTAATTGTGGAAAATAAATAGCCTAAATCCAAACCCTGATTTTTGACTTCTAATAATTATATCGATCGATAAATCGATACCTACGTTAATCAGTTTATTTTGACTTTTTGGTCAGTACCACATTCCACAAGTCAAACATCAAAGTTAATGCAACTTCATATCTACATAAATTTGCCTGGCAACAGATTATTTTTAATATAGCATTAAGCGTCAGCGAACGATGTTTAATCATTCAGTTTTTTTTCTGCCTAGTCAAAAGTCATTTACATAGACAATCAAATAGTCCTCCAGATAAAATTTTAACTAGCCGCGTGTAGTGTGTGCGCAGACATTTGCCCATACATTTCTGGGCATTCTCCTTTGCAATGATTTTTGTAAGATTTTGTATGGCAAATCTGTCAAAAACTCACAATGGAGATACCACTGCAACGTTTGTATAAGAATTGCCCCCTGGTAGTGCTTTCTACCTGACGTCTCCAGTAGCAGTCCTGGTGAGCGCGCACACGTCGTCGGCGGCGGGGCAGTACACGTGCACGCGGCGCCGCTCGTCGGCCACGCACGTGCGCGCGCCGCCGATGTCGCAGTGCACGCCGCGCACGCCGCACGCGTGCCGGTAGCGCGCGCACGTGCGCCACTCTTCCACGCCGAAGTACTCGATGTGACCTTGCTGGGGTGGGGATAGAGAAAAAAGTTACAGCTTGAAATTTGTGTCTGCGCCGGGATTAGGAGCCAACTTTAAAAACCTTCTTTACAGTCCGATCAACCGATTTTGACTTCTATTGCGTTGGTGGCATGACAAATGGCAGCTGTAATAAACAGTTGTTATTGTAACTACGTTTTTGCTTTTAATGCCATCTTTATGCCTAAGGAATAGAACTCAAAATCGGTTGAAGGGACTGCAAACAAGTTTATTTAAATGTCTAATCCTATTTCAAATGGAGCATAGATCCAGTGAAATACGTCTCCTACCGTTTGCTACTAGCACACCACAAAATTTCTGTGTATTCTAGGTTCAGCCATACTAACATATTTGGCCTGCAGATTGTAAAACTCCAATCTTGGTTTTTTTGTAAATAATCTCAAAAAAGGATAGTAAAAGAAAGAAAGAAAATACATTTATTTAGCAGACTACAAGCACACAATAGAGTAGAGACCAAAAAGGTAGAGATCATGAAGGTGTAACTTGGCGGTTTACTTTATGGCTCTGGAAAACAGCTTAACCCAGCAGTCAAGATAAATAAAAAGACATTAAAAAAATGCTAAGCTCGGATAAAATTGTAGACTAGTCACAGAAAATCAATTATGATACTTACATCAGTGACAAATATAAAGAAGTCGCTTGTGAGGTGTATGTCAACGATCTTAGCTCCCTGCATGTGTGGCTCTGGAAACAATATGGCTTCCTTCTCCGGCTGCGTTGGGTCCACTTGATCGATCTAATTGCAGAAAATAAGCAAATGTAACTTCGCTTAATTAATTCGCTAATAATTCAGCAGATAATGCGTTATTAACCATTGAAAATCCGTTTTGGTTCTTCAGAATATGGGAGGCTATAAATCATCATCTGCCCAGCCTTGTTCCAGCTATGTCGGGGTCGGCTTCCAGTCGGATGCAGCTGAACACCAGTATTTTACATGGAGCGACTGATTATCTGACCTACGCAACCCAGTTACTGGGTTACACGATACCACTTGGTAAGACTGGTCGTCAGACTTTCGGGCTTCTGACGACCCGTAACAACTGTCAAAAGATCTACAAATGACAGTCAGGACCAACGGCTTAACGTGCTTTCTAAGGCACGGAGACGTCTTTGTATGTAAAGATGGTCACCCATCCAAAGACCAACCCCGGCAAGCGTAGCTTAACCTGATCAATCGACCCGTGCGGCTATTATTACTTAGCCCCAAACCGCTGGGAGGCTATAAATACAAAGTGGACATAAAAATGGTTGAATTTGTTGAATCTGATACCCAGTAAAAATTATAGTATAACATAATGGAATGATGGATGGTGTGCCGTTGTCAAGAGTGCACTCATTCAAGTACCTTGGGCATATTTTAACCACTAGCCTTAAGGACGATGACGATATTGAGAGAGAGCGGAGGGCGCTGTCGGTTAGAGCGAATATGATTGCCCGCAGGTTTAAGCGTGCTTCTACGGAGGTTAAAAAAACACTTTTTAGAGCCTTTTGCTCATCATTTTACACCTATGGCCTGTGGGTACATCTTACGCAAAGATCGTACAGTGCCCTTCGCGTGCAGTATAATAATGCTTTCAGGGTGTTGATGGGGATGCCTCGCTTCTGTAGCGCATCAGGGATGTTTGCGGATTTGCGTGCTGATTGCTTTTATGCATTAATGCGTAAAAGATGTGCGTCCTTGGTGCGCAGGGTGCGAGCTAGTTCCAACAGCATCCTGGGAGTTATTGCTGACAGGCTGGACTGCTCTATAGTAAGTCGTTGCTCCAGTATTTCAGCTGGAATGCTGAAGCAGTGAATAAGTTGTTGTGTGTGTTTTGTAATTGTTATTGTAATTGTATCACTAACATAGTTGTAAGTTTATTTTATTGTTACTAATACTGTATGAGTCTCATTAGTTACTCCCAATAAAGAATTTTAATTATTATTATATTGAGTTCTTTATTTTTCTTCTCATTTCAGAGAGTTTTACAACCTTACCCACGGGCTAGAGCCAAGTGGGTAAGGGGAAATTTAAATTGAAAAGGTGGATGATATTGTAGAAGAAGTAATTATTATTATTATTATAATCAGCAGTGATCGGAAAAAGGTGAGCTAAAATACCTAAAGTTTGAAAAAGAACAGAGACAAAGTGGAGACGCCTTACGACAAAATATTTTTTTATTCAAATCAAATCACTTATTGGTTTGCAAACATGGGTAATTGGTACATAGATGTTTTATTATAATAGTCCTCCATATTCTGCCGTCACATGGGCATGCAAATCATATTTATTATTAATTAATAAATTTAAAGGTATTATAATTTTAAGTAACAATTATGAAAATAAAATAATAGAAAATTCAAATTAATGTCAAATCATTTGAATACTAGTAAAATGTCATAATAATACAAAAATGTCAAATGTCAACCAGATTACAGTAATAAATAAAAAATTAAAAAATCAAATGTAATAATAGCATGTCATAATATCATGTCAATCTGATATTACTTACGACAAAATATAATATTTTCTCCATAAATTCATGTTGGTTTTTTTTTTCAACAACTTAAATTCGTGTTAGCATGCTGCCTGCTTGTACGGGAGTTACACACAGGGGGCGTTAAATTTCTGTAGTTTTTTGCCTAGGACGCACCGTTTTCGAGATATTTTATTTGTGTATTAATTCGTTTAAAAAATAATGAATTTGAAGGCAGAGGGTCCAACATCTTAAATGAAAGTAAGAGGTATAGCAGAAGTCAGCCTTTATTTCCACAACTTATTAATTCACTTTAATAATAGTTTAATTCAGACTACAGTATCTAAGCGCTACAACATGTGCACCGGGCCGAGCCTGCGACAAGAATGATCCCCGCCTTGCTGCGCGCTCGATTATATAGAGCGGCTCGAGTAGTGGGGAGAGTGGGGATGCCTAAGTGACACATTGCAGTGCGTAATTCGGCCCGTTGCACGTGCTGTTTACAATGGTGACGCCGTCACGGCCATACTGACGTGCGGACGTCCTCGTGCGCGTAGTCTCATCAAACAGTATCTAAAAAGACAACGATACTATTAATGTTCGTTCATCCTGACTAGCAATCTGGTCCAGTTCATAATTTCAGGGTTTGCTCATAACTCTGGACCGCTCAACATTGAGCCTTAAGAACTTATACCAGCATACTGGTCCGGTTCATCCCTTCAGTTGCTACTTATTCTGGACCGCTCGTTACTGAGCCTTCAGAAATTATTATATTTTTTTTTTTTTTTTTGTTAGTGGTCACCGGCCATTACAACTTAATGACCTTGCAAAACTATTATCCCCTGGACCAGACATTGCCGACTAAATCAAGTCTTTTATTCAAACTAGGCTGAGAATCTGCACTTTTACATGAGACAGTCCCCCAAAAACGCCCACCCGTCACCACTTCCTAGTGCTTTAGCTGGGAAGAAGAAGTGGCGCAACAAACTCCCCAGCAGCACAGCTGTCTGTTCACATATAATACTTGAATTTATACAATACTACTTATATAAGAATGTATATAAGACTACACAGGATCACCTCTTTTGCTAATTATTATGACTGCTTTAGTAATAATAGCAATTCACAGACATTGTATCACTAATACTCGACATAGGATTGCTATTCACTGACATTATATCACTGACATGATATGATATCTGCCAGATATTTTTGACCACGATTTACTTTACGTAAATTTTTGTCAGAATATTTATAGACTTTATTTCTCCCATTAATATTTCAAAAAAACGTTCCGGCTATTTTCTTACACGGTACAAAAAAAAATCTTAAACGCAGAATTTTCATACGATCGCCCGTGATCAGTCATTATTCATTTCGGGACAACAAACAAATGAACTGGATTTAACTGCCTCAAAAATACGAAATTTACGTTAAATAACTTACGTTAAAAACACGATTATCTTAATCGGGCATGGCGCACTAACGCGACCACCAACATGAATTTTAGCCAACATGATCGCCTATGGTGCCAAGTAATAGTGGTTTCTTTAATTTAGAAAAACTTGGATATAAATTTATCCTGTAATATATCCGGTTTTATTCCGGCAATACAACATGAATTATTTCAAGCTTGTGGTTTTGTACCATGGCTGGACATTTAATTTGTAATGAGCACACTACGTTCCCCACAACTATACCTTTAAGGATCACTTATTCATGAAATTGCTCATCATTGACAAGATTTCAATTACTATGCTCTATCTGGCATTCTGATCCCGAGTCAAATATAACAGGGAAATCTGTACCTCCTATGTATCACACTCCACCAGCTGCTCTGGAGCACAGGTTCACTTTGCTTGGTTCTGGTGCTCGGTGTGGAGTTTTTGTACTTTCAGCGCATGGGGCAGGCGTTGGCCATATATTCGTGCTTACTGCAAACATAGCACGTTACGTCTGGTTTCGGTTGTTCAGTTTTGGGTCGAATTTTATCATCACATTGAGATTGAGACAAAACTGAAATGGTAAATCCCGTCACCATTTTTCTGACCAATTTGCTTCTGAAATCTTCTCAATGGGTTGCCATAGACACATACCCGTATTATCAATCTGAAATTTGATAACCTGGTAAAAATAGTCTTGCATCATCATGGGTTTATAGAATTTTTGGACCAATCTGATATCGTCGCGGCAATTAGGTAGGGGTCTTAAGTGTGGTAAAGCCTCTGGCTTAGACGACATCTCAATTGACCAAATCAAACATCTTGGCCCAGTTGCTGAGTTGTGGTGGCTGCAACTATACAAAAACTGTCTAGAATCAGCTACAATAACCCGTCTCTGAAGAACATTAAAGGTCGTACCTAATCCGAAGCCAGGTAAAGCACCAGACAATCCAAAAACTTTTCGTCCAATATCACACATTCTTCCATACTCGCTCTGCCACACATACAAACTGTTTGAGGGACAGTTACTAGACCAACTAACGAGTGTTATTGGCCCGAAGTTAATTCCGGAGCAAGCTCGTTTCAGACCGTCAAATTTTGCTGTAGACCCTCAAACTCGTTCAACACATTGAAGATGGTTTCGGGACAAGGAACGGTCACAGGCACTGTATTTGTAAAACTGTCAGCTGCATACGTTATAGTCAACCTCACACGGTTGCTGTGTAAGGTGGAAACATTGATCAGCGATCAGAATTTTGTTCGAATACTTCTCAAGAATTTCTCCACAACCGCCGTTTTCTGGGCCACCTTCTCTCACAAAAAAAGGAAAACAGCCAACCTCAAGGTAGTGTCCTGACACCTCTTTTTTTTAATATCCATACCAACAACCAGTTATCCAGCCCGAACATATCACGCTTCCTCTATGCAGGCGACCTTGTCACAATTTGAGGAAGTTGAGGTCCGTATTACCTCGCTAACTGACTCGGGCCCAATCCGAGCCAAACCCAGGCTTACTTAATTCATCTCCGCAATAGAGACTCGTGCCGCAAACTTAAAACCGTTTGAGATGTGTGTCCATTGAGCACAGCAACGACCAACAGTATTCTTCAGCGACTGATCGTCTGATCAAAGTGGGGTTGTTTGCCTAGGTGCCTACCATTATGCGGACCACTGGCTGGTACTATCTTTTCCTGCAGGTGAATTCGCGTGGCCCGTGTGGAGCCGTTCTGCCCATGCAGAATCAGTGGAAACAGCTTTGAATGAAACGTCACGTCGACGATCATCACTGGTTACCTAAAACCAACTCAGCAGGAATAGTGGCACCAGTAGTTCACAGAGTGGTGGCAAGCTCTAGCGGAAAAGCCAATTTGGTATCGAACACACGACACCCTTTGCACGACAACATCCTCGTGCCACAAAGGCCGTGCACTCTTGCTCCGAACCATGGCCTGAACCAGCGCCGGACGCGAGAGATCGCCGCCGCTGATCGCCTCCGTGAGGACACGGCAGTGCCCCGCCCAAGCCATTCAGACCTCCACCGTATGCTCCACCGTGTCCTCCGGGCGATCCACACAGTGGTGACACCCGGGCGTTTCCTCCCGCTTTATCCTGAACAGGAACCTTCCAAAACTACCATGTCCGGTGAGGACCTGCGTCAGGCGGAAGGAAAGGACGCCGTGGCGCCTCTCTAGTCACTCCTCAAAGAGGGGACTTATCGCCACAATTGTGGCGTGCCCAGCGCTGGGTTGCGACAATCGCACTCTCCATGCCGCCATGAGATCCCGTCGCAGCTCTGTCCACTGTGCCGTGATTTCTCGCGGTAGCGGAGTTTCACCCCGACATTTCGCCTCCTCGCGCCACCCCCATGCTTGGAGTAGCTTGACAACTAATCATGGCATCCGCAATTTATTTTTTATTTTTAATATAGCGTCAATGCCAGCAGAAAGCAATGAAATTTGGTCTTGTATTAAATTACTGTGGCTATCATTAGTGGACGGTGGAACGTATCCCACTTCTGATGAAGGCAGAGGGTCCAACATCTTAAATGAAAGTAAGAGATATAGCAGAAGTCAGCCTTTATTTCCACAACTTATTAATTCACTTTAATAATAGTTTAATTCAGACTACAGTATCTAAGCGCTACAACATGTGCACCGGCCTGCGACAAGAATGATCCCCGCCTTGCTGCGCGCTCGATTATATAGAGCGGCTCGAGTAGTGGGGAGAGTGGGGATGCCTAAGTGACACATTGCAGTGCGTAATTCGGCCCGTTGCACGTGCTGTTTACAATGGTGACGCCGTCAAATTCAATTATTAGTTTATTGTATTACTAACATTAATATTAAATGTACTTATGTGATGTTCCGAAACTCGAAACAAATTTTCCGAAAAAAAATTATTGTCGTAAGGTCTCCACTTTTTTTGTCTCTGTTCTTTGAACTTTAGGCATATTATCTCTACCTATTCCGATCACTGATAATCAGCCTATATTCTTCCCACTGCTGTGACACAAGCCATAGCATAATCAGCCTATAATGTTCCCACTGCTGTGACACAAGCCTCCTCTCTATGAGATGGAGTGAACCATAATCCCCCACACGGGCCCAGTGTAGGTTGGTGAAAATTGAAATAATGGTTTTAAATCGAGCTACAAGAACTCTTATAACATCACATTCTACTCTTATCGCAGACCTCGCATGTCTTAATATGGGATGCCCATCAGATGGGCCGCCTGTTTAATTAACAACAAAAAAATAAAAACTTTGCATACACTTTACAGGCGCATGTTTATTATTTTTGTTCCTAATTGTACAATATTTGTATGCCACTTAGGCCCGTATTACAGAACGTCACTCAATACTCAAGCATTAGTTAAAACTAGATTCAAGCCATTTGCTTGGTTGAAACTAGTTTTAAGTAATGCTTGAGTATTGAGTGACGTACTGTAATACGGGACTTACTGTGGCATGACACAGTGATACCTGCTTTATAATGCTGTATCACCTTATAACCTGTGTGTGCAAATAAACTATAATTATTTGTTTTGATTTTATTTAGTCTATACTCACCGCATGCAACATAGCCCGTCCCTGAAATAGCGCAGCAGCATAGTCCCCAGCCAGCGTGATGACGTCAATAGGCGCCGGGTACTGCCTACGCGCGGCGGCGCCGCCCGCTAACGGGTAAAACCACGCCAGTGCGCCACTGGCGCAGCACACGTGACTCCCGCCTAAAGCTATCACGCTTGGCTCTGTAGGTAGTGTGTACGTGGCCAGGGCTGTTGGTTCCGCTAGAAATATGGAAAATTATCATGTTTATGTTGCAAATCATTACATCCCTAACCAGCTACAAAAATAACCGCCTACATAGAACATCAAGGAAATATTTAAGGGAGAAAAGACTGCGGTAACTGTTTCACAAATAAACACCGCAATAACTTAGTGGTGACGTCAATAGGCGCCTGGTACTGACTGCGTGCCGCGGCGCCACCCGCTTGCGGGTAGAACCACGCCAGCGCGTCACTAGCACAACACGTGACTCCCGGTTAAAGCTATCTAGGGTGGGCTAGGCCTAGGGCTGTTGATTCCTCTGGAATTTTGGAAGACACATACCCTATAGTGTCTGCTAGGTAGTGAATTTAACTAGGTTCTGTAAATAAAAGATAGAAAAACGCCATAAGTAAAGTAACAGAAATTGAACCCAAAAAAAAATGATTGCTAAGAAACCTCACTGATACACGATAAATTCAGTACAAAATATATAATCAAGTTTCTATGACCTGGCTGTGAAAATGCTTGTACATAAGCTCGTTTATTTTTTGACGGCCAAGTTCGACTTAAGACAGTACAAAATATATAATCAAGTTTCTATGACTTGGCTGTGAAAATACTTGTACATAAGCTCGTTTATTTTTTGACGGCCAAGTTCGACTTAAGAGCGTTTACGACGTACGGCATTTCATACAAACTTTCAAGTCCTTGTTTTTCGAAATGACTGAACCGATTTTAATGAAACTTCATATGCATAAGCAGGGTACAAAGTTCTAAAAAGTTAAATAATAACATTTTCGAAATGTCTTACTTAAATAGATAACTGGAAATCTATGTTTCTATGGAAAATTTAAAATCGGTCTAATTTGGCTGTAACACTATTTTTCTAAAATGAAGAAGAGTATTCATCAATAAAACTTACATTTATTAACAGGTTCCGGTTCATCTCCAACAGCAATGCACTGATACACAGTCACTGCAGTGAGACTAGTGAGTGTGATGACCCTGGTGCCGTACGCCGCATACTCGTATACTGACGGTATGGCAGTCACATCTACGCCAAAACCAATCGGAATCCACGCCAGAGAAGTATTCATCAATAAAACTTACATTTATTAACAGGTTCCGGCTCATCCCCAACAGCAATGCACTGATACACAGTCGCTTCAGTGAGACTAGTGAGTGTGATGACCCTGGGGCTTTACGCCGCATGTACAGTCGCCGTCAGATATATTGTAGCAGACAAGGTGACCAAATACTTCTGAACAATTTAAAATGTCAATATGTTCCGTATACTACAAGTTACCATTAATATCTGAACACTCATTACTTCATTAATATCTGAGCAGATAGATGCTTGTCAATAATTTCTATACACACAACTAATCAAAAATATCTGAACAACGTCAAGTGTATCTACGCAGACTAACGCTGAGCTTACCTAATTCGTTATTCGACTTGACAAAAATAAATTAAATTCCAGAACAGTAATTTGGTGTTCAAAAAGGGTGTCCCCTTTTTGAACACCAAATACACAAAAATATCACGCAGTAACAACTTGACGTTGTAAGTGTTCAGATATTTTTGATTAGTTGTGTGTATTATCCATCATCTGCTCAGATATTAATGAAGTAAGTAATGAATGTTCAGATATTAATGGTAACTTGTAGTGTATAGAACTTATTTAAATTTTAAATTGTTCAGAAGTATTTGGTCACCTTGTCTGCTACAATATATTTGACGGCGACTGTACCTATTGACGGTAGGGCAGTCACATCTACGCCAAAACCAATCGGAATCCATGCCAGAGGAGTATTCATCAATAAAACTTACATTTATTAACAGGTTCCGGCTCATCTCCAACAGCAATGCACTGATACACAGTCGCTTCAGTGAGACTAGTGAGTGTGATGACCCTGGTGCCGTACGCCGCATACAATGGCGGTAGGGCAGTCACGTAGACGTTCAGATAGGCGCGACCGGCCGTCGCGAGCAGACGTCCGTCGGAACTCCACGCGCAACGCTCGGCACCGCCTGTGGGCATTACCGAGCCAGATACCTCGCCGTTGTTCCATATTGCAATTAGTTTTAGTCTGGAATTGAAGATAACTTTTACCTGAGAAAATGTTATTCAAATAAAGAAACTTACTACTAGAAAAATTTTTCGTGGAGTTGTAGGATATTTTTTTTATTTATAGATTTAATTTTTACTTTGAATAAAGCCGGATAAACTCTCCAAACCTCGCCGAAACTAATTTTCCGTTCAGTAGAACTGCTTCAAAAATTGGTTGAGGGCAACCCAGAACTGATACCCCAAGACTAGAGAAAATTCTTTTAGTTCATTTATTTATTTAAAATTCTTAGACACAATAATGTACGAAGGCGGACTTAATGCCTTAGGCATTCTCTACCAGTCAACCAAAAAGTTTAATCATGATTAAAGTTTTTGAAGAATTTTTCTACTACTTCTTGGCTTAAGACGCAGATATATGCCAGTGACTTTGAGTGGTTAGCTTGAGTGTTCTGTACTGAGCTCATGCAACGCGTCGTACGTTCAGCCAGTAATAGGACTCGCCCATCAAGGAGCGCTGTCCCCAATTTGACGCATTGTTAATTTATTATACACAAAACAAAAGGTATTTTAATAAAACGCGTATACTAAAAGATCAATAATTAAATTATCTTTAAATTGATGAAGGTTTCAGAAAAATACGCATGGTAGATCTTGCGCCATTCTCAGATTTTTTTCCGCGTTTGATATAACTTTATGAATTAATTTCACTATGTAATATAAACATAATCTAAAATATTCACATATTAAGTTATTGAGAAATACTCTAATTTATCGTACTTATATTTTTTTCAAATCATTAACACTACTCGTTTAGACGTGATCTTCGGTATAAAATCATTAAAAGTCGGTTATCGTCCCCTTAACACTAACTCTGTGCAGAATACTGAACATTTTTGCATAACAAAACTTTCTTTTCGTCATTTGCGTTTGACTTTTTCAAAACAGAAAAAGGAAAACAAAATCCCTTTATGCCCAACTGCAAAGATCATTCAAAAATTAAAATTATAAGTACAGAATTCTTGTCAACGTACTGTCCATCTCCACACGAAGCCGCCAGCCCATTGCAAACCGCGACATCAGTCAGACTTTCCTTATGATTCTTGACCTGAAACAACTCTTCACCAACCTCCTTGATATGGGTAGATATGGCAATGATAAACCCAGCACTGAATCCTATAAGAATATAACCGTCTCCATACCATTTGTACGAGACTATGGAGCCGTAGCGCTGTTGAAATGCTAGCTCGATTGGGTTTTCTGGGTTCAGGAGGTTGTAGAGGTATAATGTTCTTTTGCCGACTACAAGACTTATCTGGAAAGATTGATTTTGATTAGATTTACATGGGAAGCTCATCTGGGACATTGTGATCAGTTTTTTATGTTTTTTGTATTAAAAATGTTAGTGACCACAATACAATTTCATTTGCCTTCAAAACTCATTCCAATATTTAAAACATGCATGTTTATTGGCTGGCCAAACTAAACAGCTCAGATGAGATTAATCAGAAGATTTACTTGAACAAATTTGGTAAATATTTAAGGTAACTTTCCAACAATAAAACAAATATAGGTTCCTATTTTATTCAAAAAACTCACAGTATTCTCCCCAGCCACTCTCTGATCAGTCTTCATCTCAGAGAACTGCAGATCATTGGGTGCGTCCCTCAGAGATATCATCCTCAACGTGTCACCATCTGAGTTGTTGATGGATAAACTTTTATCTTCTGAAGCTAACACTAGAATACTGTCCTTGTTCCATTCTGCACATGTTATTTTCTTAGTGTGTTTACCTATTATTGGTATTCTCCTGAAAATTAAGGGTTGTTTAAATGAAGTCTTATGAAAGATTGAACTATTTATGATTATACATGGTGTTAAAGAAATTGCATGCCATAGCTTAAGGGTAGGTTCAGTATCGCTAAAGGAACTCAGGAAAAAAAAAACAAAGAAATAAACGCATAAAAAAAAATTGCAAGATCATACTAATTTAGTACCTATATTCCATTTGAAATAAGATTAGACATTTAAATAAACTTGTTTACAGTCCGTTCAACCAATTTTGACTTCTATTCCGTAGGCATAAGGAGGGCACGCCACAATTGCGGCGGTAAGTCCCCTCTTTGAGGAGTGGCTAGAGAGGCGCCACGGCGTCCTCACCTTCCGCCTGACGCAGGTCCTCACCGGACACGGTTGTTTCGGGAAGTTCCTGTTCAGGATAAAGCGGGAGGAAACGCCCGGGTGTCACCACTGTGTGGATCGCCCGGAGGACACGGTGGAGCATACGGTGGAGGTCTGCCCTGCTTGGGCGGAGCACCACCGTGTCCTCACGGAGGCGATCGGCGGCGACAATCTCTCGCATCCGGCCCTGGTTCAGGCCATGGTTCGGAGCGAGAGTGCATGGGAGGCCGTCACCTCCTTCTGCGAAACAGTAATGCTCGCGAAGGAGGAGGCGGAACGCATGACGGTGAGGCAGGGTGCCCGCCCTTCCGCCCTTAGTCGCCGCAGGAGACGCCCTGGGCGTCGGGAATCGCAGGCCGATTCCCGGCCACCGTAGGCGCGGGCTTGCGGACGGTGAGCGATGGGTAGCTCGCCGTCCGATAAGGACCAGGCCTACCAACTGTTTATTACAGCTGTCATTGGTCATGCCACCAACGCAATAGAAGTCAAAACCGATTGAACGGACTGTAAAAAAGGTTTATTTAAATGTCTAATTATTGCAAACGGAATATACTAACTTTAAATCATGGCATCAATTTGGGTAGTATTATTTAGAAATTCTGTATTCTAATGGTTTATACAGGGTCATATTAAATTAGCTAGGGAAACTCCGCAGACGTGATTGGTATCGATTTCTAAACACAACAAAATAAAATATTTCAAGTCTTTTTTTTTGGGTTCATCGACCGCTGGCAGTTTAGTTACTTATTAGAGATTACCTACGATAATATAGCATGCCCCTCCAAAATTCAAAAAGTTTGAAAGTATATTTTGTACACATGTGTGCATAATGAGACGACCTTCAAACAAAAACAAATCACGCATTTATGGTTTAGTCCCATCTCTTCCCCTAGGCGTTTATACCAACAAAAATTTCCTTTTCAAGGTATAAACGTATAGGGGAAGAGATGGGACTAAGCCGCATTTGAATTTATAGCTCGACTAGTGGCGTCATTAATCGCTCATTATTTAGTATGACGCTGCACTGACGTACTCTATGAAAACGACAACTGCGTTGTCTTGCGCGATCGGCTAGTTATTATTAGTTGACCAACAAATCTGGTAATAAGTGAGATATTACGAATACTTACAACTACACACTCTTTCGTAAGGATGTGACTACACACATTGAAACAGTAATTTGGAGGGGCGCGCCATGTTATCGTAGTTTATCTCTACTTGAAGTATGAGTTAAGAAAATCTGTTTTGTTTTGTTTTGTCGTGTTTAGATATTGATATCCATCACATCTTTGAAGTTTACACAAAAGAAACTGATTTTTAGGCTGATACTTCATGTGACTAACTGCGGTCGATAACCACACAAAAAAATTATCAATTTTATTTCATCGTGTTTAGATATCGATACCCATCGTGTCTGCAGAGTTTCGCTAGCTAATTTAAATTGACCCTGTATACCATTTAATTAGCATTATTTATTTTATAAGATCTGAACCTGAAGTGGCTGTTCCTTTCCATATGAAATGAAATTAAATCGTGAAATGAAATTAAATGAAATCGTTTATTCTGTAAATATGATATCAGAATCACTTTTACACGTCATATTAAAAATTGATAAATAAGCTAGATGTAGTCGAAATTTCCTATCTGACTACCCTTGAGAAAAAATGGCGAAAAAGAACCACACAAATTTGAGTAGACCTGTCCAATCAGTGCAAGCATTTGTCAGTAATCGTGCAGCTCAACCTGCAAAGTAGACTTGTATGAACTTAAAAAAATTATATATAATTAGTAGAAAACATTTATAATTAATTTATAAGTATATCTGTAAAGTATATAAGTGTAGTTGTATAAACTAAAAAAAATTATGTATATTTTGTAGAAAATATTTATACATACTTAGTGGTATGATGGTTATACAGCGCCAGATTTCCTTTCTGTGTTCCAACAGCCAACAAAGGCTCTCCATAAGCCCATGCAATGCACGATGGTGGCTCACGAAGCCCTGTCTCTATGTTAATGCGTTTGTTAGCATGACACTCCCATAACAATACAGTGTTGCTGTTAGGAGTAATGATTGCTAAGTAGTCACCATCCTGGTCCCATTCCATGCCTGCGCAGAGACTGAAACAGTTTATAATTGTTTTTCAATATTGTATTTTTTTACTGTGATGCTTATCAAGTTAAAACACTGAGAACCAGTGTGTATCAAATTCTAGATATCCAAGAACGAATTTAAATTAGAAAGGTCAGGTGCATACTTGCATCCAGCATTCATGTATGACCAGGTGATGCAAAAAGAGTATGTAAGGAGCATAGCAGGTGGCATTCTAGTTTTGTTTTTAACCCCCATGGGAAGAAGGTGTGAGTTTATGTATGTATGTAAGATAAAATTAGTCCCTGCATACATTAAAAAACCGGCCAAGTGCATGTCGGACCACGCACAATGAAGATTTCCGTAGTTGGGATGAATTTATCCCAAAAACAAACTTAACATTGTAGTTGAAAACCATGCTCTCCCATACATCGATATACGTTACGGTCAATTCTCCAACTGCAAATTTAAGTTGGTCGACTATTACTCGTTAACTTGTGAAGCCTACTTAGCTGTGATAGTTTTCCTTTTAATTTCGTTATATATACTATTGCCATGAACTTTTTCACATATCCAAAGCCAACCATTTAACTGGCACGGGGGGGAGGGACTTGACTCTAACAAAAAATAGCACTTTAAAGCTTAATATTACGCAAACGGATGCCTTAATTGAAAAATGGTTATGCCAAACCCACAATATTTTTGAACGGCCTATCCAACGATACCCCACACTATGGAATAGACGAGAAAAAAAAATATCATCCCCATTTCACGTGTAAGGGAGGTACCCTAAAAAAAATGTTATTCATAATTTTATTTTACCATTTTTTTGGCATGATTAATATGTATACCCATGCCAAATTACAGCTTTCTAGGACTAAGCGTCTCTGAGCTAAGCTGGGGACAGACGGACGGACGGACGGACAGACAGACAGACAGACAGACAGACGGACATGGCGAAACTATAAGGGTTCCTTGTTTACTACGGAACCCTAAAAACAACCAACTACCCCAAAGTTAAACTGGCTGTTGCCTCTGATTACTCTGTAGATATTTATGAATAAACTGCAGAAAACAAAGAGACCAAACTTTGTTCGTAAACTGTCGTACTTGCCTACATTTAAACTGCCAAAGATGAATAATGAATATGGTAACAGAACCTGGACGTACGCCTTTCCTGCCATTCTAAATGAACTACCAAAGAAAATTGCCAAAAAATTAGAAGACAAAAACCTTAACAAATTAACATCTTAAAAGCCTACTTTACTGTGGGGAAGTATGGAATGGAGGATGTCAGCGTGTAGGTTATCAGCCATAAAAAGTGAGCAACTATTTAAATAAGCTTATAGCACACATAATATTATTGTATGTAGATTAAGCGCTACATTTAATGTAAAAAAGTATGAAAAGTTTGATGAAATAAACAGATTTAAATTTAAATTTTTTATTTTTTTTTAAGTCTCCAAACAGCCTTACCAACGGGTATTGTGTTACCCAGTAACTGGGTTGTGGAGGTCAGATAGGCAGTTGCTCCATGTAAAACACTGGTATTCAGCTGCATCTGGTTAGACTGGAAGCTGACCCCAATATAGTTGGGAAAAGGCTGGGCAGATGATGATGATACATCGAAAAACAAATTTTGTCTGACTTTTTGTTTATCGGCTAAAAAAATCTTCAAATGAGCCAGATCTCAATAACAAGAACAAGCAAAGTCCAGTCAAGTTTGTAATCAATTCATAATCTCACCCTTGCAGCTTCATTCTTTCCATGAGCTGGCCAGTTCTGTCATGTATGGCCACGGTAGCATCTGTCCCAGTTGTGGCCAGCAACGAGTGTGACTCACCCTTCTGCCAAAGAAAATACAGCTCACCCATCCCATGGGGCTGTTCTATGGTGTAAAGCAACTGGAAACATTTTGGAAAATGTTAAAAATTATGTATTAGAGAAAACAGAGGGTAACGAACTGGTGTTAAACACAGCTGATCATTAGAATTTTATAGAAGTACTTACTTTAGGGGTAGTCATTCTGTACAGATTTTGTATTCTCCAATCAACGCATTTAACATTGGAGTTTAAAGCCACTTGTTCAGTTTATAAAATTATTATTGTATGGGAATTCGACAACATTTTGTTGTTGACTTGTTGTTATTATTTCGTTGCTTGGCAACTGTTGGCAACCTATGAACCTACCAAAATGAACGTTTCTGAATTTCTGATCGAAATCCGATTGCGTTTCATAGTTTTGTTTTGTTCTCTTATATTTTAGTACTCATTTTTGTCTTTTGGAATATTTTTAATTAAGATAAATCAATGAAAAATTGCTTGAAAAAATAAATATTTGATTTTATTGATTGACTTTAGGGTTGCCAGTATAATGTCAAAAAATAAGCAAAGAATAATCCGTATACCTACTATTTTGTAGTAGGGTCAAATGGGGATCAATGAAACACGGGGCACAATGAAACAATCAAAATACAATCTTGAAGTTTTCACTGCGCTCTTTTTACTCGACCAATCAGGTTATTCTTCAAGTAACACATGAAGTTAGTTGCATTGAGGACTAGTGTTGCGGGTGAGTTTTGGAAGCGAAAAATTGTTTTTTTTTAGAAGTTTTATATTGCAGTGAAAAAACATTTAGTTTTACTGAAGAACTATTGACACCATGGTTTGACATATTTTGTTTATCCGTAAATTGCGTATTTGGGGATTTTATTGATATATATTGCAACTAACCTCAAAGTAAAAATCTTGACAGTTCGTATTTGAATTTCTTTTAGCTAGTCAGGCGGGGCACTATGAAACGGGGTTTCAAAACGTTTTTTTTTTTATCCTCTGTTCCAATTATTGACATAGAATTAGTTTTACCCTTATCATGTTCTTCCGGGAAGAACTAAAAATACTGTCAGTAATGTTAAAATTTAGAATTATATTAGTTTACTGATTTAAAAAAATATTATTTTGGCTAAATACCTCAGTATTGTCAATTTAAGAGATTTGTTTTTGTTTATTTTGTCATTTTTTATATTTGTTTTGATGCATATAAATGCATATTTCATTGAGTCCCGCTATGTTTCATTGCACCCCAGGGTGTACAGTCACGAGCACCAATATGTATACCTCAACAACTTTTAAAAGTGATTTCCTCCAACTCTATTTATTTAAATTTTATTTTACTACGAACATAATAGCATTTTGGAATCCAAACTATTATGAAATAGATCTTTTCTCAAAGTTGTAATCGTTATTCCACGAGTAAAACGGTTTTGAATTCCGCTAAGCGATTACATATTAGTGCTCATGACTGTACTCCAATGTACACACGGCTACACATCAAGCTATACATTTCCAGTATACGCTGACCTCTCATTGTACGGAAATCCTATTCAATGTGAGATCAGCTTATATTGGAAATGTATAGCTTGATGTGTAGCCGTGTGTACCCTAAACCCTGGGGTACATTGAAACATAGGCAAGGTCTAAAAAATAGGGTTAGGATTATTTTTTGGTCTCGTTTCTGACAGATTTTAGATGATTAGGTAAAGTATATCGAAATAGAAAAAATACGTTGAGTTTAGTAATATATTTTTTTTTATAAATGAAAATGTTTTTTTCGTTTTATTGTAACCCACTTGACTTGTCCCTAACAGTAATATACACGCATCAAAGTTTCTATGAATCAAGTACGTTTTATATTATCGCCGCATTAGAGGATTATTATTTTAACTTTTTTGGATCGTTATTGATTCTTTCTAGTGAATTTTGCTATTTGAAAAGGATTTTTCTTTAAATATTGATTCAAAACAGTAAATCAACTGTCCATCAGGATTCCTTTGTAAGTGTGTAATAGTGTTTTTACAAAGCCATTACAATTTCAGCGCGGAACTGAAAAAAATTGTATCGATATGGAGTGACGACATCATTTGACACGAGATTCCAGGCAACGTAGCTGTCGATCTTGGCACTTCACAGAGCGTCTCACTACATAAGCCACTAAGATTTCCACCTATAGCCTATAGCGCTCTCCGCAATTGTAGGGCCCGTTTACAATGGGGTTTTTCAACAATTCATTCGCCACGCCAACAACCGTGCTGACCCGCCGCCGCGATGTTTCACATTCCTTATAGTAGATAGTTCACATCAGTCAAAACTTTTAAAACTATTTTTTACATAAGGCAGTGGCAAGAATGTAAGTTATCAAGTCGGCAAGTAGCAACATTACTTGTGTCAAACTAAATGTCCAGCGATGAAAAAGTTCCCGATTTATCGGGAGATCTCCTGATTTTGGTTATTCTCCCGATATCCCTATCTAGCAATCATGTCTCCTGATTTTTTGCATTTTCAACTATTGTAAAATCATACCTATTCATAAATAAACATGTAAAATAATATTCTAAATACGGCAACCCTAAAAGAAACCTGTACTTGTCCTGTAACACAAAAATAATGCACAGTGACTGAAGTGACTCACATCCTGTGCTCCCAACATTCCTCGCACCACGTACAATACGGCCATTCAACTTTGCGGTATGCTTATAGCAAATTGCACTGAAACACCATAAAATATATAGATTATTGTCTGGTGAGTGTACGGGAGAAAATCCCTGGAGATAACTCTGTTTAGGTTCCGTCGGGATCGATGAAACCGATAGCCTATTTTATTATTCGTTCATAGAATTGCATGCACTTGTTTTCTTCTGTTGTGTTGTGAACTGTTGTTATGCTTTACAATGTCTGAATCCGATAATAAACCTAGTACTAGTGCTGGAACTAAACCCCGCAGCCCCGTGCTAGTCACCGCGGATCCTACACGCAGCGCCGCCCGAGCCCCTCGTCCCATCCCACTGCCAGTGTCCGCATCCCTGGGAAACCCCTGGATTTCACTGGCGTCACCGCAAGTGCCCCTGGCGCTCCTAGTATCAAGCCCATGCCAGAAAAGGCACCGAATAGGGCTGATAATGATGATGGTTTCGTGACGGTACAAAGGAGGAAGCGGCCATCGCGAACGAACAAGAACCGCTGCGCAAAGCTCCTACGGAGCCCGAAATGAACCTGCGTGCCGCAAAGCCGAACACATCGTGGGGTTCGGGCGCCAAAAGACGAAGTACACGCCGAGGGTGCAGTTACTGGAATCGCACCGGAACGTCAACTTCAGGGCGTTCGTCGTGCGTGCACCGAACTGTTTTCTGCCCCTCGTCATAGAAGAAGACTTTTGGCCGCAGGACGTGGTGTTCCGCCGCTTCCACGGGCAAATTCCACAGGACAGCACAAAGTCAAGCTAGAGCTAAGTGAAGTGAAGTGCTACTAACATAGTATTTTGATAAACACAAGTTTTGTTTATATTCAAATGTACAATGTATGTTTAGGATAAGGTATTTTTCTATGGGCCTGTGTCGGCTGAAAGAAATGGTATTATTATTATTATACGAACAAAATACCTACTTACTCGCAAAATTATAAAAAGGAGTGGGAATTACGGCCAGAATTCCGAATAAAAATCTCCCGATTTCTCCAGACTTGTAGCTGGCAAAAACCATGGTTTATTAATAATCCATGGCAAAAACGATTTATAATTTTAGTATTTTACACTCTTGAAAGCTTGCAACACTATAAGTGTAAATGTCACGGGCCACGGCAGGTTGTGGGTTGTACTGTCAGTATATTAGAATGTACTCTGTGGGTTGTACAATGTACTAATAACAACAGTCAACTTTCTAAAATAAAATAAATTTAAACTTCAACTTTCTATTGTACAGCACTGTAATTACTAACCTTAATTCAACTTCAAAGCGGAATGAAATCCAAAATTATGTTACTTGACAAGGTTTGTCTGTTTGTCATAACAACATGTTAAAAATGTATTAATAATTTTAACAATTTTAACTGAAAGTACATTAAATTAGCCATAGTTCATTACTTCTTTACGTATTGCAGATACTTCCACACAATGTCGATAGAAGCAGTGTCCTAAGAAACCAGAAAAATGTGAACATTTTTTATAAACACAATGAAAGTAAATACACTGTTAATATCGTAAATAAAACAGGCCTAGCTTACAAGGATATTGGACAAAATCTAAACAAAAATAATGACCAATCATTTCATGTAGAAAGAGATACATTTATACAAAATATACTAGAAAGTTTTATGTCACCTGAGCCAAAACAGCAAGTGAAATCAAAGAAAATAGTAATAGACTTCAGTTCACCCAATATTGCTAAACCTTTCCACGCTGGTCATTTAAGATCTACAATTATAGGAAACTTTATTGCAAATATAAATACATACTTTGACAATAAAGTTATTAGACTTAATTACTTGGGAGATTGGGGCACACAGTTTGGGTTGCTGCAATATGGTTTAAAATCAAAGAATATTGATGTAAAGGATTTGCAGAAAGATCCAATCAAAACTTTGTATGATGTGTATGTTTATGCTAACAAATTAGCCTCAAAAGATGATAGAGTACAAGAAGAAGCCAGAAAGTACTTTTCAGATATAGAACAAGGTAGAATGAGTATGGAAAACTGGAAAAACATCCGTGAAGTAACTGTACAGGAATTGGAAAAAGTATATCAAAGGCTTGGAATACACTTTGATGCGTATCACTGGGAATCGGATTACAATGGTGGTGCCATTAAACCTGTTATGGATTTATTAGAAAAACAGAACATTATTCAAACAGATGAATTGGGAAGGAAGATTACAAAGATAAATAATAAAGATGTGACCGTGTTGAAAAGTGATAATTCAACTCTTTATCTATCTAGAGACATTGCTGCTTTGTTGGACAGATACAAGAAATATGCATTTGACAAAATGCTGTATGTAGTAGATAATGCTCAGACAGATCATTTTGCAGCCGTATTTGAAGTTGTTAAACAAATTAACCAGAAATGTACCGATGGTTGTGAACACATCAAGTTTGGAAGATTAAAAGGGATGAGCACCAGAACTGGAAATGTAGTATTCTTGAATGATATCCTGGATGAAGCTAAGAGGAAAATTCATGATAAGCAACTTCTATCAAAAAGTAATGTCACATTTATACACATAATTTCTTTATTGTGTGTAACACCTTTACAGTAAATACTGTATGCAGGATTGAGATGCGGAGAAGCATTACTGAGTTCAGTTTGATAGATTTAATTAAAAAATATTTGAGGCTGATACACATCAATTTGTTAATTACTTGTTCTGGTTAGTTAATTTACCTATATTTAACCTACAATTAATTTCTCTTTTGCAGATACCAGAACTGAAGCAATGAACGAAGAGACATGTGACATATTGGGTACTTCGGCAGTTTTAATCAATGATTTGAAGCAGAGAAGGCAAAAAGACTACACATTTAGCTGGGACAGAGCGCTCCAAACTGAAGGCGACAGTGCTATCAAACTACAGTATCTTCATTGCCGACTTTGGAGCCTAGAACAGAACTGCGGTGTGTCTTTACCCCACACCTGCGATCCAAATCACTTGTCTGAAGAAGTCATAGGCGATGTTATTGCAGAATTAGCTAGATTTGAAAACATTCTACAGAAGTCTTTAGAAGAATGTGAAGCTTGTATTCTTGTTAATTATTTATTCCGCCTAGCAAGACATGTCAACAGAATGTTTAATGAAGTAAGAGTAAAGGATGTTAGCCCTGATTTAGCAACACAAAGATTACTTGTTTTCCATTGTGCTAGAACAGTGGTTAAAACTGCATTAGAGATTTTGGGTATAAAACCTCTGAAAGAAATGTAAGTCTAAATAGTCACTAGAAATTAATTTTGTATAGAGTAGGTAGATGAAAATAAAATAGTTGATACATTACTATAGGTATAGACCATATGTATAGATAACCTGTTTTATTTTGTACCTTTTTAGCGTTGGGATTTATAAGTTTGTGATTTCTGTTTTACTTCAGTCATGTTTTTGAAGTAAAACTTCTTTAGGCACGCTTGACTTGGGGAGTAAGCTGGTGAATGCGTGACGGGAGCGAATGGAAGTTGAGAGGGAGATAATGGAGATATAAGTTAGTGAAGATAGAAAGAGAGAGCGAGAGCGTTACGGAAGCGAGCGAATGGATGTTAAGAGGGAGATTTATCTATATAAGTTAGTGAAGATAGAAAGAGAGAGACTGACGTTTCGTATATTACTGTAGGGGAAAGAGATAAGGTGCGAGCACACATTTTCTTTCTCTCATAGCCAGTTGCGTTTAGTATATCTAAGACGATGCAGGCCTATTGTTGTAAGTACAATTAATATTACTTACTAAGTATTTGTAAGTTTTACTTCAGTTGTGTGCTGTGCACACTCGTTTTTTTAATAATGCGTCATTTTGTCTACCCTCCAGGTAGTTTGAATCAATGATGTATTTATTACCTTTAGATGCGTTACCTGCGCTCAATAATGGCAAAGTAAATGCCAGGCAATTGCCTGACATTTACAATAATAATAATAATTATTATTATTACGTACGCGCCAATGAACATGCAGCAGCTAGTGACGTAACTAAATATGTATGTTCATCTCTTTCTAACAGATATCGGTATAGGTCTTTCCTTTTCTTCACGCGCTGTATGATTGTATGCAAGTATGTAGCTACAATCATGGCTTACGCTGTTTTTGAGTGCACTAATGTTCGTGTATGACGCGTCTATTTATAATACGTCATTGGTTTGAATAGGATTTTTATGGACCGATTATTGACGTAGTTAAGCAAAATGGATCCAGCCCACAAAAACCGTTGTCTGAGTTACCGTCATAAATGGCATCTGCACATCAACATTAGTAAGTAGGTATATCCAAGCCGCAAAGTTCCTTTACACTACTCTTGCTCAAAAAGTCCGTAATTTTAGCGTACCAAAGCGGGGCTAAAATAGCATAGCATTCTGTGGGAAAAAGTGTTGTCTGTCTGGTACCAACGAGCCTACAAAACCAAAAGTCATTAGTCATAAGTCCGTATATAGTTACTCTACTCTTTGGTCATAAGGTGCATCCGCAGTTGTAGCTGTAGCTGTATTAATGATTTTAATTATTAGTAACAAGCATTTTCGCAGAGTTAAAATAAAACCATAGAAGATTTTTTTTTGTGGGAAATCATAAGTGCACGCCACTTAACGTTCACGTCGTGTTTTTCTTATTACTGCTAACAATAAGACAATTAATCAAATGAAATAAAATAAAAAACAATTATAAATAATAATAAATAAAACAAACAGAAAACTGCTATGGTTTAGTGGCGCCGTAATTATAAGGTGAGGGAAAAAAAACTATACTAAATAGATAGATATACAAAAAAATACACAGTAGTTTATTAGTTTTTTATGAATAATAATTAAACGACAGTGAATTGAACGCTCATATAATTGAGAAAGTCCGTAGTGTACCTACTTTAGATAATACAAAAAAAAATATTCCGGTACGATAATTTTTTCGACCAATTTCCCTGCCACATATACCAATCTATAAACACAGACACACGGATGTCGAGGAAAGATCATTTTTATTGTTATCATTTACTATGTTAAACAAAATAATTTTTATTGAATTATATTTTATGTGTCTGACAAATTATTTGACTTGATATTAGTACACTCATAATAACCTGTAAGTGCGATATAAATAAAAAAAATCGATTTCAGTTTCGAGAAAACTGCTTTTTTTAAATGTCGAGAGTAGAGCACAACCATAACGCTTTGCTTATGAGGCGTGCAATAAGAAGAAAAGAAAAAGAGAAGAGTAAGAATTAATAAATATTATAAGCGTTTTATTGCCTCAACACTAAAAGATCCATCCCACATTTTTAATATTGTAAAAAAGAACAACCAAAGAGATTTTACTGAAAAAAAGTATATATATTCACATGAAACGTATAAACATAAAAAGACCCAATACTAATTAAGAGGATTTTGAAAACAAACTACGGCCTTATTATATCTAAAACTCCCATTTTCTCAAAATATTTTTTTTGTGGCTGGATCCATTTTGCATAACTACGTCCTTAGGATATTTATAAACATGGTTCTATCTAAAATCCATGGAAATAATAAGTATATAAAGACGCCAGCAGGTTAAGTTACCCGAAACGGTCAAACCGTCCCAATCAACCATAAACCCTATATTATGGGAATAAAGTTGAAAATCTATTAAAGAAATTTGACAGATTGTAGTAGCTTGATGTGCTGACAAAAATCTTCCCACAGCTAGAGATCCTACAATTTACCTTATCAAAACTCAGTCCTTTTCTCTGGACTATCCCTAGTAATCCCTACCCACTTTTTCAGCACAGTAAAGGTGTTAAAGAGATTGTATGCTGGATACATTCTGGTCTATCTAATATTTATGTGCTTAGACCTCCTACCGACTGTTGGCACGTACACTAATTTTATAGCGCTTTGGCTGTCGCTGAACAGATCAATCGTATTATTCTGACCTGTCAGTTCATGGTAGAGACCTTTGGCACAAACTACCTCTTTCGCTGCTTCACAGATAGCGACATACTCTGCTTCAGCCGTACTGAGTGCGACGCAACGTTGCTTGCGGGTCTGCCAGGAAACCGCAGCACCGCCAAGGGCAAGCATATACCCTGTGAACGAATGTCCATCAGCGTTGGCAAGTGCACTGATAATGGCAAGGTTGTAGTGTTTGACAAAAATCGTTGCAGAGTTTTCGATGGCAATGTATCTGTGGATGGGAACGTACTCTTTACAGCACCACGCAAGCAAAACGGACTCTATGTTTTAGATTCGAGGAGTAACAAGGCGACGGTTATCTTAGCAGAAAGTCAGGAAGGCTTTGAGTTGTGGCATAGGAGATTGGGCCACTTATCCCAATCTGAAATGTGCAAACTTAAGGACATCGTCAAGGGCCTTAGTTATAGCCTTGGGAACTGCAAGAACCCCTGCGTACCATGCAGTCAAGGCAAGCAATGCGTGAAGAAGTTTCCAAAAAGGAAATTCAATAGAGCTTCACAGATTTTGGAGCTGATCCATAGTGACGTTGCGGGTCCCATTGAGATGGAATCATGGGGAGGCAAAAGATACATACTGCTATTCGTTGACGACTATAGCAGGAAAGTTTATGGCTATTTGCTGAAATGCAAATCAGAAGTTTTCGGGAAGTTTCGTGAGTTTCAGGCATTAGTTGAAAACCAAACGGGCCAAAAGATTAAAAAGTTGAGGAGCGACAATGGTGGTGAGTACACCAGTAAGGAATTCCAGGATCACTTGAAAAATCGTGGAATTCAACATCAGACAACTGTAGCGCACACTCCACAGCAAAATGGAGTTGCGGAGAGAACCATCCGGACAATCGTCGAAAAGGCGAGATGCATGCTAGCAGAAAGCAATCTCAATAAGAGATATTGGGGTGAAGCAATTCTAACGGCGATTTATCTGAAAAATCACTCGCCCACTATGGCTATTTCGCAACAGGTCCCTGAACAGGTGTGGACCGGAAAGGCGGTGGACCTTTCACACTTAAAAGTGTTTGGTTCAAAAGCACAGGTTCTTATTAAGGATGGAAGCCTCAAAAAGTTTGATCCCAAAACACGAGAACTTATATTTCTTGGCTATAGTGAGGATCAAAAGGGGTTTAAGTTTGCTGATGTTAAGAATAATCCAAGGCGGATTATTGTTGCTCGGGATGCCGTGTTTGATGAGAGGTTGCCAAATCAGTCTAAGGACAATATGGATTTTCTCGGACCTCCAAACAAATCGCCAACTAAGATGCCGGTGGTGGATGTTCCTGAAGAATTTTTCGTAGTCCCCACTACAGGAGGGACTACCGGGGCTATGGAAACTGAGGAGGAAGTTCCAAGCCAGAGCGTACGAGCTCCAGCAACCGGGTCCACCACACCCGAAATTGTTGTAGTCGAATCTGAGGAATTCCATGATTCAATGGATTCCATCTCGGATTCTGACAGAAGCGAAGAACGAGAAGCTGAACCAGCTGTAGAGGGGCGACGATACCCTCAACGGCCCAGAGTTCCAAATAGACAGGAAGATTTTGAATATAATTTTCTCAGCGTGCACGATCCTGGGTCGGTACAGGATGCAATGGATCGCGGAGATAAGGACCTGTGGTTGGATGCGATGAAGCAAGAGTATGACTCGCTCATCGAGAACGGAACCTGGGAGCTGGTCGATCGCCCAAGAGGAGCGAACGTGGTCAAATGCAAGTGGCTATTTAAGCTGAAGATTGGCGCTGATGAGACAGTGCAGCGCCACAAAGCAAGACTGGTGGCTAAAGGGTATTCCCAGAAGTGGGGGGAGGATTACTCCGAAACCTTTGCACCAGTGGTTAAACTGTCGTCGGTCCGACTACTGCTGGCGCTATCGGCAGAAATTGGACTGACAGTGCATCATATCGATGTCACGACCGCTTTCCTTAATGGTGACCTTGCTGAAGACCTGTACATGGAACAGCCAGAGGCCTTCATCACGAGGGGGAAAGAAGGAAAGGTTTGCAAGCTGAAGAAGGCCATATATGGTCTGAAGCAGGCAGCACGATGTTGGAACGTGAAGGTTCACGCTCACATAATTAAGATCGGGTTTACGAGGTCAAAATATGACCCATGCGTATACCTGAAGAAGGTAAAAAGCAAATTTCTTGCAATTGCCTTATACGTAGATGATTTCTACATTTTTGGGCATGACATTGACGAGATTCAGGCCGTGAAAGCGAAGATTGGAGACGCCTTCAAAATTAAAGACTTGGGGTTGGCAAAGGACTGTCTGGGCATGGAGCTCACGCAAAGGAAGGGAGAAGTGGAGCTCAACCAAAGAAACTTCACAAAGAAGGTCCTCCGAAAGTATAAAATGGAAGATTGCAAAGTTGTTGCGACTCCCACAGAGACTAATCTCAGATTGGAGAAAGGCGATCCAACTGGAGATATGAGCTACCAGGAGATTGTGGGTTCACTCATGTACCTGTCCTGTGGCACACGTCCTGACATCACATTCATAGTGAGCTACCTGAGTCAGTTTAATTCTTGTTGGAATTCGACTCACATGGCTGCACTCAAGAGAGTGCTGAGATACCTAAAGGGTACAGTAGATCACAAATTGGTCTACAAGAAGACTGGCAAACCTCTAATTGCATATGCCGATGCGGACTGGGGTGCCAACGCTGATGGACATTCGTTCACAGGGTATATGCTTGCCCTTGGCGGTGCTGCGGTTTCCTGGCAGACCCGCAAGCAACGTTGCGTCGCACTCAGTACGGCTGAAGCAGAGTATGTCGCTATCTGTGAAGCAGCGAAAGAGGTAGTTTGTGCCAAAGGTCTCTACCATGAACTGACAGGTCAGAATAATACGATTGATCTGTTCAGCGACAGCCAAAGCGCTATAAAATTAGTGTACGTGCCAACAGTCGGTAGGAGGTCTAAGCACATAAATATTAGATACCATTATGTCAGGGAATTGGCCGAGGCAAATGAAATTTGTATCAAATACTGTAAGACTGATGAGATGCCCGCCGATATCTTCACAAAAGGACTTACTAGAGTTAAGCAGGACTACTTTAAAAAATGTATAGGCATACAGTGGGGGTGTTAAAGAGATTGTATGCTGGATACATTCTGGTCTATTGTAATATTGGTTGCTAGGTAACTTTGTTGTTTATATAAAAATATGTATGTCACTCTGTAAAAGGTGAAAAATAAAAGTCAACCATCTATTTGCGAGTTTTACTAAACTAGCTCTGTTTACAAGATATTTCCAACAAAAGGTACTGTCAACTGCACATCAGTAGTCAAAATTTGGCAGCGCCTAGTCATATGCTCAGTAAGGGAACAAAGATTTCCCTTAGGGCAAGTGTTTTCACGTGGTTGTTGTGCTCCATGATTTTATGATTTTCACCCACAAATATAATTTTCTTAAAAAATTACACCCATGAACAGCGCAACATTTATCGTGGTGCAGTTTATTGGTCAAATTTGTTCTACGATAAATTCAAGTGAATTTATTGATGATAAAAACTTAGCTAATAGAGAATAAATATAAAACCATATCAAAACTATAAAACCATAACAAAATATAAAACTATGTTAGATGTTTGGCTTAGTTAGTTAGTGTGCTCGAATAAAAGTAAAACTGAATGGCTTATGGTCCTCTCTATATCATAGACAGTCTAGAGACACGTCGTATTGATGATGGCCACTCCCGATTTGGAGGGAATATTCAAAAATTTACATCTAAATCATTTTTTTTATCGTGTGTGCACCTTTTAAATGTCATGTATTTCATTGAACAGTTAGATCTTAACTTTATTTAGTTAGTTGTATTCTAAAACAACATCACTTGAATAGTTTTTTTATGAAAAATATGCTTTTACATGGAAAAAATATCTTCGGCTTTCTTCGGCTATGTTCGGCTTTGTACGCCTTGACGTCAGAATAATCGGACCGATCCTGCGTCAAATCGGTATTTCCGGCAGTCACGTGGTATGCGCGGACCAATCAGAGTGCGTTCTTATACTCTTTATAGGCCGACATTTTCTGACAAGCGTAGAAAAAGTTTTCATCAACAGCCGCCATTTTGCGCTGGAGAGACTGAGGAGAATTTCGGAATTTGTCGTGTAAATTTTCTGTTTTTTCTTACATCATTTTATCATAAACTTTACCATTCCGTGTATTTTAAAGTGTTAAGTGAAATCGTGTTATTCGATAGCATAAATAAGTTCCATAAAGTAGCTAAAATCTGGTGATATTGTTTTCATTTATTGTGCTAGTTCCGACGGAAGATGGTGAGAGGGTCTGTGTAGCTCTTCGATTCGGAGCTTTGTAATGGCGAATACTTGAGTGAGAAATTATAATATGTGCCTTCAATGGTGCGAAGGACATCGAACGATCGCGATGTGGGTGAATTACATTATGATGAATGACAAATCGCTCTAAAATGTTATTTCTTGAAGATAAAAGACATAAAAGTGTTTTTTAAATCGGCGGGCCGAAATATTCACGACGGCTTACGTTTAGTAAACAGAGCCATGGCCGATGAGCCGCCTAACAAGCGGCCTAAGATGATCCGGGACCCTTTTCAGGGTCCCTCGGACTCCGCGGGTGAGTATTTTATTGTTTTAGACGGAGTTTGCAAAGTGTCGGAACAGTGTTCTGTCATATTATCTTTCTTTGATTTTTGACATTTTGCCTTCGTTCTTGTTAGCGCCTCGCAAGTTCTGCGTCGTATTATTGTGTATTAGCTCATGAAATGAGAAAATATTCGTTATAATCGATATTTTGTGATATTATGTTATAAAATTCTAATGTGTTTCTGTTATTTCATTTATTTTAATGAACAAAATGCAACTTTCATGACATTGTTTTAGGGTGTACATTTTGTAATGTAGAGCAATTATTTATTAGTTATTAAAAACGAGTACATATTTTTACAAAATATGTATTATTTTAGTGTTCGTCATTTAAGTTATTGTTTTTTAGCTTAGCTTTGCTTTGACACACAAGTCAAGTAAAAATATATTTTGTAGAATCAGGGAACAAAATATTGATAGAATAGCAGTAAATAGTTTACCAAATGTTTAATTTATTTTATAATTATTGGTTATTAATTCAAAACATTGCCTGACATTCAAATAGTATTGTGACCCACATTATGTTTTGGTAATTTATTATACTTTTTTTCATCCATACTGAAAAAAATTTGATAAAATACCACATTTGATTGTATATCCACATGTAATGTTTTATTGAATGTTGTGTAAATAGATAAGAACATAACCTCTTTTTTGCATGCTGACAAAATAAAGTGCAAGGCCATAATGCCAACCAAACATATTCTACATTAAAAAAGTTATTTTATGTGCCAATAGCCAAATTTCATATCGTAATAACATATGCACACTAAATTACCTTGAATTTTCAATGATATAGTTCTGAATTATAATATAACTTTTTATGTTTTGTATTTTAATTGTAATGAAAGGATTTATGCATATCATGCATGCATCCTTACATTACAATTAAAAAGTCAATTCTTTTAAAAATTGTTCTCATTAGTTTAAAAAGAAACTTATTTAGTATCATGTAAAAATACTTAAACTAAACCTTCAAAATGGATAAGAAGATGCTAGTTATCTGAAATTCATGTACTGTTGCTATAATGTTGTCTTCATTTTGGCTTTAAAACATTTATGTTACATTACAAGATAATTATTATTCTGTTTTTAATAATTTTATTTATAAGTTATTGTTTATTTAGTATAGGATTGCTTTCATAAATCAACTTTTTTGATTATAGAACAAATAAATTTCTAATTTGTTTCAGTATCTTAGAACAGTGTTTGAATGGTAAAATTTTCCCCAATTTATTATTAGAAGTTTATGAAATACACAATAAAAAGACCAAAGTAGTCAAATAAAAAATATAGGACTGTTTTACACTAAAATAAAACAGTCAATATTTACCGAAAGAAAGACCAAATAAATTGATAATTTGTTTCAGTATTTTGGTACAGTGTTTGAATGGTACAATTTTCCCCAATTTATTATTAGAAGCAGAAGAAATACACAATTAAAAAGATCAAAGTAGCAAAAAAGTAAAACAAAAAGTTGAACATCCATTACTGGATCCCAAAAAAGAAAATCATACAATAATTAAGCGATAAACACTTTTCTGGATTAAGAACATACAAAATTAAAGTAATTAAAATGTTTGATGAGCATATTTTTGATGGAATTGCATAAGAATCACAAATTAAAAATAACATAGTTAATATTCACCATAATAGATATATAGATTCATTTTTAAAAACCATATTTTTATTTTATTTAAATCCAAACAATTATTTTAAATTTCTCACTTTACACAAACACTTCAATCACAATTACCTACATTACAATACACTAGTTTCTTATGTAAATAAGATGTCTAAAGAAAGTTCATTGGAGCTGACATATTTTTAATTTTATAAAAAAAAAGAGACTCCTTTTTTTTGAATGTTTGATATTTAATAAATAAGATTTTATAAAATGAAAACTTTAATATTAGGTATTGAATTTCCTTCTTGTATAAAATGGTAAACTTGAACCTAGAGTTACTGAAATCTTTTTTTGTTTCAGCAGATGGGTTCTCTAACCTTGACATGTTCGACCTCGAAAAGGACCTCCCAGATGAGTTGATGGGAGGTGCTTGGGGCGAACAGACCGGGGTCACGGGCCCCAAACCCCCTGCCCAGGGTCCAGGTCCTGGGGGACAAATGTCCCAACAGCAACAGCTCAACGGGGATGACCCAACGGCTGCTATGCACAGGCAAATCAACAATCACCTTATACAACAAGTGAGTACCTGGGACTGATGAATTATCATGAATTATTTTTTTTTTTGTTACTCTAAGTCTAGTTATTCTAGTAAGATAATTTTGTAACAATTTGAGAAAAGATATCTAGTTTAAAAATTTAATCAATAAGACAATAACATCCAATTTTGTTAGGCAAAAAAAATATTAATATTTTTTTCCTTAATCAGTTTTTTCACTACTCCAGCAAACAAAAATCAACCAAGCACAGTTATACTTAAATAAACATTTGTGTACTTAATTTATAGTTTATAAGAGGACTGACTCTAAATTAAACCTTATATTTAAAATTAACTAGGCAGCTTTAGATCCTATTTAGAAAAGATTAAATCAGTAATTTTTGTGCATTAGGATATTAGAAAATTATTTGAAATAGTAATTAGGTAATTACCAAATTTATTAAAAGGCCATATTAATAGTGTATGTCGTGTATTGGTCTTTTCACAGGGCAACAAAGGCTTAGTAGGCCACAACAATCCATTAGGATTGAGTAATTTAGGTAGTAAGAGTCCAAACCTACAGTCACCTCCAAACGTGTCTGTATCAAAGGACCTCATGGGTAGCATGCACCCGCAACTAATGCCAAATACGAGTCATCCAAATCAGCTGCACTCCACAATGCCAATGAGTTCTATCCAAGGAGGAATGAACGTCGGCGGGAACATGATAGTGACGAATAGTAATATGACGGGCGCTGGCATGCTCGGGAGCGGGATCATCAACAGCGTGAACAAGCAGTTGCCCACGCTGATGGGCGCCAACCATCACGGGACGCCGCCTCACCATCCGCATGCCCAAGTGAGTCCAAATCCGTTTGTTGCATAATGATCATCTGAAAAAAGGACGTATTTAATCGAAACTCAAATAATTCCTATTTTGGGACTTTTATGTCGCGGTTGGTCACAGTTCTAATCTAACCCATATGGTTAGTTACTGTGACCAACTGTGAGAAAATTAAAACAAAACATTTAAAAAAGTTGTATCATTACAAAGAAGCCCAAGAAGAATTTAGTTTTAGAGGGTCATTAATTTTAAAAAAGCGTACGTCATTAGAAAGTCGTTTTAGATAAATATTTTGAATCAAAACCCTGGAGACTCTGCTGATCACTACTCTTGAAATCGAGTATATTAGCCATTTTCTTGAAACCGTCGGATCATGCGCGAATTGCAACACGTTATTTTTACCCGACTGCGCGATAGCAAAGACAGGGCTAGATAAGAAAAAAAATAAAAAATAGTGACAGACTCTGGTGTTAGTCCAAACACATTTCTATAACCAAATGCATGTTAAAAAAATATATGGGTTCTTGTGAATAAATTCTAAACAAAACATATGCATAAAATATTAAGCAATCGAAGGTAAGGTATCGAAACTCTCAAGCATCCTTTGGGGGGTTTTGTTTGCTTAGGGTTCGATACCTTCAGTACCATCATCTTAGCCACCAAGAAATTGCTTTCTAAGATATGGGCGACAGTAACATGATGGCACATTGCAGGCGATGCAAAACGGACCGCTGAGCGGGCGCGTCGGCGTCATGGGCACGCCCAACATGCGCACCGCGCTGCAGCACCACCCGCGCATGCCGGCGCCGGGCGGCGGGGGCCATCCGCTGGCGCCCTACCAGCCGCCCTACGCGCAGTCGGCGCAGGGGCCCGGCGTGGCGCACGTGCAGCGCGCTGCCGCGGGGCAGGTCGGTGTGCGCTTCGGGCCGCCGGCCGATGCGGGCGGCGGCGGCGCGGCGCAGGCCGTGCCGCCCGCGCCCTCGCCGCAGACCCCGGGCGCACCCGCGGGTGGTCAGTCCCAGCCGCAGGCCGCCACGCAGGCCCCCTCGCAGCCGCCGGCCACCCCTCAGCCACCCACCTCCGGCTCCATCGCTGACCCGGAGAAACGGAAACTTATCCAACAACAGCTGGTGCTGCTTTTACACGCACACAAGTGTCAGAGACGAGAGTCCCAATCCAACGGCGAGACGTGGCAGTGCACGCTGCCGCACTGCAAGACTATGAAGGGTGTTCTCAACCATATGATGTCATGCCAGGTATTGTATTATTAATAACAAATGCAAAGAGTGAAATTTCTCTCCTGTTAGAATGTCTCTAAACGTGTACAATTTACAGGCCGGCAAAAATTGTGCGGTACCGCACTGCTCGTCATCAAGACAAATAATTAACCATTGGAAACATTGCAATAAGAACGACTGTCCGGTTTGTTTGCCGCTGAAACAAGCCGATAGGACTAGAAACATGAACGGTATGTTATGTAAGGAACCTTTTTCACTAGACTTATTTTTTCGAGTTATCGATTGTACATCATTGACGAAGATTTCTTTATCTTAGCAGCGGCAGTGACTCAACATTCAACAGCGGGAGTGAGTACTGGAAACGTCGGCAACGTCGGCGGCGTGGGGCCCGTGCCTGGAGTGGGCAACGTCGGGGGCGTGGTCGGGGTGGGCGGCGCGGGCAACGCCATGGGCGGGGTGAACCAGCTGGGCGGGCCGGGGCCGGCCGCGCCGCCCGCGGCCCCTGCGCCCGCGCCCGCGCCCAGCACGCAGGGCGCCGACATGAAGCGCGCGTACGAGGCGCTGGGCATCGCGTGCCCCACGTCCGTGTCCAACATGGGCGGCTTTCCGCGCGCGCCGCTGTCGCGCCTGCCCGTGCCGCGGCCCGGCCTGCCCGACGTGCCGCAGCAGCAGACCATGCAGGCGCTGTTCGCGCAGCAGCCCAACGACATGCAGCAGCAGCAGCAGGCGTTGGTGAGTCACGGTGTCTATCTGCTCGTCCGCTGCGCCTCTATAACTATTCACTTGTGTTCAATGTTCGCTTCATACTTTTAATCCTCGTGCAGATGGGCGGTGCACTACAACTACCGAGCGGAGCCGTAACCGCCAACCCAGCATCCGGCACCAAAGAGTGGCATCATTCTATTACGGCTGATCTCAGAAACCATCTCGTTCACAAACTGTAAGCTATATTTTCGAAATCAAATAGTTTTTGTAGTTTTAGGACATTTCAATAATATTGTGCGTTTTCACAGGGTGCAAGCGATATTTCCCACACCTGACCCTACTGCAATGTTAGATAAGCGAATGCATAATCTAGTCGCATACGCGAGGAAAGTTGAAGGCGATATGTATGAGATGGCAAGTACGCGATCTGAGTACTATCACCTGCTCGCCGAAAAGATATACAAAATACAGAAAGAACTCGAGGAAAAGAGACAAAAGCGAAAGGAGCAGCAGCAGTTGCAAGCGCAGCAGCAACAGGTGGCGCAACAGCAGCAACAACAGCAGCAGCAACAAGTTGCGCAACTGCAACAGCAACAACAACAACAACAACAACAACAACAGCAGCAGCAACAACAGCAGCAGCAGCAGCAGCAACAACAACAACAACCTGTGAGCGTCATGTCCGGGGGTGGCGTGCTGGGTGGGGTGGGAGGCCCCAGGCCCGGCGTGGGCGGCCCCTTGGCGCGGCCCACACTGCCCGCCATGGGTGCGCAGCCCGCGCTACCTTCCATGCGTATCCCGTCGCCTGGGATCGCGCTCTCCATGCCTGCCAACCGCATGGCCTTCCAGACCAACCTTGTGGGCCCACCCGGTCCGAGTCCGAACCAATTGCCGCACACGCCAAACGGTGGCAGCGTAGGTGTCGGCAGCGTCGGCGCACCAGGCATGTCACCGTTCGGCCAGCCGATGACGTCACCGGCGCCGAATTACCCTTCAATTCACTCAAACGGGCCGGCGCAGCTCGCTTCGCCGGGTCATCCGGACGCTGCAAAAGTTCGGTTACTGAGCAGCGCGGTACAGAGTCCGTTCGTGAACCACGCGGCGTTCGGGCGCGCGGACGCGGCGGCGGCGTCGCCCGCGCCGCTGTCCGTGGCGGGCGCCGCGCCGGGCACGCCGGCCACGCCGCGCCAGCACCCCTCGCCGGCGCCCCTGCGCCTGGCGCCCATGTCCTCGCACCTCGCCGCCATCACTGCCTCCTCCTCTGCCGACGACAGGTGAGTGCGACCAATGTCGAGTCATACAAAGATGCATTTCACAGTTTTGTGAAACTATTTTTGTCTTAAGTCATGAAATTCAAAGAGTGTAATATTGATTCCACAATTTTCGTTATTGCACCTACCACTGCTTGTCTCTGCATCACCCAAAGGTTGACTGGTAGAAAATGCCTATGGCATTAAGTGTGCTCTGTACATTGTGTGTGCTTAAAGTGTTAAATAAATAAATAAATCAAAGAGTGAAGATCGCTCTTTGAATTTCATGGCTTCAAACTTGCGACAGTCTTAGAAGTCCGATTTGACAGCTATAAAAATACTTTGTAGTGATGGGAAAAAACATTGGTTCCTTTAAAAAAAAATCTCGAGACATATCGATTTGTCATACTTGAGTTTGTAATCGACAATTTATTTACATTACTTAAAACCGATTCTAAAGGCATATCGTTTTATTACACGTACGAGTTGTAATATTTTAAAGTTATTACATAAATCCCAACTAAGTTTAAATTTGTGCATGTTTCAATGCTAAACCAAGACATAAGTTAAAATCCTACATACTAGTTTCTTCCGGAAGGTTTATGTATAACTAGCTGCTGCCCGCGGCTTCGCCCGCGTGGCTTTTTCTAAACTTATATGTTTAGACCTTCCTCTTGAATTACTCTATCTATTACTAAAAATCGCATCAAAATCCGTAGCGTAGTTTTAGAGATCTAAGCATACATAGGGACAGAGAGGAAACGGGAAGCGACTTTGTTTTATACTATGTAGTGATAAATTAATAATACATTGTCTATTATGCACCAGTGGCATACCTAGAGGCAAGCCCTAGGCACGCCACTGAATTATGCAACGGTGCAAAGCCGGGTAGGCCGCTAGTAAAAAAAAAAAACAATAATTAAGTGTGGTTGGGTTAATAAATAAATTCATAAAATTTGGAACATTTTTATTCACTTTCGTCACTGGATGATCCAGAAAAATTATCATCAGTTAACTGTATATTTGAATAAAACAGTAATAATTACTGTTTATTTAATTAGTACAGTACGTTTCAGTACAGTTAACTGATGATAATTTTTCTAGTAATTAATAATTTCTATAATATTTTTTTTACTTTTACAAAGAGAAACTTATAATTATTATAAGTTTCTCTTTGTAAAAGTATCGATTTTTCAGAACTCAGCTTTTATTATTTTATTGCTTCAGATTTTATTCGGTCAATACGAATGATACTCATTGTTATAGTGCAGGGGTTCCCAAACTTATTTTGTCTACTGCCCACTTTGAGAATAAATTATTTTTTAGCGCCCCCATTTTTACACCTACTTAAAAACCACTATAACTTCAAATTTAATTACTGTGAGCTATATTAGCGAAGATTAAACATTCATTCTAAACCGGCCAATAAGAATGATTATTGCAGCCGCAAGGCGCCATGTTCGGTAACATGCAAACGATTTGTCTTTTTAGTAAGCAGCATTGCCACAGCATTAAACCCCCCCCCCCTCCTCAAGCCTCTACACAACGCCCCCATTTTTTTAGGTCTTAGGGACCTTTTAGGACTGCAGCGCCCACAAGGGGGCGTTGTCGCCCACTTTGGGATAGGCTGTTATAGTGTATGGATAACATAGTAATTAATTAGAATTATGAATTGGATTTTTCAAGTTCTTACGTAGTTTCTTACAAAGTTATCGCGGCATGTTTATTGAGAAACGTCAAATCCGACTTTATAATGTCGTGTAGTTCAAATTGCAAAAATAAATATGTATTTTGCTAAACTGGATATTTTAATTTTCCGTACAGTCCGCCGCAAGACGATCGCAACAAACAAGATTCTGATGACGTCCGGATCAAGGATGACCCAGACGAGGATTGTGGAGGCAAGGGTATGCGGGACGAAACACCTGACAAAGACGCAGAGAGACCCGACTTCAACGTCAAAACGGAAGTTAAGTCTGAAGTCAAACAAGAAATGAAGGAAGAACCGGGTGAGACTAGTGTGGGTAGTGTTGGAGAATCAGCGAGCGGGGAAAGAGGGGCAAGAAGAACCTTTGTGTTCAAACCTGACGAGCTCCGAGTAGCGCTCATGCCAACATTAGAGAAGTTATTCCGACAAGACCCCGAGTCCTTACCCTTCAGACAGCCAGTCGACGCGCAAGCGCTAGGCATCCCTGACTACTTCGACATAGTCACCAAGCCTATTGACTTATCGACCATCAAACTGAAGCTCGATCGCGGGGAGTATAGAGACCCCTGGGAATATGTTGACGACGTCTGGCTAATGTTCGAAAACGCATGGCTTTACAATAGAAAGAACTCGAGGGTTTACAGATATTGTACTAAGGTTAGTTACACCTATATTTACTACTACAATTAAATTTATCTTGTCCACTATTTGGTTTGAAAGAGTGGGTATATTTATTGCACCATCTTCGGTTCTTAGAGTCAAGTTGATACAGTGTATCTGTGTTTGGAAGGTCAGTTGATTTGCAGTTCCTTCTTCTATGATAATAATATTATGAATGACACTTCTAAGTGTCACAGATTACATTGCTGTTGCAATATATTACACCCTGTGACCATTGACCAATCATGTCCGTCATTATTTGCTATGTGGATAATTTTTTACCGTATAGTGACTCTTATTGACATTTTCTGACACAGAAAAGCTGTCATACATAAGTGTATAGTTTTGCCTGGAAATGTTTAAACCTGTGCGGTCATATTTTCTATCACCCACCAAATAATAATACGATATTAACAATAAGGGGGGTATTATTTGGAGGGTAGTTTAGCGCAAAAAGCACTAGGAGAGCGCAAAATAGAGCAGAGTGGAAAGAAATGGAGGAGCCCTTTGCCAAAGTTGGGCAAACAGACCGGGTGTCGGTGTCACCGGCTCACTAGAGTCGTTAGATTAGGTTAATTTTTTTTGTCAAACTTGTGTCTGATTAAAGGCTTATATTATTATATATTATATTATTATTAACAATAAACCATGTTGTTTTAGCTATCGGAAGTGTTCGAGCTAGAGATTGACCCTGTAATGCAAAGCCTAGGCTATTGCTGTGGTAGAAAGTACACATTCAACCCTCAAGTGCTATGCTGCTATGGCAAACAATTGTGTACAATACCACGGGACGCCAAGTACTTCAGTTACCAGAATAGGTAAGCACAACTCTCATGATATTTTATGTAAAAGATCTGGGGGCCTACTCCGAAGTATCGGTCGAACGTTCGGCCGTTTTATAACTTCCATAGTTTCCTTTTTTGACTTTGAATCCTTACCCGACTTCAAGTCACATTTTTGACTTTGGCTTATCTCTTTGACTGTCGTTTTTTTTTTTTTCGCCTTATCTATAGTTAGCAGTAGTCAAGCAACGGCCGATACTTCAAATTTATGTTCCGAGTAGACCCCCTGAATTTTAATTACACACTGAAGATAGTCCAAAATTGTTTAGTAGCCGTGTAATTTAGATAACTTCTATACTCTTTTCGTTTTAGGATAGTTTGCGTGACATATCCAAATATATCGTTTTAAAACTTACCTACTCAGTTTTAACCATTATTCAAATAATACTAAGGTGTGATAAACTGACGATTATCGAAAGCTATTAATTAAAAATATGACATGTGTCATGCAACCCATCCTTTCCTGAACATACAATAGACAAATATTAATGTTAAGGATTTTATATTTGACCAATATTCTACTAAAACACGGAGTATTAAACGAATGGAGAGTTATTAGAGCGTAAACGTAAGCGCTCGTCTTTTCCAATGTCGCCATACCAGTCAAGTTTCAAACGTCTGTCAAATTGTCGTTTCAAATTATTTGTATTCCATTCTTAGGATAAAATTCAATTACCTAGTACTCCATTGACTTAGTACTCTGTGTTTTGCAGCAAATTTAAATTCAATCTCAAATTCTTGACATAGTTTCCCCCAAATTTTTAGTTGATGACTATAATGAGTACAATTTTTTTAAGACATACATTATACACATGCATAATACTCCTCCAATAGTCCAGCTTTATCCAAACTGACTAACGCTTTCGATAGCTTTTTATTATGTTCTTACGTAGGTATCATGGCAAATGTCACTTAACTACCCTTATTTGTGTGTGTGCTAAAAGTTACCAATATGTGGTTGGACTTTTGAAGTGAATACTTCTTTAGCCGCGTTGAGCGATTTTTGGTAGGGGCAAAACTTATATATAGGTTCGCGTCACAGACACGCTCGCGTCACCGACATGCTAATGTGACGTGTGATGTTCTGTTTTTAAGTTTTCACTTCTGTTGGCAGTCCCCATAACTGCCTATTTTTTTTTGTTATAAAAAACATGCCAAAAAATACAAAAGTACTATTTTCTTTACCATTGTGCGAATTTATACATACGTGCTCAACTACCGTCATAAGGGGTTTTCATTATAATTATTTGACTATTGAACAAAAATTGCAAGTTTCAAAAAGTATTCTAGACCAAAATTTTAATTGATTTTGTATGACAAGTTTTTTTTTCTGTTTTTATTTAAGCTAATTTCGAAATGATCTTCACCAAGTCTTACACTATTATGGGCTTATGTGGCCACAAAAAACTTAGGTGAATCACGTAATTGCTACAAAAAGTCCCGACCACTGCAGCTTGTGGTGTATATTTAACTTACTTTGTTACAAGAACATTTTCACTGCCATATCAAATCAAAATACTTTGCTTTGTTATAACTGCTATTCGCATGTCTCAGAAATTAACGTAAAAAGGAAACAATAATGGTTACGAAATAATATTAGGTTGATACAAGTCAGTCGCTTGTTAGTGCGCATTAATCTGAATATGAAACCGTATTATATTGACGCCGAACTAATCTTCAATAAGTGCAATAAAATGCATTGCTATCAATAAGTTAGTGAGAAGTTTGAACTTGGTACAGCCGTCGTGGCATACTTGATCAAATGATCGTATCTAGTTGATTTTGTAACTTGAGCAGTGCTTGCTATCCGTCGCGGAACAAAGGAATATGAGATCGGCATTCATCGGTAAATTAACACCCATTTAGACATTGTGTAGGTGCTTACTAAAGTTTCACATAAAATGAATTCCTAAAAATTACAGAGTATTTCTTATAATATGAATTTCTATAATAAATTAACGACCCAATGAATCTTTGCATGGGAAATAGGGACTGTATTCTTACCAAAACCGGCCTAATGTATTTTTAAGTGAATACTTCTTTTGTCCCGTTGAGCGATTTTTGGTAGGTCAAAATTTATGGGTCCGCGTCACCGAAATGCTAACCGCGACATGCCTATGGGGCGTGCTGCCCCAGACTGGCGGCGTGTGTACGCATATACAGGGCGGATTTTTTTTGAGACGGGGCAGTAAGTAACCTTAATCGTTGTAGCTACAGGAAAACGGTCTTAGAAGACCTTTTTGAGATATTTTCGAAATGCATTCACAGATTTTGATAAAAATGTACAGTCAGCCAGATAATGGGCAATTTTCACAAAAACTTTTTGATGCCATGTTTCTTATAACGATCAAAAAACTCAATTGGACCAACTTTAGGTTTGAGTACTAGAAAAGTCAGGAATCGCAAAAACTTTTCCCATACATTTCGTAGGAAATGAGACTCCAAACTACCTTTTTACGATGGGTAAGACTGCCCGAAACAAAAAAAATGAACTTCAGATTTCGAACGAACACGCGTTATAATTTTAAATTTTGTTTTGTGAAAACTACCCTTTTTCTTACTGACATTTATTTTTTAATCTGTAAATGCAGATCAAAATTTCTCAAAAGGTTACGGACAGTCTCCTAAAACCGTTTTCTTGTAGCGATAACGACTTAAGGTCCTTACTTCCAAAGTTTTAAGTTTTCACTCCTGTCGGCAGTCTCCATGACAGGGGATTTTTTTTTTTATACGAGTCTCGTTCTTGTCTAATTGGCCAGAAAAGGCAGTAGACAAATATGAATGGAAAGTAATGGAGAGACTAGCCCAGCAACGGGATAGGATAGGTTAAAAAAAACTTGTGAACTGCTTCAAGTAGCTTAGAACTACTACGGGAATTCACAGAAAGACGTGTATTACATACACTATTTAGATTTTAGAGCATAAAATGAAATACATATAAAATGGAAAAATAGTTTGTTTGCGAATAATATCTGAACTATAGTTTGTTTGAGATAAAATATGCATATTTCCTTCCTACAAACGTTACGTTTGCCCAATTTCAGGCCTGAAATAAGGATAGTACTCATGATAACATTAATAATATTAGGTACTAATCATACGCTCACTCAATCACTCGAAATAAAAGTTTAAACCAGTGCAGACATAGTTAAAAAAACCAAGAATATATTGTGACAGCACCCTGAAATATTATATTGTATCATTAGCACTAGCCGGCTTATTGGTCTACATTGACCTCATAAAAATCAACTAGTAACATATAAATACAAATTCATTTGACATTGTTTAATATTTTACTATATGCATCGGTTTGCAAGGTCAGATCCTTGGCGATCAAAATGGCGTGGTGTTATTTTATTACGGTCACCATTGATTTAATCAGATTAAAATAGGCATTTCTTTGAAAGATTAATGTGGGCTGTAAAGGGCACACCATAAAGCGACAGTGGAATATACTCCTACTGTGACAATATGGATTGACATTGCATTTGTTTTTTTTTTTATTTACGAAGCCACCTTTTTCACTGACCTTCTGGATGTTTCGAATTTAAGAAATTAAATATCATTGGGGCTTTTTATAATGCCCAAAAAGTATTACCTTTATTTTTGTATCATAAAAAATAATGTTAATTAATAAAATACTTCTCACAAGTTCCACTGGCAAGGCTTTATTTTGTTGCTAAGCCAATGAATATACAGCTGCAATTAATAGGTTCACCTAATATTTTGATTCAAGTAATAAATTGAAACTAACTTCACTAGTGACTGGCTAAAACATAAACGATGTGTACAAAAATAAATATTCAAATGACCCGCAACGAATTACTTCTTAAATATTCTGTGTCTCAGTAATGATTTGTTTTGATTTAAACTCCCCTTTGTCTCAATGTTGCATCGTTTAAATCCCGATGATATGAAAATATTTTTAACGATTTGTGTGTTAGGTCTTATATTTGCGCTCGCGCGGTATAAAAAAAATCAATATCAAATTATATTTGCTTGAAAATGGACCTAAGTCAGCACATTTCCAACGTCAAATTCAACATTGGTTTGGCTATAATTTCGGACTAAAAAACGTCTTTTTAAAATCGTACCAAAATTACAAGATTGTCTTATGTATCAAGAAATCCGATCGCTAAACGTTGATAATGGCTACAATATTCTGCTAGGACAACTCTTAGTTATTGAAATTCACTTAGTATGAAAAATAAAGTCAAATAAGCGACCTTGCAAGAATCGTAGGCATGAAATAGGTGTTTTGGCCATTAAACTAAAAGCTTCATATAAATTAGTACTTTTTAAGTGCCGCTATATTATTTTACGTCGTACTTTTCTCTGTAATTGTACAACACAAAATAAATAACATCTAGGGATTCATAATACAGTAAGATAGTTAAACTCGGTGTTTAGCTTAATCCCTAGTGATTTTGCCAAATTACGGTTATATACAAGAAAATACTTCTTTTTTTTTCTTCAGAATTCCTTATTATAAACAAACAGAAAATCGCGCCTGTATTTCCCGAAGGGCTAGGCAAGAATCCGTTACTAACTATTCACCACACCACATAATTCAGATAAATCAATGTCTGCTATACATTGTACTGCCATGCTATAAGTTTCCTATCTACTAAACAAACTTACAACAATAAAATAACCGATTGGTCTGATATTTATTAATATTCCATTTATTAAATTGATCGTACACTAGACCAGTCAATTACCTATTTATCCCTATCCATTGCATAGGCATTGCAGACTGTTTATTTACTAGATGGGATACTTATTATAGGAGTAATTGTTCTCAATTACATGTATTACACTCATTCTGTGCTCTCTCTTCCTCCTATTGTCTTTAAATGTCAATTACTGCTGCTTAAACGATTGGATTGTATTATGTGTCTGAAATAATTATTTCTTTTCGATAAAGTGTTTTATTTCACATTCTGAAAGAAAAAGAAATGGTTGTTTCACATCAAAATTTTGCTCATAGACATACAACGGTAGGTTTTAAAAATACGGAATCAAGAAATCTACGTTGACGCGCGAGCTTTACTGCGCGCTCACCTGAGTTGGCGCAAGTATACGTATGCATTTAACAGGAAGATGGTATTTATTTGTGTGGTAACTTTAGAACAAACTCTTGGATATTAGTGGACAGATTTAATATTGCAAGTAAGCATTCAGTAAAGCTCCCAACTTTTATATAAAGCTGAAACAGCCAAATTAGTAAAATGAGAACTATCGGTTGATATGTCTATGTAAAGGGCCGCTGTCTCATGTTACGGGCTTTCGATAACCCGCCATGTGCGCTCCGCCCACTATCTAACTATTAACCCCTTTTATGTTCTCATTGCTTACTAAATTTTTTTCGCCCTGTCCACGCACGTCCTTGCCTGCACACAATGTTCCTGTACACGCTCGCTTCACATCACTACTGCTACATGGACGTTATGAAATAAAGTCTAAAAGCGTATGGGGTTGTCTCCGATAGATACACCTTCTGCCAGAAATGCTTCAATGATATCCAAGGAGATACTGTTACGCTCGGCGATGACCCGCTGCAGCCCCAAACGTGAGTATCTCTATCTATCTGTGTTTCAATGAAATATCAATTTTGTAAACATAATCTAATAACTGAAAAACACCTTTGATTAAAGAACTTTCACGCGAAGAATGATATGCGGTGAATATTTCAGTGCAATCAAGAAGGATCAATTCAAAGAAATGAAGAATGATCACCTAGAACAAGAACCATTTGTTGTTTGCATGGATTGTGGTAGAAAGCAACATCAGATATGTGTGTTGCACCACGATTCGATATGGCCTCAGGGCTTCTGTTGTGAAAATTGTCTGAAAAAGAAAGCTGCTAAACGGAAAGAGAACAAATTCTCGGCTAAGAAACTTCCTACTTCCAAACTTGGCATTTATATTGAAACAAGAGTAAATAATTTCCTTAAGAAAAAAGAGGCTGGCGCTGGCGAAGTGCATATCAGGGTGGTTGCATCGTCTGACAAGGTGAGGTGCACCAAAAACATGTACTTTAATTACTCTTACATAAAAATTGCTAAACCTTTCAATTGTATCACTATTCCAACTAATCTTTGCATCATTGTTATGAAGCTTTTTCACATTTCCTACATTCTCCTTTTGTGATGAGTATGGCTTAATCTTTCGCTGTTTGTTACCTAAAATACCTCGTTCATGTCATATCACAAATCGCAACTTGCTTTGTCCTAGAGGTTTCTATTCAATCTTTTGATTCCCCCAAAACTGTTTTGTTACATTGTAGGTGCAATATTGACACAAATCACAACTCATCTCTCTTGAACAGTGACTAAAAGTATTCTACATTTCAGATGGTGGAAGTGAAACCCGGGATGAGGTCAAGATTCGTAGAATCTGGTGAACTGTGCGCCGAGTTCCCGTATCGGGCTAAAGCGTTGTTTGCATTTGAAGAGATTGATGGAACCGATATTTGTTTCTTTGGCATGCACGTGCAGGTGAGTCATCCACGTCATCAATATTACTAAGTCTTAATTGCACAAGAATTACACCTATTATTATTAATGGATTCTATTTGGTTTTGAAAATATCTAAATGGCACTCAAATTGTAGGTTAATTTTCCCTTTCATTTTATACCAATATTAGATCTAACATATATTTTATTGAACAAACTTTTTGTTAACAATAAAAAATTTAAATTTCGGAAAACTTTTACTCTGTTCATATCCAGAAACTGTACCGTTTGATTTCTCGATCCATTTTTTAATATAAACGTTTCTCTTCCAGGAATACGGCAGTGAGAGTCCGTCACCTAACACGAGGCGTGTATATATAGCATATCTAGACTCTGTACATTTCTTCCAACCGCGGCAGTACAGAACTGCCGTCTACCACGAGATTTTATTAGGATACTTAGACTACGCCAAGCAACTGGGCTACACAATGGCCCACATCTGGGCGTGTCCACCCTCAGAAGGAGACGACTATATCTTCCACTGCCATCCACCCGAACAAAAGATTCCAAAGCCTAAAAGGTTACAAGAGTGGTATAAGAAAATGTTAGATAAGGGAATCATAGAGAGGATAATACTAGATTATAAAGACATACTCAAGCAAGCTATGGAGGACAATATCTCGTCAGCGGCGGAACTGCCTTACTTTGAAGGCGACTTCTGGCCCAACGTCCTTGAGGAGTCCATCAAAGAGTTGGACCAGGAGGAGGAGGAGAAAAGGAAGCAAGCCGAAGCCGCCGAGGCAGTGGTCAGTATCAAGTATATGACAGTGTGATGGTTTTTGCATGTTGTGAATAACACCGGGCTGTGTGGGTAGCCAAGTTTTGTTACTAATAGTAATGTCCAAATTTGTGTGTTAAACTAAGTCACTGAAATTCACTAAATGTGGGCATCCAAGCAAAAACGGTCAAGTTTTGTTCTCGTCCTTTAGTTTCCGAGATATAACACAGCTTTGTTAAGTTGGGTGAAACAATTGCATTTCGCGATTTTTTTATTGATTATTAATGAATGCTCAAATATCTACAAGTTCACATAGTAAATGACTTTATATGATGTTTCTAAGAAATATAAATTTTAAGAGAAAATTTTTGTAAAAAGGTACCAGTGGTCAGCATTTTCAAATTTGAAATAATTTTCCCGAAATCAAGCCTTTTCAGTTTCAACATCAAATGTCTGATAAAAATTAATTAGCCAGTTTTTGAATATTTTTAATCCTTATTATCAATTCACTATTCTAGATACCGAATCTAGTCTTAACTCAATACCCCAATACTGGACCCATTTTGCTTGGACGCCCACAAATTGTTAAATACAGTCATAAGAAACCGCACAGTTTTCTAACAAGCACGAAAGAAGAGTTTTCGCACTTCAAAATGAATTTAACTTGCACTGGTTTTGTGTTCGGATCTGTTAACATACGCTATAATATAATCGCTTGGGTTTGGCATGAGACAATATTTTCTAACGTGATTTTTAGATATTCCAGTCCTCTGAGGAGAATGAGCAAGGTCCTGATGGCAAGAAGAAAGGGCAGAAGAAGGCGAAGAAGTCCAACAAGTCAAAGGCCGCGCAGCGTAAGAATAGTAAGAAGCAAAGTGACCAGCAGCAAGGCAGTGATCTCAGTGCAAAGATATTTGCCACCATGGAGAAGCACAAAGAAGTGTTCTTCGTTATTAGGCTACATTCCGCACAATCTGCTGCCAGTTTAGCGGTGAGTTTTATGAATTAATAACTGTATATATATAATTTAATGTAACCCTGTAGTTTACTACAGGGTTACATTAAATTAGCTGGAGAGACTTCACAGGCGCGATGTGTATCAATAACTTATATGAAAAAATATAAAACTCATAATTTTAGGGTACTACAGCCGCGGTGGCTCTAAGTCCGTGAGATGCACTAACTACGAGAAATAATAAGCTTGAGAAATTATACTTTATTTGTTTTATCTGGATTACATATCTCATGATGTCTGTGAAGTTTCACCAGCCTGTTACTTGACCCTGTATAAAAATAACGCAGATAATTTTAGTATTGTAGTCATTTTGACAAATAAAAAAATATTTGGTAAAAAAAAAGAAAGTTTTATTATATTTTAAGATATCCATTTTCAAAGCATCTTTCTTTACGCTACGCTCGCATGAAAAAATAAATATCGCATCGTGGCATACTAATACGAACGCCAAAATTTGCAAAAAAGCCGATCTCTTGTCACCCCACGTTCAATTTGTATCTTCTTGATCGAAAATGCGTTATATTTTTTTATACAGCCGATCGGAGATCCGGACCCGCTAATCAACTGCGACCTGATGGACGGGCGCGACGCTTTCCTAACCATGGCACGCGACCGTCACTACGAGTTCTCTTCTACAAGACGCGCGCGCTTCTCCACACTCTGCATGCTCTACGAGCTCCATAACCAGGGCACCGACAAGTTCGTCTACACCTGCAACAGTTGCAAGTCGCATGTCGAAACCCGCTACCACTGCACCGTGTGCGACGACTTCGACCTTTGCGTGCCCTGCTACGAGAAGGAAGGCCACCCGCACAAGATGGAGAAGCTCGGCCTCGATATCGATGTAGGCTCGTCTCCAGGCGACATGAAGCAAGCCAACCCTCAGGAGGCCCGCAAACTATCCATCCAGCGCTGCATCCAGTCTCTGGTGCACGCCTGCCAGTGCCGCGACGCCAACTGCCGCCTACCGTCCTGCCAGAAGATGAAGCGCGTCGTCACGCACACCAAGATCTGCCGCCGCAAGACCAAGGGCGACTGCCCTATCTGCAAGCAGCTCATCGCGTTGTGTTGCTACCATGCGAAGCACTGCCAGGAGACCAAGTGTTCCGTGCCCTTCTGCAGCAGCATCAAGCAGAAGCTGAAGCAGCAGCAAGTTCAGCAGCGAGTGCAGCAAGCGAAGCTGCTGCGGAGACGTATGGCGGCCATGAACACGCGCGGCGCGGCGCCGCCCTCGCCGCCGCCGCCGCCCAGCCTGGCCTCGCCGCCGCCCTCCAAGCCCGCCACGCACGCCTTGCCGCACAACGTGCAGAAGGCGCTGCAGCAGGTATGTACTTTGACACGTGTTTTCATATTGATTAGTCAAACAATTCAAATTAGCGATGAGAAAGGCTTTCAATTGGAAGCATAATAACGGCTAAGGCTATAGCCGGATTTTAACATTCGCACGAATACGTGAATCCATGAGTAGAATGATATTTGCAAATATAATTTCCACAATAACGCGGAAGCATTCGTACATTGCATCGATATACCCTATTCCAGGGGTTCCCTAACTGTGCGTCGCGAGTTGTTGTCGCTGTTGTCCCAGGGGCGTCACCGGCACGCGACGTAATGAGAGTCAGTACGTGCCAGATTCCAGAGAATTTTGATCAATACAACTGGATTAGAGATCTATTCCTATCCTAGGAAAAACAGCTGTTTTTAGAACTATCTTGTGATATGAGCCTAAAACTACTCTTCAATAAAGACAATTTTGGAGCAATGTATCCCAAGAATATCCTACTCTTAATACCACAGCTTTAAAGATTATATTAATTTTTGTAACATAGTACTTGTGCGAAATACTTACAGATCACAAATCAATTTAGAAAAATAAATGAGAGTAGCTATTTTAAAAATTCAAACCTTCAGCCCCGTTTTGAGAAGTTATGCTCAGAAAAGTAAAGTCATCCGTTTTATGAATCATACCTACTGTTCTTCCTAGTCTAGTAAATAATGTTTTTTAGTAAGTAAATAAAAAATTGTAAGATTCTATATACTTTGGAGTTATTTTTGTGTAAATTAATAATTAAGCTTAATGAGTCTTAATTGCTAGTCTCTAGATTCTAGAGCTACACTCAGGTATTTTCTTTAACAAGGGAGTTGCTAAAAAATTACAAAATGTAAAAGGAGTTGCAGTATAAAAAAGATTGGGAACCCCTGCCCTATTCAATTAAACTGCTACGTAGGGTGGATACATATCACTGTCTGACCATACGAAAGTTTTTGCGCAAATGCGTGACCTTAACAGGATATTCCCCTCTACCAGGTCCAAGAGGAAGCGGCGCGGCAACAAGCACCTTCCTACGGCAAGCAAGCCGCGATGGGCCCTCCGCCCGGCAGCGTCGGGGTCGGCGGGGTCAACGTGGGGCCCGTGGGTGGGGTGGGCGGGGTGGGCGGGGTGGGCGGCGTGGGCGGCGTGGGCGCGCGCGGCGACTGGGCGGCGCGCTACCGGGCGCCGCCGCCGCTGCACCACCCGGCGCCGCACGCGCGCCTGCCGCACCTGCCGCAGCCGCAGCACCACCCGCACCCGCACGCGCCGCAACAGTTACAGGTACACACGCGCATACCTGATGTTATTCACTATTTATAAACGAAGCTATGTTACATTGTTATTACTGATCCCAAGTTAGATTTTGTACCTTGAAAGTAGTGTTTCCTCAAAAAATTATGAACAGTACAATTTAACAGCATGAAATCCTATAAAAACTATGTTGACAAATTCACTACTATCTAGTGTGACCATCTTAAATTATATACCTTCCAGCATCAGCACCCAAGAAAATAATATTAAAATCTGCTATAAATAACGGTTTCGTATTCTATGAGCATCGTCTTAGATTTTGATAATGTAATATTCATTCAACATCACTGCTGAAATGGTTTTACTTTCCAAGCACTTTGGATTGATATTTCTAAAAATGCAACCAAATAACGACGAGTCAATGTCAACTGATGAATTAAATACCACAAAATACAACTATTTCTTAAAACAAATATATCACGATATCTTCGATCAACCACAGTCCAGTTGCCTCCAAAGAATTTTTGGACTTCATGAACATTTTCCCTTACAGCAAAGAGCCCCCACGCCACAGCAGCAACAAACACAACCTCAAGTCCATCAGAAGGCGTTACAGCAGCTGATGGCGACGTTACGGTCGCCCACCAGTCACAACCAGCAGCAGGAGATCCTACAGATACTCAAGTCCAACCCACCGCTCATGGCCGCCTTCATCAAACAGAGACAAGTGAGTTATTGTTATTCAACCTTTTTTAAGGTTCCGTACCTCAAAAGGAAAAAACGGAACCCCTATAGGATCACTCGTGTCTGTCTGTCTGTCACAGCCGATTTGCTCCGAATCTACTGGACTGATTAAGTTGAAATTTGGTACACATGAATTTCTGTGACCCCAACACCACGGATGTGTAACGTAAATACATGAATTTTGAGGGTCACTATTTGAATTTGAGGGTTACAAATTAGAAAAAAAAAAAATTGCAAACGAAACAAACAAACTTGCCAACAACAACAAACCGTGTGACATATAAAAATGAGGGCTTGTTGTAAGGATTTGTTTTTTTTTAATAATTTTAAAATAGATAGTTTTAAAGTTATTTAAGAAAATAGGGGAAACTTGACCACCCCTCCGACTTTTCTTATACACTACTTATCTCCGAAACTACTGAACCTAAAATGTAAAAAAAAAAAAATACAGAAAATAGTTCTTTACTTATAAAAGTTATAAATTACAGGAAAACCTGTAAGTCTATGGTCTTATAATAACATTATAAATCACTCAATATGACGAATCTCCTAACATCATTGGGCTAGTTTTTTTTTTATAAAACGTAACATATTGATACATATTATGTTGTTTCATTTGACTTTTTAATTATAACTTATTTCGGCATTTAATATATTTAAAAAAAATACGGAGAATAAAGTAATTACGTAAAATATTTTTTTGGGGTTACGGGTTTTTATTCTATGGCATTTTAAATTAAGATATTTTTCACTTTAAATTATCTAGAATAAGTACGGATAAACACAAAATAATAAAGAGTGGGAAATGTACAAGAAAATTAGTACTACATATTTCGTCTCATTTTCTCTTTAATAATAAAGTGAGATTTTGAAAATCGCTAGGTGGCGCTGACATGTAAACATTGTATTGTGTTGTGCTCCCGTTTAAATTAATCCGAAAAAATAGTGTTATCAGTCGTTGGACCATACTAAGTGGATAAAAGTGAAGCTGGACACACAAACTGGCTGTGACAGTGTTGTTAACAGTTTTTGGTGCCTATGTGTAAACAAATCATGAAATTAGAAACGATCCGCTCGCATAGACCACATCTAAAGTGCAAGTGTTAAAAAACCTCGGTAACCTGTCAATAATTGTGTTTTAAAGAGACGTTTTTTTAATGTTACTCATCTCGGATCCGTTTTTTATTTGAATCACGAAGTTATTGATGCGATTACAACACCATCTATCGCAAATCTGAGGAATTTAATTGCATTAAATGTTGCCTCACCCATAATAGTGTTAGCAACACAAATAAATAATTAGTTTGTGTTAGTCGCTGCGAAACAACGACATCTGTTGACTCTGAATTACACTTACGACGTGAACATACGGTCGAAAATTTCGATGGTTTGCGTATTGTACACTTGGCGCAACGGTACTACGCTTGCCCTCAAGGGATTAATCACTGTGACCAGAGTTCGAATCCGACTAAACTTGAGATTTTATTTTGTGATTTAAATTTGGAATATCAAGTATTAATACCATGAATTTCTTGGAGAACATAACTTTCCGACGTACCCGCACTAGATCAGAGCCAAACAATGATGACAGCGATATAATTTCACAAACACTGGATTGTACCACCTCGAATAGTATGCCAGACATCCGAGGATGAAGACGATCAACTATCAACATTAAAGGATGAGATCGTAAAACTAACAGCTCAATTAAATAGTGCTCACATTGAAATTGAACTATTATCGTTAGAAAATAAAAATTTGAAGCAGGCTAACGATGACTTAATAAAGAAAAATGATATTTACAAGAAAATCACTTACAGTCCAGTTAAACAGAAAAAACAAACACCAAAGAAAAATACAAGTAATTCCACAAAAACTAAACAGACACAAACTGTGGAAAACATGAGCACAGACTGTACACCTACACACGCGAACTTATATCTTATAATATTATTATTATTTCTATATACAGGGTACCTAAACATAATTATGTATTATTTTATGAAAAATTGGACAACATACTCAAAAGGCTTAGTTCTGGGGCAAATAAAAACATTATTCTTGCAGGGGATTTTAACATTGACGTAATAAAGAGAAATAAAATTACTCTTGAATTTGAATATTTCCTCTTACAATATAATTTAAAACTAGCACTTTACAAACCAACAAGACTCAGTAGTAATTCCTGCATCGATAATTTTGCACATAGTTACAAAAGGGGCTGCAAAGCTGAAATCTTAGATCTAGCACTCTCGGATCACACATGTCAAATACTGAAAGTGCCCATAAAAATAACTTGCAAATTACAACTTTGGAAATGTAAAAAGAAAGAGTACTCTGAAGATAATTTGGTTAAATTTAAAAATATCCTAGGCAGTTTATCTTTTGTAGAAGTTTTTAATGCTAAAGATGCAAACGTGTCTTTTGAAGCCTTCATGGACGATTTCTTACTATTTTATAAATTATGCTTTCCAGAAAAGATAGTAACTATCAAATTGAATAGAAAAACTAAATGGATATCTCGAGGGATAAAGATATGCAGCCAGAAACAAAGACATTTACTTTGGAAATATCGATTTGACCCTAGCTCAACAAATAAGAATAATCTAAAAAAATACTCTACTCTCTATAAAAAAATTATAAAATTGACGCAAAAAGCCCAAAACAATTATTTTATAAGCTCTTCTCAGAATAAATCTAAAGCCGCTTGGCAAGTTATTAATAAATCTAAAACGTGCTTACCACAGGAACATATTATGACTATAAACAGAGACAATTTGACTTTTATACACCCTATTGACATTGCTAATGAATTTAATAATTACTTTATTGACACAATTGAAAATAATATAAATTCTGACAAGATTAATGGTAATGTCTTTGACAATCTTTCATCACAATCTCTATTTATGTCACCGGTTTCGAAAAATGACATTATAAAAATTATCTCTAATCTAAAAAATACAAATACTGTTGGTTGGGATGGCGTCTGTACTAAAGTCCTAAAGTACGTAAAGGAAAATATAGCACAGCCATTAGCTCACATTATTAACCTTTGTATTGCTGATGGCAAATTTCCAAACAGCTTAAAAAAAGTTATTATTAAACCTTTACTTAAAAAAGATGACAATACAAATATGAAAAACTATAGACCCATTGCAAAAATTTCCGTCTTGTCCAAAATTTTTGAGAACGTTATATACAACTCCATGTACACATATTTTGAAAAATATAACCTATTCTGCAATGAACAGAAAGGTTTTCGCAAAAACATAAATATTAACTTGGCACTGTTTGATTTAATTAATAGTATTATGACATCAGTTGATAAAAATAATCCAATTTGTACTATTTTTACTGATATGACGAAAGCTTTCGACTATGTTGACCATGGGATATTGCTACAAAAGCTGTATGGCTACGGCGTAAGGGGAAATATCCTAAAATTGATAGAATCATATTTAACTGATAGAGTTCAATGCACTGAAGTCACTCGATTATGTCCCAAAACTAAATTAGAAACTGTATACTTCTCAAAGCAAAGACCCATAAAATATGGCGTACCCCAAGGTGGCGTATTGGCACCACCTCTATTTCTGATTTACATCAATGATCTCCCAAAAATCATTCAGCATAAGATGGTTCTTTTTGCAGATGACAGCACAGCAATAATAGAATGCAATGACATAAATAATTATGAAAATGATATTAATGAATCTTTGACTAAAATAATAAACTGGCTTGAAGATAATAATTTGAAAATTAACCTAAGTAAGACCAATATCATGCAATACCATCAGCGTCGTGAAAATAATAACATTAATATCAACTATAAAGACCATAAAATTCAGGAAGTTGATAGTGCTAAATTCTTAGGAATGACTATTGATAATAAATTGACTTGGAACATTCATACTGACATAATATGTAAAAGACTAAGTAAATCTGCGTATGCACTATTCCAACTTTCAAAAAAGGTTAATATTGAGACATTGTTAGCAGCATACCATGGACTTGCAGCTTCTGTTTTACGATACGGTATTATTTTCTGGGGGCAGTCAGCTAATAGGGAGGTTGTATTTAGGATGCAGAAACGTTGTGTGAGGTCCATGTGTGGTCTGAAAACAACGGATAGCTGCATTCCGTATTTCAGAAAACTAAAGATATTGACACTGCCAGCAATGTATATAATGGAAACTGCATTGTTTGTAAAAAAAAACCCGCATTTATTTGTCAGCTTATCGGCGGTCAGAAGAAAGCCATTGCGTACTCAATACTGTAACAAACTATGTAATGTCAAATGTAAAACAGCCTTAATGCGTAAAAGCCTTTTCGGCAACGCTCCAAAAATTTATAATAAAATACCGGATGCCATTAAAAATATGCCATTAATAAAATTCAAAAAGGCACTTAATAGCTTACTTAGTGACAAATGTTACTACACACTGGATGAATTTTTAAATGATGACTCAATATAGTGTTTTGCATCTATGTTAAATGAAAAAACTTAAGTGACGAATTAATTTGAGGTTGTAATATTGACATGTAATAATTTTTGACATTTTCAATTGCTCTGACTTGTTTTTTTATTTTTTGACATTTATAACTAAATAATTCCTCATTTAAATCTGACATCGTACAATTTTTAAAATAATATTATATAATTGTTATGATTTATTTTGAAATTTTAATTATGCATGAATTTCAAACATCCTTTTTATTTTTATTTAAATTCATAATAATTAGATAGATGCACACCATATTTGTATGCCTCCTGGCATAACATAGCGTTCTGTTCACCAAACTCAAGATCTGTATTTCTACCTGTGTTAACAAATAAAAGTGATTTGATTTGATTTGAGATAAACGCATTGAGTAACAGCGCTTCCAAGGAGGTTCGATCATTCAGCTTATTTATTCTCGTAATTTGAAACTCCTTGGTGGAATTCTTATATTATTTTTATGGTAATTAAAAAAACCGTAAAGGATACGCACGGCGCTATACAACGAAGGGGGCGGTAAAACATGTACTTAGGTGAGAGTACCTATTTTACCGCCCGTTCCGCTGTAAGGTGCGTAATTTTTAACTTTCGAACAATGTATACAGGCTTCATAAATGCATTTTTTGAGCAAATGTGTTGAAAAATCTTTTGTTTACTTGTCAAAAATAGGGAATCTACGTTATCGATCTATTTACGTCAGCACCGGTTTTAAAAGTAAAATCATGTTTTCATTAATAAATTGGCTTTATAAAAACTTATCAGCAACATCAAATTCTGCTAATGGATTATCTTTTTAAATATTATTTAGCCATGAGTTTATACGGTTGACATTGCCTGCGATTTAATTTAAATTTAGAAATAATAAGACTTGAAAAACTAAATTAATTAATTAAGGGTCTCCAACAAAAGAAATACACATACATGACACATTTACAACATGTCCCGGAATTAACGCACAACCTCTTAAAGGGTCATTGTACTCATCGCGAAAAAAATATCAGTTGTTCCCTACATTTTTGTTCTCATAACTCGGCAAATTGTAGGGAACAGCAGATTATTTTTTCACGATTTCTGTTTTGGTCCATAGTAAAAGTTGTTCATAATGATGAGTACAATGATCCCTTAAAAGGTTGTGCGTTATTTATGTTACATCTTGTATAAAGGGCAACATCAGGTATTACGTAGGTGTACTGCTTTAACTAAAGGAGACCACAGCATGCACATGTAAAGAAATCTCTAGGAACATAACGATTACGAATGCGTTCAGAAATAAGATTCTATAAACCTGCGTTCTGATAAGCAAAACTGTATTTTCGAAGACGATTATCTATTATTTCCCCCACAATGTACTTTATTTGGGAGAAAAGGATGTCCTTTTTTTTTCTAATCCTAAATGGCAATTTTTCTTCCCCTTTTCTTTTTATTTTTTGACTATCATAATAGTTGCTTGTTAGTAGCAGTAAATTATTTGACTTTGCATCATAGTGCCTCATCTAAAATCTGTATTTCATAATTTTTTGGAGACGTAGGCTAGCGATGTGATCGCATTCGTTCTGTAGAGAGCGAATGCGATTATATCGCTGATGATGACAATTCGCAATTGATTGAATTTTCTTTTTGAGCGGTACTATGGATGTGCGGTTCAATGTACAAGCAAAAGAGAGACTCATTGTACAAGCAAAAGAGAGACTATTTTATTCATGGTTCATTCTTAAACGAAAATGCATCGAGACATTTGAATGGGTTTTTGCGCCTCAGCAGGTCTTTACAACAGATTTCTTTTTGCCTAATCCAGAACGCCCAAAATCAACAACAAGCGGCAGGCGGTGTGGGCGGTGTTGGGCCTGTGGGTGGCGTGGGCGCCGTGAGTGGCGTGGGCGGCGTGTGCGGCGTGGGCCTGCCGCAGCAGCAGCCGCAGCTACAGCACATGATGCAGCCGCAGCAGCAGCAGCGGCTGCAGCAGATGCACCAGATGCTGCCGCAGCAGACACAAGTAAGTTTGTTATGCAAATAAATGAATTAGATATAGCATTTCAAAAAAAACCGGTGACGTAACGAGCCATCATGAAAATAGTATTTTTTTTACTGGATTACGAAAACCACGTACTAAGTTTACCTTTTTGTTGACAGGGCGTGTCTGGTGTAGGCGGCGTATCAGGAGTCGGGCTCGGCGGCGTGGGCGCGGGCGCCGGCGTGGGCGCCGGCATGGCGCACGGCGCTGGCTGGTTCAAGGGCGGCGTGGGCGGCAACATGATGGCCATGCGCGGCGCGTACGGCGCGGTGGGCGCGGCGGGCGGGCCGGGCGCGCGGCTGGGCGCGGGCGCGCGCTACGCGTTCGGCGTGGGCGCGCGCTCGCCGCCCGCGCCCGCGCCGCGCGCGCCCACGCCGGCCGAGCTGCTGCTGCTGCGCCAGTCGCCGGCGCCGCCCGCGCCGCTGGCGCCGCCGGACGACCAGCTGCCGCCCATGACGCCGCAGGACCAGCTCACGAAGTTCGTGGAGCAGTTGTAGTGTACATAGCCTCGGCGCGCGGCCCCTGTACATATAGCGTAGCGGCCGCGGCGCAAGCGTGCGACCTGCCCTCGCTCGTCTCCCCGCCCTATTTATTGATCGAGTTGTCGTTAGCGACGCGAGGGACGTAAATTAAGTATTACGATGACCGAAAACGAGCGCTCAATGTACAAAATGTAAATATGAAAGGAATATGTCCTGTCCGCTTCTGCGTAATGTAAGTTGTTTGTAGCGTAGGTACATTATGATACTTATTCTGTTTATTGTAATTAAATCATTTTATAATATAATTATGTGATCATTATAAACTGTTGTTTCTATTTACCTAATTACCTTGGATCCTCTCATTTTAATTGAATGTATCTGGACTCCATTTTGTATCCAATCAAAACTGTTAAAATACTAAAAAAGATCTTGAAAATTGTTAGCCTATTACTTGCCTAATGCCACAAAAATCCAGTCATAAGATCAACCTACAAGAGGTAGGCAGAGCAAAAGATTTTTCATAATAACCTTATTTAGCCGCAAGGACGCCCAAAAACGTTGATATCTTTATTGAAGTTTATACAGCATTGCTCTTTATCCCACTTACCATAAGGTGTAGTATTAAATGTCATCACTACTAAGCACATGATCTAAGGCTATCACTACTGTTTGCGCGGAAGCTTGGGGTAAGATTCACAATTTCACCTAAAAATGTGAACATATTGGTGTAGTATGATATATATACGTCCATATCTGATTATACGAATATGTACATGTAAGGCTCAGCGCAGACAGATAGGAATAATTCCCGCGCGGTCTCGGGCATTTTCTTTACGGATCGCGTATGATTCCCGCGTATCTTCGCGCGAGCATTTTTTGTCAGGTTCAAGCATTTATGCACTTTATTGTAATAATTTTAAAGTTTATTTTCAAGTGCGTTTATAAAATCCTCTCCGCTTAGCTGTCTGCGCTGAGCCTAACAATAAGGTTTATACTCGTATGGAATGCTTACTTAGTAAAGTCGAAGTGCGGCCTATGAATCTTATCTTTGGGTAGCGCGCATTGAGCAGCAAATTACTCCAGCAATTTTTCATTGTTACTGAATTCAAACACAGTTGCAATAACCTGCGGGCCGAGCACGGGCTGCCCAAGACGTTTGTGACAAGACATGATAAATTATGTCATGTCAATCTGTACTAGCATTTTATGACACAACAGTTTTATCGCTCAAACTGTGATAAAATGTGTGACTCAAGTCATGTCACAGTAGGCCGTTCTCGCCCAGCTGTGTTGCCTTTATGTCAGTCATGACGTGCAGCTGCCGACTATTTGTTTTTTTTGTGCTCGTGATTATATTGTAGATGTGTTTTGTGTAATGTTTACCTTCTCGAGTTTATGTTTTCGTATGCACGTGTTTCTGTGACAAATAAAATTATTTTTCTTTCTTTCTTTCAATAGATTTGCAAATAGCACGCAAGAGATAATTCCGTATGTTTTTCCATTTGTTTATTTATTTGCTCTCACATTTTACAATATATTACTGTCGGCTTTTGTGCAACGAACCCTGTCAGGGCGGGCACTGCAAAACATAATGTTGGTTAAGTTACATTAATAAGATTAACATAAATTTAGTCAAAACTTATGAAAACAATACAACGGTGTACTTGAAACTTGGCTTCAAAGAACATGATAGAGCATTTTGCAGCTCGGTGAGCGCTGACCTTTATCAATCTACAATTTCAGATGACTGACTGTACCGGAAACGAAGAGCGACAAATTGGTGCTAAGAACTGCTGTAACAATACTGATGCACCTATCACAAGTAACCCAAACCCCCTTATTACAAAACAAGGTTTATCTTCAGACCCAGGTTTAAAACATCGGTAGGTCCCATTTGTTCCATGGAACATGACGTAATAGAACAAATTGAGAAAATATTGTCCCTATTTGTACTATAGAACAGTTTGTACTTTTTGTCTCAAATTGTTCCATAGAACAAACTAAGTACATAAAACAGTTAACAGTTATTTAAAACAGTTGCAGTTACCAAAAACAATCTTGATAGATTTATTTTTTTAGTCTGCAAGATTACAGTGTACCTAATTACGAGTATGAGTGAAGAAGGGAGATTCACGTCTTATATATCTCATCATGGAAGAATTTGGGAAAAGCGATTCCCATTTAGTTCTGTGCATTCACAGACAAATAAAAACAGGAGCAAAAGCTAGTATGCAGTTCTATAGTACAAATAGGGAAAATATTTTTCAATACACTTCCTTGAAAACTGGTTCATATCGCACTACGATTAGGTTCACAATGCAATGTATTTCACAGGCGTGTGATTTTTTTAGTTTCCAACACGTGTGCGGGAATAAAAATTGCCACAGATAACTTATACCTATACTTAGTCCAAATTGGTTCAATGCCTCTATTCACACCGTCTCGTTTCGGAGGTGAATCTTGTTTTTTAATCTCGGCAAAGATGCGTCCTTACGGTGTTAATATTTTTGGAATATTTAAATAATGTTTTTAAATAGAATACCATGATTAATACAATAGAAAAAAAGTTAATGAACAAATTAACATTTATTTGTGTTATAAACTCAAAAATATTAGAATTTTCTATTTTTCATATTAGGCTGTTTATTGGCTATATACCTTTGCTTCTCCTTCAACCTGGCGAAAGCAAAGTGCGGAAAAAAAAGAAAATTAGATCATAGTTTCTTAATATTTAATGACAAAAATATTTTTTGTTGTTTTATTTTATTTCTTCAAAAGTGTATTGAAAAACGTCGTTTGATTCACGTGGACCTTTGATAATGCACTTCTCGGCTCAAAAACAACCTCGCCTACGGCTCGGGTGTTAATTCCGCCTCGAATGCAATAACAAACATTCTCCACTTGTATCAAAATGTACTATTCTCAATTTGTTCTATTACGTCATGTTCCATAGAACAAATGGGGCCTACCGTAAAACCTGGAGCCATTATTAAATTTGGAACTTTATTCCGACTATGTTAAAGTTCCTAAACACAAAACTGACAACTTAGTACCGAACTAAGTTTTCAGCTTTCGATAAAGAACGGTATATCAATCACTGTTACGTTCTTATTACAATAACTACCTTTTTCTTTTTTTGACAAAATTTTCTGAATACTTACCTAACTGTGCCTACCCAATGCATGCTGTAAACTAAGAGCGACACAAACCAAGAGCGAGAGGAACCCGTGGTGGAACGCTGAACTTAGTAAACTCAGAGATGACCTGACCTACGTATGTTTGAACCTTGTTGATTGTTTTTCATTAGTTGTCAAATGTAACATTTTTGTAATGAGGGTAAAAAGGAAATAAACATTTTGCTTTCTGATCTCGACTTAGTTGTATCTTTTAGTAAGCAATTCAACAGAACCAAAAATACTTGACCCCTGGACGACGGACCTTTAAGAAAGAGACCCAGTATTAAAAATTAAAAAAATACATTACCTCGAGACTAACACCAGAATGTCACAATGCAGTAGAACGCATAACGGTATCTAACCGCAACACAGTGACACTGCAATGGATAAAATGACACAGCGGATCGCTAGGTAACGACGCAGCTGACGAACTCCTTAGAAGAGCATCCGGCACCTCAGTCTGTGAACCCGAACCAATCGTACCCATCCCCTTAAACCAGCTACGGAGATGGCTACAGGAGTTCATCCACTCAAGCGAAGAGCTGGTGGTCGTCGACACCGGGATGCGGGCAGTCCAAGGAGGCTATGTCATCCTTAGATAGTAGGCTAACCAGGCGTTTATTACGCCTGGACAGGACCAGCCTGCGCCTGGTGTCAGGGACCATCATGGGACACTGCTCGCTAAACAAACACTTCCACACAATGGACATAACGGAGAGTCTCCTCTAGAGGGCTTGCATGGAGGCTGAGGAAACCGTTGCGCATGTACTCTTTGAATGCACAGGCGTCATCACCCAGATTAGAACATAACCTTTCAGGGCATTTAGGAAAATTGTCACGACAACAGGTAAACCGCTGTCACTGTCAGACTGCATACAAAAGAAAGAGAAGCGCGATGACACAACGCTTGTAATTTATTGCAAAGTACGAAGTAATTATTATTTTTTATATTACAACCATACGTTGATATTTAAAACAGATATTTTGAATTGAAACTCAAAGTAAAGGGTTAGTTTACCCACCGTTAATTTGTATCGAGATTTTTTTCTAAACGTGTTTTGGTAACAACCAATTTCTGAGAAATATGTTCAAGAATAACATATTGCCAGTATACTATAGTAGTCTTTGATAACATATATTTTTTCCGCTACCACAAACTATATAGATTAGGCAATTTTTTTGTTTATGATAAGCCTACTTTTATTTGTTGCCTCTTGTCAGCGCGGCCTTAAGTTACTATCTGTGCAACGCTAAGCAGTAAAAGGTCCCAACAAAAATATGTCTGCCCGCCTTTTCCCAATTATGTTGGAGGTCGGCTTCCAGTCAACTGGATTTAGCTGAATACCAGTATTTTACATAGAGCGACTGCCTATCTGACCGCCACCACCCAGTTACTGGGTAACACGATACCCCCTGGTAGGACTGGTTGCCAGACTTTGGGCTTTTGACTACCCCGTAACGACTGTCAAAGATCTACAACTGACAGCCGGGACCGAAGACCCAATGACTCGGTGCTACATATATGGCTAATGAGCCCGCTAGTAGTTGTATAAAGTAGATGCAACCCTGCGCATCTTCCTGATGTCGTGTATGGGTCAATGGAGAACGGTCCCGCTCTATCTAGGATGTCGAAATATCCAGAGGAATAGCGAGCCGATAAGAATAGAGTTAGGCTTATTTCTGAGCGAAAGTTTCAGTCCGCTTTGGTTCTGCTTAGCCTTGAATCCTCTAAGCACACTGCTGGGGGATTCAAGAGATGGCCAGGTTATATCTCAACTCTGCCCCAAACAATTTGCAACTGATCTACTGAAAGTAACTGAAACTTTCAGTACCTAGCGACAACAGTACCCCAAGTGTAAGATTGCAAGAGTAAACGTTTTTTTTTTTTTACTATTTCGTTTGCGTTATATTTTGACCGTTATATCATAATACTTAAGATTATATGAGTGAGAATAAAATGTTTAACGCAAACGCGCGGATGGAATTTGGTCTAGACAAATGTGCGGTCATGCATGTAAAGCGAGGGAAGATTGTGGAATCCGTGGGAACCCAACTCTCGGATTCTATAAAACTTAGAGCCCTCTCCGTTAGGTATTTATATGTTACGTTACAATGTTGTGCTATACAGTCAGTGTGAGTGTTCATAATGTGCACATATCGAAATGGGGGAAACTAGCTTAATTTTATCGACGAAAAAAAAAACACAATTAGATTTTGTATAGCATATTTTAAATTCTTGTTCGCTGCTGTGAACCCTGTGTAAACTGTAAACAAATCGGTATAAAATGTTTTTAAACGATCAAAGTTTGAATCGACCAAAAAGTTTGAATAATAAAAAATTACGCGGCCAAAAGCGAGTCAGACTCGCACACGAAGGGTTCTGGTACCACCGTACAATATTAAGTAATTTTTGTGTTAAGAACTTTAAATTTGTCGAAATAAAGTTCAAAATACAATAACTCCTAGCATTTCGAAGGTTTGGGCTCAAACCATCGATCACTAATAAAGAACTTAGTGATCGATGGCTCAGACGAATGTTTTGAAAGTCGTTTTGTAATGAAGACGGTTTATTCGTGAAATCATCGACTTAGGTGACTACTCATCCGCAAAATATTTCATCCGCGGATGAAACGTTACCCTTTTAAAATTGTAAGGCGACGAATCATCCGCAAGTTCGGATGAGTCGTCGCATAGTTAATATTGATGTGGTCATATCGGCCAAATAGACGAACAAACATATTTTGTGTATAGGAACATTGTCTGTTCTTTAGTTTCATCGGTTTCGCTAGCTGCTATGTGTAATAATATCGTGGTTAAATCGAACAAAAATACTTCTATACGTAAGAATCGTTTTTATTAAGAATATAATTTTTTATACTGGTAAATCAGAATAATAAGCAATTTCCCTAAACAAATGACAGGTAGTTACTGTTTTACTGCGAAAACTGAGTTAATGTTATAAATATGAGTACATTTACATTTCAATAGTTTGATAATACTTAAATAACCAAATATTTACGACTACCGACGTTTTGTGCAACTTGTATCAGCGGTTTAAAAAACGAAAGGTTTGAGGGTATTTAGAAAATAATCGAGACAAGCTAAGTTGTTTTGTCATGAATATATTTTGTTAGCCAGTGTACGTTAAGTTGACAGAGTGTACGTTCATCTAGTTAATTACCACATATAGTAAATTAATTAATAATAGAATTGCATAAAGTTTTTATGTTCCGGTGCGTAGGAATAAACTGAGTTTTCATATTCCATTGCGGGTGATTGAGCTGCCTTGAGGTCAGATATTTTATTATTACTTATCCAAGAAAAATTAAACTCAAAACATTGTAACATTGTTTAGTTTCTATTTTAGAATCACAGTTATGGACAAGGAAAATACAAAATACGCGATTTAAAATGATTTCATCGCAAGGAGGAGGAAAACTTTTAATGGAAGGAAACTATCGTTATTATAAAAAACGTGAAAATAAAAACGGACATATAGTTTGGCACTGTGCTTCACAAAATTGTAAATCTAATTTGGTTACTAACTATGATTGTAACCTTATACTGAAAGAAAAACTTCATAGTTGTCAGTCTAGTAGTTTAGATAACCAATTATTGGAGAAAATTGACGAATGTTTAGAAAGAGCAAAAACTGAAAGTACTCCTATGCCTACAATTTATAAGGAGGCGGTAGAAAAATTAGAGTCTACAGGATTAGACTTAGTCATAAAATTACCAAAATACAACAATTTCAAGAAAAGAATGTATAAACTACGTAATAAAGAACTGCAAACTAAAAAGGTGCGATTTTTTAAATTTAAAGATGTAACAGTTCCTGGTGTTCACAAAGACTTTTTACTTGCTGATTATAGCGAAAAAAGTGATAGGATATTACTGTTTGCCACTGAAGAATCCAAAGAAATTCTCAAGAAAGCTAAACATGTTTTTTGCGATGGAACATTTAAAGCCGTTGTACCTCCCTTTAAGCAGTTGTATACGTTACATGTTGACATGGGCAGTACTAATACACATACGAATATTATACCAGCAGTTTTTGCCTTATTGCCAAATAAAAAGCAATCAAGTTATGAAATATTCTTCCATCTCTTAAAAAGCCAAATTCCCGAATTTGATCCTGAGTCCATCACTACTGATTTTGAAACCAGTGCGATGACAGCAGCTAAAGCTGTATTTGATAAAGTAACTACTCGAGGGTGTATATTTCATTTTAAAAAAGCTGTCCAAAAAAAAGCTAAACTGATTGGAATTACAAAAAAATCAAACATGTCAAGGGCTCACGTGAGGCGTTGTATGGCGTTGGCATATCTCCCAAATATTGAAGTTTCAGATGGTTGGCTTTATGTATTGGGTGAATGTATACAAAAGGATGATAAAACAGCGCAATTTAACCATTATTTTCAAAATACCTGGCTAGAGAAGAAATCTATCTTGTCTGATAAATGGTGTTTTTATAATATCCGGCACAAAACGAATAACGCTATAGAATGGTGGAACTCGAGACTGAATAGGACAGTAAAGAGCAAACCTAACATAGCCGTTTTATTAAATACTCTTAAAAAAGATGCCAAATATCATTCTAATCTGTGGAAAAATCAAGGATTTATTTCAAAGAGAACGGGAGAAAGTATGGTGAAGGAAAAAAAAATTAATAACAGTTTGCGAGAGTTTATTGATAATGAAATTAGCCTCGGACATTGTATAGAGAAATTATCATATTAGTGATACAGATCGTTTACAAAATTTCGTGGTGGTTGATTTTTTGATTATAAATCTTTTATTTTGCACCTAAATAATAAGAAGGTTTAAATTATTCAGATTTTTCGTTATTAATTAATATTTTCTAACATATGTAAAAATTTATAATTCTTAATAACAATCTATTTAGATTTACTAATTTTTATAACATTAACTCAGTTTTCGCAGTAAAACAGTAACTACCTGTCATTTGTTTAGGGAAATTGCTTATTATTCTGATTTACCAGTATAAAAAATTATATTCTTAATAAAAACGATTCTTACGTATAGAAGTATTTTTGTTCGATTTAACCACGATATTATTACACATAGCAGCTAGCGAAACCGATGAAACTAAAGAACAGACAATGTTCCTATACACCAAATATGTTTGTTCGTCTATTTGGCCGATATGACCACATCAATATTAACTATGCGACGACTCATCCGAACTTGCGGATGATTCGTCGCCTTACAATTTTAAAAGGGTAACGTTTCATCCGCGGATGAAATATTTTGCGGATGAGTAGTCACCTAAGTCAAATCATCTGAGGCTGAACGCAGCGATTCGTGGCGAGTATTGCAGGTGTTATGTTTATAAAGTCGAAATTTACTTAACATGCATTATGTTTTAAAACCAGGCAGTCTAAATCAAATTTCCACGTAAGCTCCGCCCCATTCTCCCCGCTACTCCGTTATGTGCTAAACGCTAACACATCAGTAATAAAGTTGAATACCGCGTGCGCGCTCTTTGATCGTGTTCGAGCACGAAACTAAATAACGTTAGTCTCACTTCTTATTTAATTTATAACTAAAGTAATAATTAATCTAGAGAAAACATATCTGGTGGGTGGATAATAAACTTTATTTTCTTGTTGTGAATATTTATTTTAGACGTAGAAGCCGAATAAACTTGTTTGTTTTTGATTATCCTTAAAAAAGACATGATTTTCGAATAAAAATGTATCAAGCGGAAATATTACAATTACTAAACTTAACTGTCTTCAACATGGAAAGAAAAAGATTCAATATTTTATATAGGTACTTAAGTTTAATTTTGATTATTTCAGAATATTCATTCAAATTAACATAAAAAATAGGGAGCCTCCTCTTAAACCGAAACTTTAGGTTAACAAGTTTAAGCTTTATAAATAAAACAAGAATTATGTAAAACGCTTTAATTAAATTCATGTGACAATGTTAAAATAATCATTTTAGGTATTTTTAGTTATTAGTAACATCTTGCAGTGCTGAACATTATTATACTCCACATTTTACTCTGACACGATATAGGAATAACTTCCACCGACACGAAGATTTTTAACTAGCCGCGAAACGATTCTTTTCACTTAACACTCCTCGCTATATAACTCTGACATCTATATTTTTATTATCTTACAAAGATTTGGGACCAAATTCAATACGACGGATTTTCCAAACTCTTCATTCACATCCATTCTTAAAATAAGGCCCAAAGATGCGGTAATTCTGAACGTGTTGCTATCAGCTTTCACGGTTTAGCAACTGAAACGGCAGTCTTTCAGTGAGATCATAATATGCAATGTATAGATTGTAAATGTTGGTAGCAACATGCCATGTCATCTTGTTAGGCCTGAAGGCAGTTCATAATTTAGATGCTAATCTTACGAGACTGTTCATAAACCAAGCAATATTATTTGAAGTTCCGATGAGGATAGAACTATTAATGGCATAAACTAAGTAAAGATGGCACTTATATGCCTGGGTGTTCATTTTTCTAGCATCTTGCTGCATATTGGAATATCATATTGTTAATCTAATAATATAAATACTTATTTAGATTCAGAATTATCATACACATCTTTTTACAAAAATATACACCTATTCCAGGGTTTATAAGCAGTCTCCTGTACAAATATATTTCTCCATATAGTCATAACTTCATAAATGCAATCTCTAATCCATTATCAGCACATAAAGCTTCCAATTATAAATGAACGCATAACATTTCTTTATACTACTGCATATTTTAAAATGATTTTATTTTTAAATGCTTTGGAAAACTGACAACGTTATTCTTGTTATCTCCGTATTTATTAGCACTATTCTAAGCGTTATTGACGCGTGCTTTACTTTATAATCTAAATTAGTTTCAATTAACGATGCATTACGCACGTAAGATATCAAAATAGACACATATTTCGTGGTTGGTGTTAATAATGAAAGCAAACATATTTCTACAAATCTTTGGCAAAGCAAAATAAGCCTCACTTTTAATTATAACATCACTTTTCCAAAGCATTTTTCAAATACATAGGTTTAACAATAATAACCATAATCCCATGCCAATATAATTCATACACCAGATGATCTTACAAAACTAAACAAAACTAATAAAAAACAATGAACATGTATGATTACAACAAATAATTTAAAAGCGGAAAAGATATTTGAGGCAAACCATGCTATTTGTACTTTAGTAAAATAGAACGCGACGTTAGTTTAACACGATCATTGCCAACGAAAAATGTATTCGACAAAAAAATAAAATGATGTTGCCCAAAATATCGCATCGCTCTCGACACTAAAGGAACGAACTAATAATCACACACACACACACGTCATTTTACCACAAATTAGTATTTCATTTTTTAGATCCTTAATTAATTACACATATTATGCACATTTCCTTATTAATTTTTTGTATTTTTTTTTCTTTGCTTGCTACACATAATTTATACCGTGTTACTAATAAGTACCGAATATCAGGTGGGGTCCAGTAAGGATCGCAGTCGTCGCTGTAGCCAATGTTTAATGTGCCGGTCCAACTACCACTCAACGCTAGTCAAGCAAGTCGTTCTATGTTCACAAGTAATTTTAAAGATCAGCCCTAAATAATAGTCTTGGTTACTAAAAATATTAGAAATTGCCCGACCCGGCGTTAAATAAGCATTGGACAGTCAATTACACGCACATTCTTTACAAAGCATATAAATGCACAATCAATACAAATCAGAAGAGAATAAGGACTACGAAATTTTGAATATTATCCAGCTCGTGTGTTCACATTTCCAATTTAAGCTGTAAAGTTCCATGATAATTACAGCTGTTTATAAAAAAAATATAATAATAGGACAGCATGTCGGAAGTGCAAAAATTTTAAGGTGCCTAAAAATTTACTCGTTCTTCCATCGACCAACGAAAGTATTTTTTTTCTGGCGAGCGACATAATTGACGATTTATCTTTAATTATTATTATCGAGCATTTTTATACGCACCTATGCAAGATTGACAAGTAACAATACATTTATGAACTCATAAAACAAACTCATCGTCGCCACACGTGTCGAACCCGCGGCTGTAATATTAATTTAAATACTAATGGCATTACTGCGCGCGCGCAGCCTTTTCAACATCGGTTGGCACAAAATAAAACAATTTGCTGTCCTAATAATGTTGGGAATGTGCAATAAAATAAATGATTAGATTTCCTTTACATCATTCATTTAAATTAATATGCCATCACTCAGTCTTTCAATTCGTGAAACTGTAAATATATAATAATATATTCAAAAATCTGCAATAAGCAACAGTTATAAGTGAAAATGATACAATAGATTTCATATATACAGTAAAATCACCTTCTAATTCTCCAAGGCTTGTTTGTTTTGTCACAGAAGCTATGACTTTTAATTCTTTACGATATCTGACATTTTAGGTCTAAACGTACAAAAAGCTTCTCATATTTGAACAGGATATAATTTGGTAAGTCAATATTAATCTGTAATCATATTCAAACAGACCCAATATGACCGCATTCTATCACAACTAAATATAAATAAGTATTATATGCCGTCATATTAATTAATGTTAAAGAATTAAAATGCGTAGCTTCGTCGACCCAATCTGCAGGGTTCAAATTTTTTGGCAGCAATCAAATGTTTGAGGGGAATTAAATTAGTAGAACATTGCAATTTGATCATTTTCGATTAGATTTTTGAAGTATGTGTTGACTTAGACAAGGGAGTACTCTAAAACTTTTGGACGAGACATCAATATGATGCAATACGATGTTATTTAGCTATGACTATATTATTGACATGACTCAATACATTTTTGGAACATAAATCCACCATGTTTTTTTTTCTTAAGTGAAATTAACTTGCAACGAATCATGAATTATGCAGAGATATAGATAACATTAATTTAAACTCGAGTATTTTCATTCTTAATCTCTAATGCGATGTTCGCCAGCAAGGAACGCTGTAGAAAATAAGCAATCAAATTCATCAAGTGAGCCATACTTACATAAAATTAACTAGCACGTTTAATTATGAAAATCAGCCACAAATCCAAAATAAACTTATGACCCAACTAAAATCAAGGTACATTTTTTTTTAATTGTAATCTACGAGAAATGTAAGAAAATGTGCCCAAATCACATAATACAGGACAGGAGCACTGGACTAGATGTGTTTAGAGATTAGATATTCAAAAATCTTTGAGTAAAAATATGTAATGCTATATCATTTTTATTCTCATTCCTTGTCGAAGTGCATATTTCAAAAACCTCACGAACAGACATTGATTGCTGTCCAAATTGTTTGATTCCTAGTAAGTTGACCAGTTATTCAGTAATTTTATTGTTCCTTCTTGTCTTCTGTCGGCGAGGGTGTGGAGGTGTCGGTATCTTCTGGCTCCTCATCTGAATAGTTTATAGGTTCTTCACCCGGCTTCAATAACCGTCCTACGAGGTCGTACTTCTCTGAAAAAATAGAAAGAACTGAGTTTAAATTTTGGTTTTCAAATTTGTGTTGATTGGAAAATAGTTAAATCGTTAGTTAATAGTTCCAAAAATGTAAAGAAATATGAGTTTTTGGAAATAATACTTCATTTCCTACACATAAGGTTCAGCTTGCGCTAAAACTTCAATAAAAAAAAAAACAATTGTTCACACGGCTACACATCAAGCTATACATTTCCAGTATAAGCTGATCTCGCATTGTATAGCATTTCCGTACAGTGCGAGTTCAGCGTAAACTGGAAATGTATAGCTTGATGTGTAGCCGTGTGTACGAGTTATTCTAAAATCAACTTAATTTACTGCAACATAAAATTTATATTCGTTTAAGTGGAAATATCAAAATCGTTGGTTACAAATATTTTTGGTTTGTAGTTTGTGAGTATGAAATATCTTGGATTCGCTATGGAGTATGAAATGCTATTAATCAGTCAAGCCAACCAGACGCAGTCAGTACCGACCACGTACCGACCATGTTGTACAAAAAGATTTACCATAAAATCGATCGATCGTACGACTTTAACCGTATAGCGCAAGGTTGGATCTGGAAGGAATGTTGAATCACAGCACAAAAATGGCGTATCATAAGTAAGTACTGATTTGTTAATTATTAACTGGTACACTGGTCTAGTGTTCACATGCACGAAAAGCTTTGGTAAATTGGTAATAAGTAATCGGCGCAGACAAAAGGTTAATTGCTTTGATTCAGTTGTGGAACTTTCAAACTCAGCATGAACTAGCTGTTTTTTAGGATTCTGTACCCAAAGGGTAAAACGGGAACCCTACTACTAAGGCTCCGCCGTCTGTCTGTCTGTCTGTCTGTCACCAGGCTGTATCTCATGAACCGTGATAGCTAGACAGTTGAAATTTTCACAGATGATGTTTTTTGTATTACCAAAAAATTGAATAAAATAAATATTTAACTGGGCTCCCATACAACAAACGTGTTTTTTTTTGCTCATTTTTGCTCTATATTGATAACGGCAACAGGTAGACACTTGAAATATTCACAGAATATGTAGATATATATTGACTTTAAAAATAAATAATTAAATTAAAATAAAACAAATATTTAAGGGCTCCCATACAACAAACGTGTTTTTTTGCCATTTTTATAGATAGGTATAGGATAGGTACGGAACCCTTCGTGCGCGAGTCCGACTCGCACTTGGCCGGTTTTTTTTATCATTGGAGATTCATCTATCTATACTAATTATAATGCGAAAGTAATTGTCAAAACAATGACAATAAGTGTGATGGTTGTGTGTTGTATTTGTCTGTTGTTGTTGTTGTGTGTGTTGTGATTGTTTGTTTTGTTTATATTAAAATATGTATGTTTAGGTAAAGGTATTTTTCTATGGGCCTGTGTCGCCTGAAATAAACGGTATTATTATTAATTCTTTAAGTCTGTCTGTTACCTTATCACGCCTAAACCACTGAAGAAATCGTTATGTACCTAATTTGCCAGATAGGTAACTGGGACCTGGAGGAAATAGACGACCTGGATATTTTGTATAAAAAAAGATGAAATACAAAAGACATGTAGCCAAACTCGCGGGATGTTGGTCCTTATCGGACGGCGAGCTACCCACCGCTCATCGTCCGCAAGCCCGCGCCTACGGTGGCCGGAAATCGGCTTGCGACTCCCGACGCCCGGGGCGTCTCCTGCGGCGACTAGTGGCGTGAGGGCGCGAACCTTGCCTCTCGCTCACGCGTTCCCACTCTTCCTTCGCGAGCATTACTGCTTCACAGAAGGAGATGACGGCCTCCCATGCACTCTCGCTCCTAACCGCGGCGCGGCGAACGCGGGCTACAACTAGTATCTATTTACACAGAAAACATTGCGTCTGCACTTCCAAAGGGGTACACATTGACGAAGAATTCCGATTAAGTAGGAGAGCAGTGGTAACAGCCCCGACTTACGAGTTGTGGGTCGTGGGTTCAAACCGCCTTGGGTTTTGGCTTTACTTTGTATAAATAATTTCATCACCACTGCTCTCAAAACGGTGAAGGAAAACATCGTAAGGAAACCGGCATGTCCTAGAACCAAAAAATCGAAGACATGTGACATATACCAACCCGCACTGGGCCCGCGTGGTGGATTACGGCCCACTCACTCTCGAAGAGAGGCGGCCTGTCCCGGCAGCTACTAGGAATTTACTCCAACCCCGTTACCCCGTTACAACAATCCAGAAGTCAGGAACCTACGCTCAGCAGTCGCTTGCGACCATTAGACCAATTATGTAGCATAAAACATATAATACTAGTGCAGGTTGCAAAATACGAAGAATAAAGTTACTACAAATAGAATGTTAAGATTTAGTCGATTTTTATTATACTTAAGTAAGTATCTTAATACTTGACCAAGTTCAGACGACTTGATTGTCTCAAGTGGTCAACAGGCACACTTACAAGTTCAGTTTTTATTTATTTGCTTTTAAAGCTGAGCTGTGGCTGTGACCCAGACATGAAAGCATTATTAAAATAATACGCGTTAACTTAACTGTCTCGATGTTTTTTTTTTAAACGTTGCCCCACACTAGGAATTTCTCCTGTATCATGGGTGCATTTACAAACATTTAAACTCACATACCCAAACAGCCAGACCCGGAACAACTACCTGTAGGTCATACAAATATTTGTTCCGTGCGGGAATCGAACCCGCGCAACTGCGCCAACCGTGCCGTCGCGGTTTAGCGGCCATGCGATTGCTGAGCTGATTGCGTTCTGGGTCCCATCTCCATTTTAAATTAGGCATTTCTCAATTTGTAAGTAGCAGCCCATTCTGGATTTGTGTTAAATTTGCGGCTTAATCATAACTGCAGAAATGTGGGTGCACCTGTACTTCATATCTTACATCTCTGTCCATCCCTTTGGGAAATAATAATAATAAATAAATTCAAATAATTTATTTTCTCTTCACAAACAATGACGGGTTCCGTAGTTGGGATGACCAACTACGGAACCTTTCGTTGTGCGTGGACCGACACGCATTTGGGCCGATTTTTTTTTAGGGACTGTTATGTAATGAGATTTTTATGTAGCGGTATTGATATCCTTACTTATGGGAAAGTCGAATACCATACATTAGATATCTGTACCCCAAGTGTAAGTTTGCAAGAGAGTAAACGTAACTAGCGCGTTTGCGTTAAGATTTTTATTCTCACCCTTATACTCTTAGCATTACGATCTATCGGTCAAATTAAAAAAAAACTAAATTGTTGCCCTGCAACCCTGGCCATTTTGCCAGGGTTACGAGTCTGTCCGAAAGGGATATCGTGGCCCTGGCACACACGCATTTGAAGGAACACGGTGGGTTTTAGTCAGTAAAAGTCTGACACTCCCTCCCGCTCCGCCCAGAGCAGGAGAAGTTATTTGATGATTTCCCACCCAAAAAAAAAAAAAAAAAGGTACAGGCCATTTAATAGCATGGTATACAAACTAAGTCTGTAACCGTGTTTCATTTAACAATGTACCTATTCTTTATTGCAAAGTACTCGTACGTCACTGAAAAATGTTAAAATAGTCTCTCATTTGCAACTTCATCAACAAAGGTATCTAAAACGACGAGCAATTACTCAACTAAGTAAACATTTAGACTTGAGCAACTTCACAATCAAACAAAGTGATGTTCTCGAGTAAATCTTATTGTTCAGACTTGGTTCAGACGTTAGAGCGAATCGCGAGCCGATGCATTATTATGCTGCACTGCACCGTACTGCGATTAAGAACTTTGTGATTGTAGGCCTTCTCCTCTGAAAATTGAGAATTTATAGCAACGTGTTTATGTGGGGCAAGGTACTGTAAATCTCCAAGAGTCATTATAGTATCCAGGAGAAACATCTCGTAGTTTTAAGTCGAGGTTAAAACCGCGTCAAAACCCTGCGGGACCCAGCGCCCTAATTCCGTAACACAGTTTCAACAACAATCCGAGAGTTTTGAAGGAAATTTCTAATCCATTTGTTTCATAGGTTTAATAAATTCGCCAGCTCAACAACGTAAATAACGCAATTAACGTGGCTGAACCATTGATGTACTTATTTTACATCAATGGGCTGAACTGTCAAAATGAAAGAAAATGCGATCAATTGTCATTTTATGTGTGTTACTCAATTACCCCGCAAGGCCTTATTTAACACATTCTGAGGCCCTCCTGGAGGGTTCACTCAAGTCACTTATGGGATGCCGGAAGCCCTCCCGGAGGGCTTATTTTAAATATCCGTTTTTTTCTTAGCGAATAAAGCATAAACTGTGAAAATAAAATCTGTTGTATATTTTAGCAAGATTTTATAGATACTCGTTGGTTTTCAAATACGTACAAGCATTTCTATTTATAGTTATATTTATTTCTATAGGCCCCTGATGGGCAGTCGTCTATGACAAGAACCGTAAGAGAAAAAAGTAATTATTTCTCTGTCTGAAAAGAAACTTTTGCCCTGCAGCGGGATAAGAAGATGAACAGAGCCAGACATAACATCTGGGATCGTCAATAACATTAATATTACAGGCTTGCGATCGACCAATATTAGATAATCAGACTAAATATTGTATTAGACTGCATTGCAGTACAAAATATGGTTGGACAATTAATTTGTAACAGCAATGCAGTGCTCCTGAAATTATGAAAATGATTATTTTTGTGGTGACTTCTGTGTCATCGCATCAGTTTTACACAAGCATAAAAGAGGCAATGCGGGAAAGTTACTGCCAAATCCATTTTTAGGGTTCCGATATTATAAGGTTTCCGTTTTTTAAAAAACGGAAACCTTATAAGATCACTTCGTAGTCCGTCTGTACACGGTCTTTCAGCCTGTCAAGACCCTTTTTCTCAGGAACGCGTGGAGGTATCAAGTTGAAATTAATATAAAAAACGTAGGTCTATGGACCCTTGAAGCTCAAAAAAAAAATCAAGCTTCCAAGTCTTTGAGACATATTTCGATACTAGCAAATAAATCAAAACCAACCAAAGATTTATATTTTGACATTGTTTAAACCATGGAGCTAGTTTTTGTAATAAGAACGTAACTGTGATTGAAATACCGTTCTTTATACAAAACTGAAAACTTAGTTCGGTACTAAGTTGTCAGTTTTGTGTTTAGGAACTTTACCATAGTCGGAATAAAGTTCGAAATTCAATAATGGCTCCATGTTTAAAACCTGGGTCTGAAGATTTAACCTTGTTTTGTAATGGGGGATAGGGTACTTCCCGTTGACCTAGAATCATGAAATTTGGCAAGAAGCAGGGTCTCACTCTCACAGTACAAGTAAAGAAAATTCCAAAAATTGTTTTTTGTAGTTTTATCACATTAAAAAAATACTTTTTTGCGATTACAAACTTACATTTTTAGTTGAAAAATTGACCGTGGCGTATATCGTTTTTCAACTACAATGTTAAGTTTGTTTTAGGGATAAATTCACCCCAACTACGGAACCCTTCATTGTGCGTGTTCCGACCCACACTTGGCCGGTTTCTTGTTAAATAAAGATAAAATTCCCCCATTACATAATTTAATGATAGCATATACTCGTATACGTAAGTACCTAAATATTATTGTTCATAAACTTATCGTTCAAGACCAGTCTGATAAAAGGCACGTAAGAATTACATAATATTACCCTTATTGCAGGCAGATGTGAAGAAAACTCATTAAAACATTGTACTACTGACCGAAATGGAGTTCAACCAGTTCAATACTCTTTTGTACTATGGTCGACAGCACATTACTCATACAACATGTAAATAACTTTTTGTTGATTATTTTTATCTCGAATGTGCAAAGCCTTCACGTGTGGAGGCACGTGTAGACTTCATATTATTATCTAACAAAGTTTGACAGATGAGTTTGTATTCGAAACACGCTCTGAATAATAACACATTTTGTTCGTATCGGAATCACAATATTCATTATCATAATAAACAGCTTGTAAACAAACACCTGGACCTGATTCACTCAGATACCTATTGATAAATATTGAATGATTCCGTTTTTTAAACTGAATATTTTTGCTGAGATGCACTAGCTAATGCACGAAGTCCTGCTTCCATACTGAAGTCCACGGGCAGTCTAAGTAACTTGTCTTCGAAAACTAGAAAGACTTCCCCTCCCTTCATTTTAAGGATTTCGTACCCAAAGGGTAAAACGAGAACCCTATTACTAAGGCTCCGCCGCCGTCTGTCTGTCTGTCCGTTTGTCATCAGACTGTATCTCATGAACCGTGATAGTTAGACAGTTGAAATTTTCACAGATGATGTATTTCTGTTCCCGCTATAACAACAAATACTAAAAACCAGAATAAAATAAATATTTAAGGGGACTCCCATACAACAAACATGATTTTTGTAGATTTTATAGATAATGGTACGGAACCCTTCGTGCGCGAGTCTGACTCGCACTTGGCCGGTTTTTAACATGTTCATAGCGCTAGCTGTGTGTGATCTGATCAATGATCATGTTATAAATGAAAGGATGCCTTTATCTAAAACTGGGAAACAATTATGAAACTTTTCTTAAAATTTAATTTTATCCGCTTCTTTGTTTTAGTGGTAAGACCACCTGTCTCAGACCCAGAGGTCCCGGGGTTCGATTCCCAGCGGGGACAAAATTTTCTGCTCGGTTTGGTTGGTGGTAGGGCTTGTTCTAAATCCGCCCGGCTAGCTAGCACCATTTTATCCAAGTCTGTCGCCATAATACCTAGTATGTTTCGGCAGTTAGAGCCTAGAGGTAAAATAGCCAGTTCCTCTGTGGTTAAGGATTCCGGGTGAAGCTCGCTTTCACCTTCGACCTGTTCATCATTTACAATCAGATGAGATGAAGGCCAAGAGCTTCCCCTTTGTGGTTAAGAAAATTACATTGAAGAGTGACTTTGCCGAGATATGAAGAGGTAAGTAACGAGGTGTGCTATAATGATTTTACCTCCAAATGTCTGGACATTTTCCATTTGTCCAAGTGACTTCTACCCATACAAGTTTAATTGTGTGACGCAACTTCGAAGAAAATTTTAAATGACGATGGGTGATTATGCTAGCTTCTATAGAAAAAAATCGAACCCCTGAACAAGACAAGAGCCTATTAGCAGAAGTGAGGTAACATTTCATAATTAATATCAACCGGATCTGTGACATACTTATTATGTTCCTTGCTAAAAAAGTTAAATCTATCCTTTCTACAATACTAGGTACATGCCTCGTCTGTTTGGCGTTGATTTTGTTTAAAAAATATGTAATCCGTCATTGTGTGGCGGCGGCCATCTTGGACCGATTTCCATCAAACAGAGCTAAGAACACTCCCGACTAATTCACCTTTCAAACCATAAAACAAAATCGGTTCATGCGTTCGGGAAATCGGGAGCTACAATGCCACAGACACACACACAGATAGACAGACAGACAGACACGTCAAACTTATAACACCCCGTCGGGGGTTAATAAAACTGAACTAAACACGAATCCCGTTATACAATTCACGTGATGAAATCTGATCGTTATATAGGGGGCGCTTGTGAGCTGATAACACGCTGTACCTATCCAATATGCAGATAACGACTGTTATTATGGATATTTTGTGATAAACTATCACTTCGAAAGTGTAGACTTTGTTATTTCGAATTCTTTGGGCCACGCCCCACGCCATATGTTGCACTCGTGGGTGATTTTAAGGTATTTCATGATGAATGGCAGCCATATCTTACAACAATATCTACAATATTATATTATACAGCTGGTCTAAATTGGCGGTCTCGAAATAATTATACTCTGGCAAGGATAGTAATATCAATAGTCAATACTGTCTCATCCAACAAGCGTGGGCGTGCCATCTATGACATGAGCATGGCTTACGACTTTATTGGCCCGTCCTATTATTCTGCTGGAAAGCGTAAGGTCTTTGAAGCCAGCTGTGGCTAAAGATCTGCCAAAGCAAGCGTGGTCATTCAGAAAAAATAATGAATGTGTATCAGTTAATAAGAAAAGGCTGATATCAACCAAGTTAATCCATCAGAAAACATACGATTAGAACGAGAACAAAGTCTAGTAAGTTCAATATCACTTGTTTATGAATGAGTAACTAGTGCGAGGGGAGGACGCCATGATCTTAGACCTAGCGCGTAGCATTAGCACGGTAATTACTTATTATACGTAGCATTGATCTCTGATCACCACATATTGCTACGCGTGACTGCCATGGTTCTTACGTATGATCTATTAAACAGATGATTCCGGGATTCAAAACAGTTATCCAGGCTTTAAACCTCCTTTGGTTTGCTTAGGTTTGTTTTTTTTTCTTATTGTGCAAATTAACCTCTTTGCAAAGACCATTTTAATCGTGTAGTTCTGTTTTTGATGAACTAAACTAGCTATTGTTTATTTTTACTCAAAAACACGATACAATACGGATGATCTCTTCAGAGTACTGCTGATAAGTTAGAAGTGCTTCAAGGAGAGCAATTTTCGGGCAGGGCAAGGTGTGCAGTTTCTACGCGGGCAAAATCAGTAAAGAGGTGACGTTTTTTGCAAATAAATCTCTACAGGTGGATGCTTAAAACTCTTCATCATAAACAAAGTCCTACTTGCTTTGATTTGATAACTTGATGAATTCTTCGAATAGACTTTTAAAGAGCGCGGGATTGTGGAAAAAAATTGAATGGATGGCTTATGCCCAGAAATGGGACAGAATAAAAACCAAAGTTTTATTCAAGGCCTTTTCCCGAGGTGTTTTCCGCAGTTGATAGCGTGACTTAATGTTTAGGGTGTTCCGGACAAACGTTTAGTACCGACCGTCACTCATAGAAGTTCTTTTATTCCACCTTATCTAACCCTACTCATAAAGCATTGAATGGCTTTCTTCATGCATTAAAGCCTCAACTAAACCGCTTTAAATAAGTAAATATGTCACGCCTTTTTAATCAGAATTTCTAATCGGAAGCCCCATTACGACCTACCAAGTTCTGACCTTCAACAAACCTATTGATTGTGAATTATTTGTTGTTGTTACTTCTGACTATTTAAGTACAGTTGAACACGCTATTGGCCTAACTCGCCCAGATTTGGTTGGCCACCGCCACCGGCTGAACTAAGCTGAAAAGGTACATGCGTGACGTTATGTATTTGGAAGATCTTTAGAATACGAAGAAGTTTTTACTCGTCTTTGCTAATGTTATTTGCATCAGAAAACTTACATCGTTTCAAATAAAGAGAACAAAACCAGGTGGAATATTCCACCAAATAACAACATGTATAAAAAATGATAAATGAGTTTCAAAATTTAAAAAAATACTTGTTTTTTTTTTCAATTTTTCTTGAGAATATCGAGAATGATATCAAATTAAATTATTCTTTTTACTTTTGTTAGTGAGATGTTCTTTTTCTTTTCTAGATTTTGTACTGCCATTTTATCTCCTTCTGTGCATAAGGTTGGATGCGTGTCGAGATACTAGCTAGTTGTAGGGGTAGCTGATCGATTTGAACACTGACTGATAAAGTAATAACCAGTGATCGGAAAAAGGTGAGCTAAAATACCTAAAGTTCGAAAAAGAACAGAGACAAAGTGGAGGCGCCTTACGACAAAATATTTTTTCCATATATTCATGTTCTTTTTTTTTTAAATTCTTGTTAGCATACTGCTTGCACGGGGGTAGCACGGGTTAAACTACTGTAGTTTTTTTCCTAGGACGCACGGTTTTCGAGATATTTATTTTTATTTTTTATTAAATAGATTTAAAAAATAATTAATTCAATTAGTTTACTGTATTACTAACATTAATATTAAATGTACTTAAGAGATGTCCCGATAATCGAAACATATTTTGCGAAAAAAAAAAAAAAAATTGTCGTAAGGTGTCCACTTTTTTGTCTCTGTTTTTTGAACTTTTAGCTCACCTTTTTCCGATCACTGGTTATCACTTTATCAGTCAGTGTTCAAATCGATGAGCCCTAGATTCCGATCACTGGTGATAACATAAATATGCCGCGATAACCTGCACCCATACTGCGTTTATATGATTACTAAATAAATTATATATTAATGTAGACTGTAACCGCCTCATTACAAAATAAGATTTATATTTTGACATGGCTTAAACCGTGGAGCCAGTTTTTGTAATAAGAACGTAACAGTGATTGAAATACCGTTCTTTATACAAAACTAAAAACTTAGTTCGGTACTAAGTTGTCAGTTTTGTGTTTAGGAACTTTACCATAGTCAGAATAAAGTTCGAAATTCAATAATGGCTCCATGTTTTAAACCTGGGTCTGAAGATAAACCTTCTTTTGTAATAAGGGGTTTAGTCTTACAAATAAATAGACAATTTCAAAATATTGATTCGAGGCAATTAAATTCTGCTACGCATCCACACCTAGTGTCGAGTAAGGGTGCTCGCACTTGTCGGTCTTTTTGTAGAGCCAATTATACAGGGTCAAATTGTATTAGCTAGCGAAACTCCGCAGACGTGATGCGTATCGATATCTAAACACGTAAAAAAAAATGAAAAAGATAAATGATAAAAAAATATTGGGTCATCGAGCGCTGGTAGTGTTGTTACTGGAATTATGAGTTGAGAAATTCTGTTTTTTTTATGTGAAACATCTATAGGCGCACGTAAAACTGATTACTGCCGGGCCGAGGCATGCCGCGTGGCGATTCACCGCTAAATCCGCGCGTGCGGTCCCCCCGCTACGCGATCCTGACCTTTTTTCCATGTTTGTTTGGTTGATTTCGATGTTTCACATCTGCCAGGCGTCCCGTGACGGCTCACAATTTTTTATTTACCGTGTAGTAGTTTAGTTATCTATACCCATTACATCTGTGAAATTTAGCGCAAAATAAAACTGATATTGAGTGTGACTACACTGCATGCGGCTAGACCCAAAAAAAAAACTCATTACATTAATGTATTTTTTGTTTATCATATTTGATATCGATACCCATTACGTCTGCGGTGTTTCGCTAGCTTATTTAATTTGACCCTGTATACGAGCAAATTTTTGAAGAACTTATGCGTTTACCGTATGAAATTCTGTCATTTATTTTCGCCAAGAAAATAATCGGTTACGGACTGTCTGTCGTGGATTGTCTGACGGCCGAACCCAATAACCTATATATCACCAGTTTCGGCTTACTGGAGATATAAAAATATATCTATCGATGGTTTTAACGTCCCAATAATCTCTTAATCTACCGGCTCACGCAATCTACTGATGGAAGGGTGTATCGCCTACAACAGATATCTATTGGTATGAAAATGTCAAAGTATGCGTCCCAATATACGATTTGTTTGACAGGACAGTACTACAGATGGCAGATTTGGCTATTCCCCGAATTGCAGGGATAAACGTAAAGTAGCCAAGCTAAAATGAACTCTTTAGTACTTGCAATAATGATCAATAAATTCAAATATCAAAGTGATGTTGGTTGTAATGGAACGCACGGGAGGGCGAAGTAGAGAAACCTACTTAATGTTTTCGTTACATAGATAGCCTTTATCAAAGATTGTGAGACGCCATGCGAGCATAGATATAATTATACTGTCTATCATCAATAGCGATCTGTCTTTAACTGAAAATAAGTTATTGGGTTCGGCCGTTAGTCGGAAAAGGTGCTACGTTTCACGTTTTTGTGACATCAAGTGTATTCATTAGAACCACGTCTTAATAAATTTCACTCAAAAAATTACGCTCACGCGGAAGTGAGTTTTGGATACGCGGGGCCCGTAGCAATTGCCTCTTGCGTGGTTGATCCGGCGCAGGGGGTCTGTTCCGGAGATAAATCCGAAGTGTCAGCCGAATGATCGGCAGTTGTGGGACTACGGCTGACTATGGCTGACTACGGGGAAAGAAAAAAGAAACGACGGTCAAATAAGGAAACTTTGGAAGTCAAGAAACGGCTGAACATTCGGCCGATACTTCGTATTATCGCTTCGGAGTAGCGCCTGGTTAGATCATTTTACTGCGCAAATTAAAAGTTTTAACAAAACAAAGCTGTTAGCACCGCACCGCTGCACCGGTACATTTTCGACCATTGAGACTTTTAGGTACAATGAATGTTTGTAAAGCATGCATTTTGTATGAAAATGAGATTTTATTGTTTTCTTTTTATCGAACAACATAAACGCAATGTAAATTGGCATAAACATCGGTAAGTGTCTGGAATAAATATTTACTTTGGACGTGAAGCCTGTGAATACGTATCATTTAGTGAAGTGTAAACAAGACGACTGTTTAGGGCGTGTCCAATAAATTAAAATGTATCGCTTGTTAACAAGGGTATTCAAATGACGTATGAAGCAATGAAGGTGCGTTTTTAGCGCGAGCATTCGCTTTTCAGTTTGGGATTTTCGGTTCAACATACTGTATACATACACGCTCGCTTAAAATACTTGTAGCCGTATGCTTAATAATTTGGAGCGCGTTATGATTGCGGTCTGGACGCACCTTAAGACAAAGTTTATTTATCGTGTATATGTCGCAAGCAATTTGTATGATTCCGCTTTTTACAAACGGCGTCTTCCGTTTAAAAACGCTCGCAGTTAAGAAACATGCCGAAGGCAAAATGTAAATCCATTTCTTAAGGCGCTCGCCGACCGCTGCCGCGGCACCTGGGACATGTATACATCGGGATGACCAATATTTGGATTCGCGCATTGCAAGTGGACGGAAATTATTCATCCTTAGTCGGCGAAGTAAACAAATTATCAGTTTACTCGTGCGAGTAATTCACGCTTCATTAGCTTTGTTTTTCCGTAAGGTGGGGTGACTTTAAGATCTATTCACACAGTTCCAGGGTGTTACGGGTCACGGCCTTCGGGATCCGGGATTCCGGGCCGTCAGGCCTCAGTGTTTGTTTACGTCAGAGGAGGCTCTAGAACACTGAGGGCCGAATTGCTTGTAGTCGAAGCAAATTCAGTACAAAATAAGCAAGCATCTTTGACGGAACACTGAGTTTGTCACTTTCTGCCATTGTCCCATGTTACTTCAGGTCGGCGCAACAAGTTTATTTCTTGCATTATTCCCTATCAGCCGTCACTCTATCACTCACTTAGTAGTAGGCTTAACAGACTGTAGCTTGGTAAACCATTTTCTATTTTGTTAAGTACTTGTTGACGGGCCTACGCTGTCCTACCGTACCTATTAACACTGTAACTTGAAAACATTGTAAAAGCCCATTATTTTTAAAAGAGTAACTGTGGAGTTTCTTGCCGGCTCTTCTCCATAGGAAACGACCAATTGGAACTGTGCACCTAGCTTCTGACTTTTCATTTTTTTTATTTTCTTAGGTATAAGTGAAATAAAAAAAATGATTTTGTTTTACTACTTCCACAATCCATTCATGTTTTCTTTTGTTTTCCTCACCCTCTTCATCCATCAACATTTATCATCACACTTAGTTACATGCCAAAAGACCTGCAGACACGATAGACCCTTGAATCCCATAATCCCTTAGTTGTTTGAATAGCTCAATTGAATTGCAAAATATAAATAGGATGACCTATTTCTATTCTTGGGTGGTGGGCATATATCAAATGATGTTACATACAACATAATGCACTTCTATGGGTTTAAGTAGCAACAATGCAAATTATATTGTATGTACTTCTCCATATGGGTAAGTACAAAATATTGTAATTTTTTCAGGTCTTGGTCTTACTGAAAACTGGTTAAGGCGACGATAACGACTTTTAATGATTTTATACTGAAGATCACGTCTAAACGAGTACCTAGTGTTAATGATTTGAAAAAAAAAATATGTAAAATTAGAGCATTTTCTCAATAATTTAATATGTAAATATTTTAGATTATGTTTATAATACATAGTGAAATTAATTTGTTAAATTATGTCTAACGCGGATAAGAAACTGAGAATGGCGCAAAATCTACCAAGCGTATTTTTCTGAAACTTCACCAATTTAAAGATAATTTAATTATTGATCTTTTAGTATACGCATTTTATTAAAATACCTTTTGTTTTGTGTATAATAAATTAATAATGCGTCAAAATGGGGACAGCGCTCCTTGATGGGCGAGTCCTATTACTGGCTGAACGTACGACGCGTTGCGTGAGCTCAGTACAGAACACGCAAGTTAACTACTCAAGGTCACTGGCATATATCTCCGTCTTAACAGGAAAATACTGCTTGTTGGTGTGTTTATTATAATTTAAGTACTTAAACACACAAAGTATTTTTATAATGGCAAAAGATATTAAGTTTTGTACATGAAAGGCGTAAGGTTTTTGTCTGAAAAGATAAAGTACCATTTTGTATGTGGGCTGGTTCATGGGGATGGCTATTATTCATACTTCTATGAAATTTGTTTATAGACATTACTGATTTATGATCATTTTATGTCAAAGAGAAATTATGAGATTTTAATTTTTATATTGTTTGTAATGTTGTGGAATTGTGAAAAATAAAATTCCTACGGCTACTAGGAACTGTGAAACTTGTGTAAGTATAAGAGACATAGAAGTGATATTTGAATACTACCAATTTGTATTAGAAACTGTGCTTCATGCACAAACTAGATTCATTTGTGATTAAAATTTCAACTAAAGCTCTAAAATCGCCGTCAGTTGAGACTGGTCATGTCTAATCTTATTAATTTTGAATTGCTTTACATTGTTCTCACTTAAAGAAGCAAAAATAATAATGCACCAAGGATTTAGTAATATCTTGATTTAAAAGAGTGTCCTTGGAGTTTATTGTCCATTCTTCTGCTTAGAGATCTACGTTTTGGTATGGGCAACTAGCTTCAACTTTCTGGCTAACTGATTAACTCTTTGACAATTCAAAAGTGTCCATTAAATGGTGGCCTGTAAATGGTTTAATTGAAATAAATGGTTTGAAATTAAATTTGAACATTGTCTACAATCTATGTAGGGTAAAAGGAGGGGTACAAGCAATTTGTTAATTAAATCAGTTTGTGCCCTTCTGCCACTAAAATTTGGTGTTATGGAAATTTTCATTACTTAAGTACTTCATTATTTTTTATCCAAACCTGCCACACTAATTGAAATGAGTCATGCGCCCCTATGTATTCTTTAATCTAATGATATGGTATATCTTTTCAAACTAGAAACAACTAAATGGTTGGAACCACAAGGGAAAATATGCATTTGTGGACCAACAAAACGTTGAACTGATGATATTATTGAAGTTGGTGGGAAAAACTGGATGAAGACTGCCAATGACAGGGAAAAATGGCATGGGATGGAGGTGGGTTTTACCCAAAAAAGGGGTCCACATCAATGACGTATTATAAATAGACGCGTCATACACGATTATTAGTGCACTCAAAAACAGCGTAAGCCATGTTTGTACATGCATACAACTTGCATACAATCATACAGCGCGTGAAGAAAAGGAAAGACTTGTATCGATATCTGTTATTAGAAAGAGATGAACATACATAATTAGTTACGTCACTAGCTGCTGCATGTACATTGGCGCGTACGTAATAATAATTATTATTATTGTAAATGTCAGGCAATTGCCTGGCATTTACTTTGCCATTATTGAGCGTAGGTAACGCATCTAAAGGTAAATGTAACTATGCTCCATTGGTTTAGGACTTAGGTAATTAAATTAAAAAGGGTTTTTAAAGATGACACTTTCTTGATTAAATATATGTTGTTTTCTCTTTTATTACTATACCATTTATTCTTAAACTACTCTTCATAGGTGTAACTGCTTAAGGCGAAAATGTCAGGGTAGCCCGCGGAATTAAAACGTTATTTGCAATTTGCAAATCAGAATCACGTTGTATGTTGATTGAAATATGATTCGCGGCCGTATCAAATATTTATTTATAGAATTATAAAGATCATCAATACAACAAGTTCATATAATCCTATTGAATGACTATTTCATGAAATCATGACATTTGAGGCTAATTCTAAATTAAGGAGTTGTATTACTAATTGTAATGATTATAATTCTGTAAAACCTTAATTGTTACGGTCGCGAATCATATTTTAATCAACATACAACCTGACACTGACCTGTAAATTGGAAAAAAAGTAAGAAAATTTAATTTTGTGGGTTACCTTAGCGCATTTACTTATAAAAAATTGAGCCGTCACGAAACTGAAACATCGAAATTATTCCTGCCGTCAGCGCAAAAGTCGCCTAAGCTTGAGATATGCAGTATATGATAATAATGGGGTTTGTAACGGGAGCCGCATAAATAATGACAGTTTCATTTAGCTATAACTTTTTTAAATAAAATATATCTACGCGTTCAATATTTTGGAATACATATAATAAGACCTGTAAAATTATTCCTATTAGGTTTTGAACATGATGTTCTTCAAATGATGGCCTCCAGCTTCAATGCAAATTTGAGCTCTTTTTAAAGCATTATCCATCACGCTTCTCAAAACTTCCGGTGTTATGTACTGAATTTCTTGACGAATATTGGTTTAAGTTTTAAGAGCTGAAGGTTTGTGGCTTATTCACGTAAACCAACGATTATAAATAACCCCATCGAAAAAAGTCGGGATTGGTCAGATCAGGTGACCTTGCGGACCAATGCAAATTGCCAAATCGGGAGATTACGCGACCTGGAAAAGTGTCATTCAATAAGGCCATGGAATCGCGAGCTGAATGTGTAATGGCACCGCCCTGTTGGAACCACATGTGGTCCAATCCCAATTCATTCAATTTGGGTATCAAAAAGTCACGTAACATGATTCTGTAGCTTTCGCCATTGACGGTAGTCGCGTTGCCTGCTTCGTTTTCGAAAAAGTAGGGTCCAATCACTGTTTCAGCATATACGCTGCACCACACTGTAACTTTAAGGCGTTTCGTGAATTAATTGTGGATTAAATGTGCCCCAAAAGCGGGTATTCTGCTTATTGACATGTCCTGAGAGATGAAAATGTGCTTCGACATGGGAGAGATTTAGGATGGCCTCAAAGTATTCCAGACGAGATTGAAAGTCGGCGGGTTGCAGCTTATGCATGATCTGTGTTTTATACGGAAACATCTTTATGTCCTTCGTTAAAATACGCTGCAGAGACCGCCTAGAAATGCCCATTTGCGTAGCACGCACGTCGCTTCGTCGACCTTTCTGGATACTCTTCCACATAACAGCTCCAATATTATCTTCTGAACGACTTGTTCTTGGCCTGCAAGCCCTCGGCCTGTCTCGTGTTGAGCCATTGCGTTCAAGGCATGCGACTAGGCGTCGAATTGTGCGACTGGTGTGTGCCGAACGGTGGGGAAATTTTTGGCGAAATTGACGTTGCGATATTATAATATCAATTGTTCCGAAAACAAGTGGACACAATTATTCCTCGTTCTTCGGAAGTATAGCGCTCCATTATCAATCGTTGTGAATTTTACGTATGACAGGTACACAATTGTCATTAAAAAAAAAAAAAACGACAATTCCTATTGTGTCATTACTTTTGCGCCACCCAGTATATTCATGAATTTTCAATTAGATTCGTTTTTTTTTGTGATTTTAGTTCCGGCACATATTTTATTCATTTACTTACAGTCTGTGGGATGAAGTAGTTTATTTTGGAATATATTCACATTTTTGAATTATTTGTGTGGCTTAGGACACGTTTGCATTTAGAGTACTATAATATTTCCACTACTAATATGCAAGGTTAGGCCATTAATAGAACAAATATTTTCTGAAAATTAACTTTTTTATTTCAAAAATACATAAAATTGGAAATTATTATTTTAACAAAGTAAATAGAACTTAAACTAGTCATCAATTAGGTCATTGTTGAAAACCATATCATTTTCTGCTGCTGAAGTCTTTAACTCCTTTTAAAAACTGTGAGGTAAAAAATTTAACAACTCCAGTAATAATATATCTTTCTTTTTATTATCACTGATGACATGACCCTCAGGATATAAAATATTTAGGTTTTCAATCATAATTGAATTGCGTTTCTTTATAACAACCTCTTGAAAGAGTACATCATGGTTATTGGAGTACTAGAAAAAAAAACTTAAATGGATGTATTTCATGAAACAATAGCCGTTGATTGCATTTTTAGCCACTCCATTTTTCCTTTACCTACTGAAATTGTCCTGTTATATAAGTTTATTTCTAGTAACTTTCTATGGCCTAAGCGGCTTAGGCTACTTTTGCATTATTATCAGAGAAAAATAATAAATTGCAAAAAGAACTTTGGTAACCCTGTTGACGATAGGTTAAGCAAGAGATAAGCTGGTTTTGCATTAAATTTTAGCATGTTTTAAATCATTTGTAGTAGATAAGTCAGATTATGAAAAATTGAGGGTTAGGCCGGTTTTGCGCTGACAGCCTCTATAGACTGTTTAGTGGCGACGCATCGCCACTCCAGCAATCGGGTTTAACGATCGCGAACGGTTTTACACAAGGTAAGTACATACCTTGTTACGCGATTCTTGATAATTGAGTTATAATTATCTATTTATAAATTTCTTCAATTTTTATGGGAACCACCATAAAAAAATTCTATTTTTATTTTTACACGACTTTCCCACATTTTTTTTTTTATTATGTGATTTGCCATATTTTTGTTTCTCTTGATACTAATGAGATTAGAAACTTATTTACACAAGATAGAGATGGTTCTGTGTAAACAAGTCCAAAAGGAATTTATGGTGATGATGCAATTTATCAATGACGCTATGAGATCCTGTGATTGGTCCATTCATTAATTTTTCTTAATTGACTAGATACTATCTAGTTACACATATATACATACCTCTGAACTGAGCTTCCCACTCCTTCACAGATTCCATTTCCATTGAGTTCAAGTCACTGAGGTCATCATATTCCTTGTCTGATGACGTCACGGAGAATGTGGCAAGACCTCTTGATGCATCCTTCCCTCCGAATGCTGCATATGGTCCACCTACGGAAAATTGATTGAGTTAAGGATTTCTGAATTATAAATTCGAAAGTAACTCTGTCTGTCTGTCTGCATATTAACATTTCACGCCTAAATCAGATTTTTATGGTTCCGTACCCAAAGGGTAAAACGGGAACCCTATTACTAAGGCTCTGCTGTCCGTCCGTCTGTCTGTCTGTCTGCCACCAGGCTGTATCTCATGAACCGTGATAGTTAGACAGTTGAAATTTTCACAGATGATGTATTTCTGTTGCCGCTATAACAATAAATACAAAAAAATAGAATAAAATTAATATTTAAGTGGGCTCCCATACAACAAACATGATTTTTTTGCCGTTTTTATAGATTATGGTACAGAAACCTTCGTGCAAAAGTCCGACTCGCACTTGGCCGGTTTTTTGTTTTAATAATAATCCTGTAGGGGGTGTTATAGGGGATGAAAGTTTGTATGGGAAACCCAGCATTTCTTAAGTTTGGGATATGAAAATTCAAATTTAAGCTTTGGTAAGGATTATAGTATTACATGTTTAACGTTTTTGTTTATTAGGGGATCATTTTAAAATTCACACGAAATATTGATACCTTTGTGTACTACTTAAATAGATTTAAAGGATTGGAAATATAGTCATAGTCCATAGCCTGAGATAAAATTCAGTCTTTATTTCATTAAAATCGGTCCGGTCCACTGTCAAAAATTATAACAATTTAGTCATAAAAATAACTTGGCTAACACGCACACATAAACATGTGGTCAATGGCGGCGCCAGAGTATTTCCAATTACTGGTAATAATTTAAAAATTAATACCTAATTATTATTTTTAAGTTAGACATTTAGCCCACTAGCACCACAAATACGTTTAGTACTAAACAAATTTAAAAGTGTTTTATTTCTGTCAATTATTTGAAGTTGTCATTGTCAGGGATGGAATGATGTTTTGAATAATTATGTTCAGCACTAAATGTAGGTTTTTATGGTTTTTGGTGCAACGGGGCCTTGGTATCATAAAAAGCTGTTTTATGTGTAAAAACATATTATTCAAATTTATTATTTGACTATTTGTATGTTTGTTACCTTTTTATGCCTTAACGGCTGCACAGATTTGGCAAAGGTACGGATAGGGTATTTTTTATTCTGGAAGTACGTTTCCCTGGGATAATTTCCGACTTCCACGCAGGATAAACCATGGGCAAAAGCTAGTATAATATATTCATAATTATAATCACACTAATAATATAAAATAATTTAATATTATAAAAGCGAAAGTGAGTTAGTTTCTTACACTCTCACGCTAAAACAGCTGAACAGATTTGGATGAAATTTGGCACATGGGTAGACTATTACCTGGTTTAAGACATAGGATTATTTTTATCCTAATATTCCCACGGGATCGAGACTTATGATACCGTGGGGCGCATTTAGTAAACCATATAATTATTAAAATTCCACCATAATACATATTTAAATTTTAATAATTATAGGATTTATATGAATTGTATCTCTTGCATAAACATAAAAACACATCTCTAATTGCTTGTATCAATATTTATAAACATCAAAAAAAATATTCATGCAAACCCACACATGAACAATGTTTTTATAATGCAAAAGGTTACTCAAGGTGCATAGTCTGCATTTTGAATGGATAATTAATGACTCATGGTAATGTCAACTCTATTTATAAACAGCGGTGCGGATGCACTCACCGGGCCCGTAGAAGCGGCGTCCTCGCGTCACGTCGAATATCCATCCGTTGACCGCCACCAGCACCCTGCCATCAGCTTGGTTACCATCATTTTGACGCAACTCTGCAACTGTCATATCCTTACGAATTTTTGGCAACTCCACCGCCGGTGTTTCTGCAGGCACCTTTGTAAACTTTGCGTATATTTTATACATCAACACAAAGATAATCGCAATTATAATCAAATTTACGGGACTATAAAACTCTTCTAAGAAACTAGAACCCGCGTCTGGGCTGTCGGTTTCCGGCAATTTTGTCTCTGGACCTGATGCCATTTTCGATTGTAAACAATGTTAATACGGCGCCTCAAATGTAGGGGGTTAATTGTATAAATTTTAGAAAACTATTTCCATTCGCAAATGTAAAATACTAAAATCACTGACGTCAGCGTTCCGGCAACGGCAAGACGAAAACTTCAGTGTTGTCGTACAAAAAAAAATAGAATATTACTGTACACAATAATGTTCATCAAAATAAAAATACTAAGATTTTATTTTAGAAACCTCTAACCTAACCTAACTTAACGTAACTAGGATAAAACTTCTTAGTTTTACTCACTTTGTAACATGTTTTCACTACAAAAGCAACGTTTAGGTTTTAAAAAATGTTCAAAACAGCAATGAACAGCTGGCAACACTACAAGATGAATGTCAAAACTAAAAAAAAAAAACAATGTATGTTTGTCTCATCTAAAATAGCCCCTAATAAACAGGTTTAAGGCTTAAAATATCTTAGCACATAAGTAGTTTGCTTATTGGAATTGCGTACCAGGGTCCAGATACATCTGTGAATTATAAGCATGAAATGATCGACTCCAAAGAGTACAATAATAATATGGGAGATCGACTCTTTCATCTTTTACAGTAAAAAAAAAAGAGATATCTGATAGATTGAGACATTGAGACACTCGGTCAATGTGCTAATCATTGAGTTATAAATTATAATGTAAAATGTAACTCAATGGTGCACAAGTGAACGCTTGGATTGAAACCATATACTATTGTAGTCTGTGATTGAAACCTCGGAACAATGAAAATTTAAACAATCACAAAAACAAATGATTTTGATTGACATTGACACATTTTGACTGACAGTACTGACACACCCGATACTACTTAATCTGTGCACCCGATTGATGGAATGCCGTGACGTGCCGCGTCAAACAGTTCTTAAAAAAAAGCACTGTTGTTTGTAAATTCGTGTTCGCAGGAGGCTGCTTAATTAGTATTTTTCAATAGTTTCTCGATAGCTTAATAATTTAGTGTCAATTAGTGCAGTTAGAATGAAGGATCAACGTTCAGATTTATGTGCAAGATACATTACGATTTTTATTGTGGTTTCTTGTTACTGGTTTGTATTAAAAATGTATATTTATATTTCCCTGTTACTCGTAATTTGCTGATAATAGACATTGAATTCAAAAGAATACTACTTAAGTATATTCATATTTTTTATTCGCCGGCTGAATCTGCGGAATGCATGCCACACATACCTGCGTGATGACAGATTTGCCAGTAGTAAAATTATATAAAATTACTTATTACTGACCATATTTTCTTGCTACAGCAATGCATTAAAATTAATTTATTTAAAAATATATAAGTAAATCCAGCCACAACTTTTTTTCTAACTAAATAGCTCTACCTATTCATTTTCCTCCCCTATGAATAACCAAAATCAAAACCTATGATTATTTTTTACAGGGTTGTGTCAATAGCAACAGTATTTGTCAATAAAACCTTACTGAGCAGCCAGGAGGTTGCATTAGAAGCACCTTTGTTTATAACATGGTTCCAATGTATTGTGTCCTTCAGTATATGCTACACATTGAGCCGATTTGGCGGAATACCAGGTCTATTTGAATTCCCTAAGGGTACACCATGGAGTCGTGATGTTATTCAAAAGGTAATTTCAAAATTTTATACCTTATTATTTCATGATTGTTCTTTTTAAAACTGGCAATAAGCCTATCTGAAGTAAATTCTATTTTGCTGACAAGTTTGAATTTTTGATAATTGAACTTTTTTTGTTTCACTGTTGATTAGTGATGAATGTGATGATGAGTACAATCAACCACGCATCAGTGGTAACACTACTAAAACTGCCTTTACTGCTATGCTATCAATGATGTGCTGCAGGCTTAGCATGATGCTTTCTGTTTCTACTCTACTATAGAATAGAAATCGCTTGTCTACCAAAAATGTTCTACTGTCTACACGGAAACATAATTTTTGTCTACTGTTCCGTCTACAAAAAGCTTCTCTATGGTTCTCGTGCTAAGCCTGCAGTTGAATATACATTCATGTCCCATGGTGCCCATGTAGGCCTTATGTGAAATAAAATATTTTTATTTTTATATTTTGAATACAAAAGAGTTTATTTTCTTTGCTGATGAGGATTGCAAAACCATCAAAACAACTGAGCTTATCAGATTGTAGTTAATTTCACACTCATGTTCAGCTAAGATAAAATCTAGATACCTATCTTTTATTCTTATTTTTTTTAATGTACTTAATAGAAATATCATGGAACAAATAATTAGAATAACTTGTTATCATACATTTTTACTAATGCTCTAATATTTATTAGTTATTAAAACATAATCTTTTTTAATTCTTTAAAAGATTAGGGATATATAGTCAACTTAACAAGCAAGTAATTGTAAAAGTTTCAAATAAGTTATAAAAAACCGGCCAAGTGCGAGTCGGACTCGCGCACAAAGGGTTCCATACCATTATCTATAAAAAACGTCAAAAATTATCACATTTGTTGTAAGGGAGTTTAATTATTTATTTTTAAAGTGAATATATAACTAAAGATTCTGTGAATTTATCAAGCGTATACCTGTTGCCATTATCAATATCGAGCAAAAACGAGATCCATCATCAGTGAAAATTTCAACTGTCTAACTATCACGGTTCATGAAATACAGCCTGGTGACAGACGGACAGACATACAGACAGACGGCGGAACCTTAGTAATAGGGTTCCCGTTTTACCCTTTAGGTACGGAACCCTAAAAAAATAATACAGTATTAAATTCAAATTTTCGTTTAGTACTTACCTATAATAATAATTATTAACTCCATAGATAATTAGTTTCATCATTCCATTAATTATTGATTTTTAATGCAAACTGTACACCACTTCAATATTCTGCACAAGTGTCTAGTATCTCATTAAACACTCAAGTTTTAATTTCACGATAACTATCAAGGACACTGTATTTAAACACAGGCGGCCTTATTACTTTTTACTTATATTTTTTTACTATTAAGAACTTTATCTCAGAAGAAATAAGGTTCGAAATAACAAAAATGACACAATGTTTTAAACTTGGCTCTAAAGGTAAACCTTGTTTTGTAATAAGGCCAATAATTATGGTTTTTACTGGTAATACAATTATAATAGTTACTGTTTTATTAGGTATTCCATAAGTTAAAGTTGTTAATTAACAGTGAAATAGCAGTGTATTCATATCGAAAATACTTACTTACTTATACGAAAATCTGTTTATCAGTTTATTTTTAACTTTCCCTGTTCATTTAAAATACTTATATGATAATTAAAAAAAAAATGAACTGGTCTGATTATAATAATGATGCTGTGTTGCAATTAAAAAAGTGGTACCTAATGTTTTCTATCATAAATAATTTTCAAAAAAAAACTCCATCTGTATTAAAAATGTTCTATCCAACAATCCCCTATTTTAACCAAAAGTATGTTTCTATTTTCAGGTGGGCCCACTTTCAATAATGTTCACGTTAATGATAGCAACAAATAATCTTTGTTTGAAGCACGTAGGAGTACCCTTCTACTATGTAGGAAGATCTCTAACAACAGTATTCAATGTTGTATTCAGTTGGGTGCTACTGGGCCAAAAGACCTCTTCCAGATGCATTTTATGTTGTGGGGCCATCATATTTGGATTCTACCTTGGAGTAGATCAGGAGAGTTTGTTAGGTAAATATCCTTATTTCAGTATGCTCTTTTATGATATTATACTGGCAAAGTTCGGGACATAACCCGCGTGTAGAAGTCCTATCAGGCAGATCAGCGAGCTATCTGCATAACACACTCACAATCCCAATGCCATTTATTTTAACAATTCAACAAAATTCATTGCAATTACGTTCTCGAGCAGACGAATTTTTTAAACGTAGTAGTAGTAAGTGTACGCAATTGGGGTGCTGATCAGTCAGGTCGATGTTAGATCCCATCTAACATCAACCTGACTTCTTCAATGTTCTTTTAGGGCCGCGAAGGTCAGTGGCTTTGTCTCAAAAACGCCTAATTTAAAAAAGCTCCATAAAAAAAACTGGAGGGTCAAATCGTGCGATCTTGCGGAAATTGACGATGAAATGTCCGTCGTGTTAATAAAAACAATTAGACAATCATTTCGCGTTCTTGTAGAGTAGGCATAGCACTCCATGGTTTGTAGGCGTTAAAATAAGGTCTACTTCACAAATTCAAAGTCGCGGTGAATTAATAAAAAGCATCTTCCGGTAATCGCGTTATTCATCTATACTACGCAACGGATTTTGATGCGGTTTTCAACATCATTTGGAGTATTTATTCAGAAAGGTTTATGTGTATAACTCTAGCTGCGCCCCGCGGTTTCATTCGCGTAAGTCTCGATCCCGTGGGTATATCGGGATAAAAAGTAGCCTATATGTTAAGTAATCCAGGGTGTCAGCTACCTCCATACAACAATTTATCACAATTGGTCCAGCCGTTTGAACGTGAAGAAGTAACAAACACACTCACAAACTTGCGCCTTTATAATATTTGTGTAATACATTACTATGCGAAAGAAATCTTCATGTTTTGTCAGTCTCACAAACCGTGTGAAGCAGGGGCAGGTCGCTAGTGTGTAGATACAACAAAACAAAAAATGTTCAAGTAGGTACTTACTTAAAATTAGATATGATAAAGTACCTCCCAGCCTTGCATTGCTTAAGTAATAATAAATAATAATAAACGGGCCTCTGCGAGTTGGCTTCGGCCTCATACGCCTTCCAAAGGTCCGGGACCTCAGGGTCCCGAGATATTGCAAAGACACTTAAATAATAATAATAATAAAAGACTTTATTATTGCTAAAAAGGTTTTACATTGGCCCCAAACTAGTCAAGCCTGTATCTTGGTTTGTGTTGGGGGCTTAAAATGGCCCTGAATGTCTATCTTATCAATTTTAATAAGTACATAGAAAAATACTTATACCACTAATGGGTTGCTTAATAAAATCAGACCGAGGCTGGCTTTAATTAAAATTTGTGTAAGTACAAATTTTTCTTTCGGATATTTTTTTTTAATGAAAAGTGCAAGCAAAATAGCTTGACTGGCAATGACGGTATGGCATCAGCACTCTCCTAACTTGGCCCCAAATGTCCCGCACTGCCCGTCACCGGCTTCGCGATAGGAAGCGATAACTACAATTTAAAACTACATCCGGTGATAAAATAACATCTTTTCGCATTTGTTAGAAAAATAATCAACCAAATTACCAGTACCGACCGTGAGTGGGTATCAATATGTATTATGCTCCTAAAACCAGAACTCAAATTAACTTATAGAGGCAAGTCTAGTAGGTTTGTTTCGCAAAGGGAAAATGTTGGAAAATGGTTTTACTAATGTCAATGGTTCTTTTAAAATACTAGAATCAATTTTATTTTTTTGTAAATATTGACGTTCAAAAGTGCCTTTAAGTGCCTATTTGAAATAAACAATTTGACATTGACTTTGAATATGCTATGTATAAAATGATAATATATTATTAACAAACATTATAATTTAATTGAATAATAAGTCTGACTGCCTCGTTAGTCTAGTGGTCGCAATCGCTAATGCTGAGCATGATGTCCTAGGTTCGATTCCCAGGTCGGGCTAAGTGTTATTGGGATTTTCCATTTAGGAGTTTCTCAGCTATTACATGGGACTTAAAAAACATAACTGGCGAAATATGGGGGTACACTTCTGCCTTACCTTAACTGCCAGGGCTTAATCTTATATTTTGTATTGTTTTTTTAAATAAGTATTTTTTTTTTTACATTGTTCTCACGTTTTATAGAAGCAACAAGATTAATGTACCCAGGATTTTTTTAATATCTTGATTTAAAAGTGTCCTTGGAGTTTCTTGCCTGTTCTTCTCCATAGAGATCTACGTGTTGGAATGGGCAAATAGCTTCAACTTTCTGACTAACTGACCGACTCTTTGACAATTCAAAAGTGCTTGTAATAGGTTTAATTTAAATAAATGTTTTGAGTTTGAGTTTACCCTTCAGGGATTTTAGGCGTGATTAGGTTATGATTAATAAGGCATTTATTTAAAACATCTATTTTTGTTTCAGGTTCATTTTCTCTAATTGGCACAATGTACGGAGTAATCGGATCTCTAATGCTATCTCTATACTCCATCTACACAAAAAGGGTTTTACCCGTAGTAAAGCAGGAAGTTTGGTTGTTATCCTATTATAATAATGCCTATTCTATAATATTATTCCTGCCTCTAATTATAGTAAATGGGGAATTGTCCGTCTTGTTGAACTATACCAATTTTGATAGTTTTTATTTCTGGTTTCAAATGATAATTGGAGGTTTGTGTGGATTCGCTATTGGGTATTTCACGTCCCTACAGATAAAGGTGAGCTCTATTTCATTAGTTATTTTTATTAATGTGTTGCTAATGAGTACGTCCTTAGCAACACATTAATTTGAAATTTCAAGAACAGCCTTCTTTACTTCGAATTTTTAGTGCTCAAACGAGATACGAATGTTATTCATGAATTAAATAATTTAACATAGGCTAGGCATGGTACTGTTCAGCCGGGGATCGCGTAAGTCGCACTAGGTCCCAAGATCCCCGGTGCAAGTTTGGGAAGGGAACTCTGGGGTGGTTTTTAGTCAGTAAAAGTCTGACAGACCCCTCCGCCCGCCCCAGGGCGGGGGGCCCACTGCGGAGGATTTTCCATCCTGGACAAAAAAAAAACATGGTACTGTTAAACACCATTCTAAAACAGCAAATGACATCAATTTCAGGTCACATCCCCTCTGACACACAACATCTCAGGCACAGCGAAAGCATGCGCCCAAACCGTGATAGCAACCCAATGGTACAACGAGACCAAGAACATTCTCTGGTGGACATCAAACATGATCGTACTGTCCAGTAGCTGCCTCTACGCCCGGTTCAAACAGCAAGAAATGGAGGAAGACTCCCGGCTACCAGTGCCTGAAGAGAAACAGAGCTTAGTATGATGTTTTCTCAAGCTTTATCAAAGACTGTATAGTGTTTTAGTTGATGCTTTAAAGAAATGTTTGTTTTAAGCAAAGTTTAAATTAGCAACAAAACTTGCAGAAGTACACTTCCGCAAGCAATTCTTACTTTGACAACTTGCGGAAGTGCACTTGCCGCGATTGTTTACACGGTAAGAATTACTTGCGGAAGTTAATTTCTGCAAGTTTTGTTGCTCGTCTTAAACTACGCTGTATATATCGTTAGACATTATTTGCATCATTGTTAGTACATTTAGTGAAAAATGTTGTTGTGTTAAACGTAAGTGTTTTGTTAAAGATCTGATAAGGATAACGATACTGATTACATTTTTATTTGAAAGCCTCATAGCTAATTGGTTAACATGCCGATCGATTGATTATCTATTTCGTGGCCTAAGTGCAATGTGTAAGTTAAAAGTTAATGTGTATATGAAATTATAAGAATCAATTAGGTATTACACAAAGTATTTATTTGGAATAATATGTATTTTACGATTTTAGCTATCACTTCTAGTATGTGTTCCTAGTTAATTTAATACTACTTTCACATTGAAACATTCCACTATCAACTTTATTGCCTCATTAACATAAGAAACAAATTGCATTAATTAAAAGACTAGAAATAGTACATGTTAAAAAGAAATAAGTAATCAGCAAAAGTTTCGAGTCTGAATGCTGATCCAAGCAATTGCTGCCCGGTTTCTAGAACGAAAAATACTAAAATCAACACAAATTATTTGCTAACAAATTGTCAAGCGAGTGTCAACTGTTGTGATTGGTTGACTGAAATATCAACAGCCAATCGGATAACTTGACATGCGTTGGATTTCCGTTCCAGAAACCAGCGCTGTAATTACTTAAGGCGGAGATTTCTGAAAATGGTCAAAAATTTGGCTTTTTAAAGCAGTGTATCTCTTAAACCGTAAATAATGATTCCAAAACAAAAACAGTATGATTGTTTCATGTCTTTTGTGCAAATCATAATTAAACATAATTGAATACATCAAAAAACCTTCAAAGACAACTTAATTATTTTTAAAAGCAGTTTATCCCTTCGTTAACAGTTATAATTATAATTAAAAGTATACCTTAAAATTATGCCAAACTGCATCCGGTGATGGATTATTTTTTATTAATTAGTTAATATCTAATTTTAAACGATTTTATTTTCATTTTTACGCCATACGTTGTGTCATCGCGCATCTTTCTTTTGTATGCAATCTGACAGTGACAGCGGTTTTCCTGTTGTCGGCTTAAGGGGGATGCGTTAAGGTAGCCCGCGAAACTCAAATTTTCTTACGCTTTTTCCAATTTGCAGCTCAGTGTCAGGTTGTATCTTGATCAAAATATGATTCGCGACTTTAACAGATAATAATATGTATTTACAGAATTATTATCATTAGAATCATTCTATCTTATCATACGCGGATCTACCTTAACACACATACAATGGCAATAGAAGGCAATGCCTTTCATTTTGACAGTCCAGGCACTTTCATTGTGTTATTTACGTTATTGAGCTGCCGAATTTTTCAAACCTATGAATTAACGGATTGGGAATTTCCTTAAAAACCCGGATTGTGATTGAAAGTCCACACAATGACGATGCTGGTGTTAGTCTGTTGAACGAAAAATGATAGCATTATACACGCATTTAAAAAATATGTATTATTTATTTATACAAAGTATATTATTATTTAAGGTGAATGCAGACGAGCTACTAAGTCCGCAGGACACGAATGCGTCTCGGGAAACTTCAATGCCGAACATATACATACATCGCAAATGAAAACCGACAAAACTACATAAAATAAAATTGTCTATAAGTAAACCGTTATTTAATATACCTACATAGTTCACTTTATTTATTGATGTTGTACGTCCTGTGAATCCTTTCATGTGTCTGGCTTTATATCCGACAGAAAAAACATAGGTAATCATGGGGACTGCCAGCAGAACTTATTGCTCAACGAGCCTAAAGAAGTTAGAAGTATTCACTTTTTTTTTTTTTACATCTAAACCAATTAAAATCTTAGCTAATCTCATGATTAAATCGATTGATCCCAAGAGTGATATGTGCTGCTTTATCCTGTTTACTAAAATGCTGATCTAATCAACAACATGTCAAATTAAATCATAACTCAAGTGATTTCATTGGCAACATTTATATCTAACTTTTATGGTGTACATAATAAAGAGTATTCTATTCTATTCTATTCTATTGTTATTTCAGCCAGCCAATCACTGTAATTGACATTAGTTTGACAGTAAATTTTTTGTATTGGTAACCCTTTCAAAAACCGGACGTTATAAGTGTGCGTTCACCTAATTGTTTGATGAACTAATCAAGTTTTTATTTACTTGCCTCATAATCGAAATGAAAAGCAGTGTTTACCTAGGATGAAAGACGTATTTATGCCCTCGAACTATTGGCGCCCTCGCTATGTGCCTAAATAGGTCTCTTTCATCCCTTTTAAAAAAAATCTACTATAACATTAGTTCGTATAATTTTTATTAACGTGTGATCTTAACAACCTAGAGAGATATTGTTTAATATTTTTATAATTATGTACCAAATATAGATTGTTTGATTCGTCAGGATCTATCAAGTGATCGTATAGTTCTAAGCCATATAATTTGTTCCAATCTACTGTAAATAATGTGTTATTAAATGAAACCCATTCTGTGTACCTGTATCTTTTTGTTCTTATACTGTAGCCCATTATTTTGATGTGTTTTAGTTGGGGTTTATCGGAGTTCTTCTGAGGGTACACGCTTGGTCTTGGATACTGGCTTAAGGCGAAATAGTTTCTAAATGATTTAGAATCGTCTTTCATTAGTTGTTTCAAGCTTTTGCCTTCAAAACATAGAACAGATTTATCTTTATTCCCACATTTTGGTATATCATGAGACAAGCCACTAAGGTCTACCATAGTCGGGAATATATCGATTAACTCTACAGGTGTATGAATGTTCTTTGAAGAAATTCCTGGCGCTGCGAATATCAACGGAACTTTTAAAGCTACGTCAAAGTTGCTGTACTTTGCCCATAATCCATTTTCGCCTAAAGACCACCCTGGAACCAAAATGCGGATTAATTAATATTCAATGTGACAGGAGGATGCAGTTAAAAAAGAAACAGCCAAGTGCGTGTCAGACCACGCACAATGAAGGGTTCCGTAGTTGGGATGAATTTATTCCAAGAACAAACTTAACATTGTAGTTAAGAAACATGCTCTCCCAAACATTCCAACAGCAAATGTAAGTTGGTCGACTACTACTCGTTAACTTGTATTACTCCTACTTAGCTGTGATAGTTTTCCTTTTAACTTTGTTATAAGTATAAGCTAGTGCTGCGATTTTTTTCACATATCCAAGAACAACCGTTTAGCTGGCGGGACACACTTTAATAACAAAAATTTGAACTTTAAAGCGTAATATTTCGCAAACGGATCCCCTGAATCGAAAAATGATTTTTACATATAGGCCTACTAGCAATATTTTTGAACGACCTTTCCAAAGACACCCCACAAAATGAAATAGACGAGACAAAAAAACATCCTCACTTTACGTGTAGGAGCGATACTCTAAAAAAATTTTTTTTTACCACTTACAGCTTTCCAGTACTAATAGTCTCTGAGCTAAGCCGTGGACAGACAGACATGGCGAAACTATTACCGTCTTATTACAAAACAAGGTTTATCTTCCGACCCAGGTTTAAACCATGGCGCCATTATTGAATTTCGAATTTTATTCCGTATAATGGTAAAGTTCCTAATACAAAACTGACAACATAGTACCGAACTAAGTTTTCAGTTTTGTATAAAGAACGGTATGTCAATGACAGTTACGTTCCTATTACAAAAACTGGCCCCATGGTTTAAGCCATGTCAAAATATAAATATTGTTTTGTAATAAGACGGTTAGGGTTCCTTTATGATTACGGAACCCTAAATAGGTTCCGAATAGTAGGTTAGGGTAGGGTAGGTTAGTAGGTTCTAAATAGGCATTTGGGTACTAACCATGATCGCTTGTCAAAACTACAATAGTTTTCCTTTTATCAATGTAATTCATTAATTCGCCGACCGAGTCGTCCACATACGACGCAGCCGCATAGTAACTCTGCCTTATCTTAATTGACCAATCATAAGGCATAATCCCGAGTGGGAACGATATATTGAGTCTGGCAATGTCGTCTCTACGCCGGACATCCGTCCAAGGATGCCAGGATACCAGAGGTATGTCAGCAGACATGTATGGGTGTTTTTGAGGCCTCACTTTGTTTATTGGTATCCTTTCTGAAAATGTAGATATTTTCATAACTAATTATGTAGATAGAAAATTTCCCAATAAAGGGTTTCCAATCAACCTGTATCTAGTCATCGAAAATCGGTTAAAAAAAAAATAGAAATAAATAATTATAAGTAGGGGACTTCTTGGCGGGAAAGTGAAGCGTCATGTTCAGCAGTTTGTTTAATTTTCCAAAATTTGTGTTTAGCCGAATATTAATGTGTAATATTGGTGGATTATTAACCATTAAGTGTTTGTGAACGTGCATTAGTGTAGGCAAATGAAACAAAACAGTGCAACTTCGCTTCAAGTTCTCTCAAGAAGTCCGCGTGAGGACTCAGTAACATCTTTACTGAAACTCAAGGGGAGTGGGCGGGGATATCATCATCATGCATTTATAATTCATTTCATCAATATTTTAAACAAGAACTAAAACTTGACATTGGCTAAACGCAAAAACCGTGCGAAGCCAGAAGGAAAAAAAAAAAAAAAAAATTATAAGTAGTGAGTTCTTGGCGGGAAAGTGAAGCGTCATGTTCAGCAGTTTGTTTAATTTTCCAAAATTTGTGTTTAGCCGAATATTACTGTGTAATAATGGTGGAATATTAACCATTAAGTGTTTGTGAACGTGCATTAGTGTAGGCAAATGAAACAAAACGTGCAACTTCGCTTTAAGTTCTCTCAAGAAGTCCGCGTGAGCTCTCAGTAAAGTGCCACATCTTTACTGAAACTCAAGGGGAGTGGACGGGGATATCATCATCATGCATTTATAATTCATTTCATCAATATTAAACAAGAACTAAAACGTGACATTGGCTAAATGCACAAACCGTGCGAAGCCAGAAGAAAAAAATAAATAATTATAAGTAAGTAATGAAATAATAAATATATTATTTATATAATTATATTTTATCATTATAAATTGTATAATAAATTGGAAAAGTTAAATAAAATCTGCATTGGTTGATAGAAGTAAATGCTATAGATTATGCATAGTAACTGCATAACAAGAATGCAACCAGGAAAATACAAAAATGGCATATCGAAAAAACGTGACACATCAGCTTTAAAAATAATTAGGTAAAATATTTTGGCAAAAAATCACGCTAATTTAAACCTTAATTGACGACAAATAAAGTTCAAAATAATTTCAGGACTCACCAAGATACTGTTCTGGAAATTTGATTGGTATGTGAGGTTTATAAAACCCAACTGCCAGCAGGAATGGTTGACTGCTGTTCCGATTTGAAAGAAAATTTACGGCATGCTCCAAGGACTCCAGATCTGGCAAAGTTCCGCCAGGTTGATCCTTAACATTTACTGGACATACAAGGTTTTTTTGAAGCTTCTTGGTCTCTTTATCCTGGCAGACAGCAGCATCTTTATATTTATCAGTCGGAGGATGGAAAGGGTACTCAGACCAGCTGTAAGGGTAATCGTCTGTAAAGTTAGAACTAATCCCAGGATGGAACACTTTTCCGATAGAATAAGTTTCGTAGCCATTTTCTTTGAAGAATTGGGGGAGGGTTGTGAAATTGCCTATGGAGTCCCGCCAGTAGTTGTAAAAGTCGTATAGATGGAGCGTGTCGGGGCGACGGCCGGTCAACATTGAGTTTCTGCTGGGGGCGCATAAAGCTTGCTGAAAGAAGTAGTGATTGATGGTAAATGGCTTGTTTAGTTCTAGCTAATAACAGGGTAGGTACTGAAGAACACCTGGGGGCCTAAAATGGACGCTTTTGCAGGATCATATTATGATCTGCGTACAATTCACATCCCGCAATTCATCTGTTTGACAGTTGTGTATGGAGTTTCGTAAAATGGTCCACAAATTAAGAATTATTATAGTGAAGTCTAATGTTAAATAGCAGCTGTCAAACAGATGAATTGCGGGCTGTATGAATTGTACGCATGATTCTGCCAAAGCGTCCATTTTAGGCTCCCTGAACTGACATTCCGGGACAGTGGTCCAAATGCTCTGTTCAACTAGTTGGGCCGTGGGTCTTTACTATCACATTGGACCCGAGGTGGCGGCGCGTAGTGTTCCTCGCGCGCCTCTATCTGACGTTGCCGGGGGGTTTCAGACACCCCCCCCCCCCAGACTTGAGGTGGCCCGCAGGGGCGGGCCGGCACTAGCCGGGGATTGCGGAAGGAATAACAGATCCCAAGATCCCCGGTGCAAGTGTGGGAGGGGAACACTGGGGTGGTTTTTAGTCAGTAAGAGTCTGACAGACCCCTCCGCCCGCCCCAGGGCGGAGGACATCCATGAGGATTTTCCACCCCGTGAACAAAAAAAAAAAAAATGGGTCTTTACTAGGGGCAGTTGTCCAACTTAAAAATAGTTGGACCACAGCACCTTTTGAGATATCCGTGGTCCAATAGATTAAAAAAAAAACTTGCCAACTCAAAAAACCTAACCGAAGCTAACTCCCCGTGACATCGACCATCTAGGGTTAGCGTTTCTGTCAGCAGTTCTACGGAGCCCCGCTGCGCGCATTTTTAAATGAGTTGTACCACGGAACTCTCAAAAGGTGCTGTAGTCCAACTATTTTTAAAGTTGGACAATTGCCCCTAGTAAAGACCCATGGTCCAACTAGTTGGACAGAGCAGTTGAACCACTGCCCCGGACATTGAACTGAACATTGTGATCCAACACTTCAAATTGTTACTGCATAAAATGCACGCAGTATGCAGCAAATAGATCTAATGATCAAAGGTACTTTCCAATAATGGTCGAGTTACCTGCGCAAAGGCATTTTTGAAATTAACACCTTCGCCCGCTAGTGTTCTGATGTTCGGTAAGTTGATCGTTTTGTCCGAAAGATGGCGCAAGTCATCCACTAAAATAATTAAAATGTTAAACTTTGTTGCACTTGAGTATGACTGAGAATATGTTATTAAAATTAAAAGTGAATTAATTAAAGAAAACACTGTAAACGACATGATTATTGTATTCAAACAAATTTCACAGTGTTCAAATAACATTGAATGCTTGTAAAACGGAACGTAAAAATTTTACTGCTATTAACGTAAATATTTATTTTGTATCAAAATTGTTTTGTCAAAAACATATTACCTACTAAAATATAACTAAGTTAATTGAATCGTTAAATTATGTGCAACAAATCATGAGTCAGTTTGAAACCCAACAATAGTTAAATTCTGCTAGAAACGGAACATTCCTTTCGACTTTCGAGTATTCGGTCAAAGAGTATGTATTTTTTGTAGAAGGTAATGATTTAAATCCGATAGACCAAGATTATGAAAGTATAATATGAAGTAGAACAATTTCTATGAAAATATCATGGAATTTGATGTACCGGTGTCGTGTAGCGTGACAAGTTGCGCTGGTCTGCACGAGCCTTTACATCGAGATTAAGCCCTTGTGCGGCGATTATGCGATTTTTTTTTGCGCATTGTATTTTCTACTCTCGCCGCTATGCAGTGAGTTGAAAATCCAGTGCACAATTTTTGACGCGCTAGGATGCGCTCTGTTGGATTCTCATAATGTTCAGCTCAACTCCGAGACTTGAAATTCTGCCGTGATATTGACTAAACCTAGTGACTAAGCTTTTGGATAAGTATATTTGATTGAATTTTGCACACTGGGAACTGTGGGAACGTTATTAGATAAACGCAGTTTAATTTCTTCTCGTATTGTCGTCTCCACCTTTTATAAGAACAGGGTGAATTCATAATATTCTCGCGCAACCCAAACCGCAAAAAATACAGAAACTTGAATTTTGGTAAGAAGTTGTAGTTAAACGATTAACGATTTACGTGAAATCCTTTCTTAATTCTTAGTACACACTAAGAGAGGATTTTGCGTAAATTGGCATCGAGCGACCTTACGGCATTTCATATAAACTTTCAAGCCCTTGTTTTTCGAAATGACTGAACCGATTTTAATGAAACTTCATGCGCATAAGCAGGATACAAAGGACTAAAACGTTAGTTAAGAAAATTTTCGAGAAACGTTATTAGTGTGTTTTTTTAATTTAAGTACCTAATACGCAAATATTTTTAATAAAAGAGAGAGAGAGAGAGTCTAGTAGCAGAGTACAACCCGAATTCATTGTCAAATTCTAAATGAACGTGAGCGAAGCCGCGAGCAAAAGCTAGGTATTTATAATTTTGATAAAAACAAGAATACCGTGTTTTTGTATTTTTCGTAAATCTGGTTGATTTTCGAAAAATCCTAAATACTGTATGATTTTTTCTGAAATAATCATTCAGTAGGATTTTTTGAACTTAGACCGCCTTATTACAAAACAAGATTTATATTTTGACATGGCTTAACCATGCAACCAGTTTTTGTAATAAGAACGTAACAGTGATTGAAATGCCGTTCTTTATACAAAACTATAAACTTAATTCGGTACTATGTTGTTTGTGTTTAGGAACTTTACCGTAGTCGGAATAAAGTTCTAAATTCAATAATGCCTCCATGTTTTAAACCTGGGTCTGAAGATAAATCTTGTTTTGTAATAAGGGGGTAAGAGTTGTAATGCTGATTCTAATGATTATAATTTTGTAAAGCCATAATGGCTAAGGCCGCGAATTATAATAGGTTGGGGAAAAAGTTTCTTCGCATTTTTTAAGAAAATTAAAAACATTTTTTTAATATAGTTTATTTACATTTAACTAAAGTATATAGGTACCATTTTGTTCGATAACTTTTTGCCATCTTGTAGGTAGGGACATGATCCCATTGCTATAGAAATTTTGGGACTTCTGATCAAAATACCGCGACAAGTGGTTTTGGCAGTCCTCTCGTGATGTTAACCTGACACTGCCTAAAAAATTCTGAAGAGACCGAAACAGGTGGAAATCTGAAGGTGCAAGGTCAGGACTATACGGCGGATGCATTAACACCTCCCAGCCAAGCTCTCTTAATTTTTGCTGAGTGGATAAAGATGTGTGAGGTGTAGCGATATCATGATGAAAAACCACACCCCTTCTGTTGATTAATTCCGGCCGCTTTCTCTCAACTGCTTGCTTTAATCTAATCAGTTGTTTGCAGTAGAGTTCAGAATCGATGGTCCTGCCTGGTGGTAACAGCTCATAATGAATAATGCCCTTCCAATCCCACCACACACACAGCATCACCTTGTTGCGAGTTAACCCGGGTTTCGCCACAGTCTGTGATGCCTGACCGGCTTTTGACCACGACCTTTTTCGCACGTTCTTGTCGTACGTGATCCACTTTTCATCACCAGTTATCAGCTTCTTCAAACATGGTTCGGTTTCATTACGTCGTAATAAAGAACCACAAATGAGTACATGGTTCATTAGGTTTCTTTCAGTGAGCTCGTGAGGTCCCCAAATATCGAGCTTTTTTGTGTACCCAGTTTTTTTCAAATGTGCCAAAACTGTTTTGTGGTCAATTCCCAGTTCTTCAGCTACGTCGTAACTACTGATAGCCGATCTTGCTCCAATTTTTCAAAAATGGCATCCATTTTATCCGTAATAGGGCGACCAGAGCGACGTGCATCTTTGACATCAAAATTTCCGGATTGAAAACGCTTCTTAAACCAAATTTGTGCTACTCTCACAGACACTGCACTAGGTCCATAAACATCGCAAATTTTTTTCGCGGCTTGCGTTGCATTTTTACCTTTTTTGTAGTAAAATTTTAAAATGTATCGAATTTCTTCATTAGATTCTCTCATCTTGACAGTACGAAAAACAAATGAAAATCACACTTTTTCCTAATTTAAATTTGGAATGATGTTCTTTAAAATTTAAACTTTCAATGATACCAAAACCAGCCAGATACAAATAGTATAGCCAAAGAGATTTTATTACAAGTTCATACATACTATAATGCGAAAAGACTTTTTCCCCAACCTAATATTTAGATCAACATACGAGTAGAACCTGTTACTGACCTGCTGTGTATGTTTGGTTAGTTTTAATGAATAAAGGCTTCTACATACCGGCGCGACGCGGCACAAAGGCCCCGCGTGTCGCAGGACGAGCGGTGCCTTTGTGTCGCGTCGCGTCGCGCGACAAGTCGCCCCGGTATGTAGAAGCCTTCAGTTTTTTCTCAATAATGTAATTTTTGTCGTGTCTGTAAAGTGTTTGTGTTTGACGTAGTGTTTTTCCACACAGTGACAAAACGTGAATGTGTGTATTTGTAACCAGATAGAATGAATCCTTTGTCGTACGATACACACACACATCTACAAACGAACAAGTGGGCGTAGGGTATTGTCATTCAAATCATCTGTTCCGTAAATTGTTGTATATTTTGTACATAAAATCTAATTTATTTTTGATTTATTTATTAATGAGGGTTGTATTAATGAAATAATTGCTTGAGTGCGCGAGTGAGTTATGTTTGTTTAGAGTTTTTGTTTTTATTCGTGTGACGTCATTGTTTTCGACTGCCAGTACGACGCAATAGCATTTTACTCGAAAATGGATTTAAAATGAGAATTGTTTTCATAAACAAGGTGAGTGTGTTATGTAAGACGCATATTATGTTCATATTACGCATTATTATAGTTAGATTTGGCTACAACGTAGTGTGGATAGACTTCATCGATTTCCTTTGTCCTCGGTCCCCTTTTATGTTCAAGGTATATACCTAGTGTGTACATAGTAGTGCTACCAGCTGTTTCGAAACAACATAAACATTTTGGTGTTATTATTTTGATGACTGAATAATCTTATGGTGTTGTGTTATTGTTTTGTCTTATGTAATCTGTGTTATCGACAATTTTGTTTCGATCTAATCGCGCGTTCTATGTTCAAAACTTTTATCTATTTTGTTTCTCTTTCTTTTGTCTATATTTCATAATTTTGTAAAATATTGTTATTCTTGGTCTATAGATTAGTAATTTTATTATTATTATATTAACCCCCTGGGCTTCTTCAAACTATTCAAGTGTTAAAGAACTTATAAATACCTATCCTATCGTAGACCTAAACATTGCATTCAAAGTAGGTACATAAACAAAACATGTTTTTAATATAAAATGGTCAAGGTCACTTTACATTCAGCAGGTAAGATTGTATTTAAATTGAGTTTTTCATAGTGCATCAACTCCATTTTGTATTGCATTCATCTGTAGGTCTGTACATTGCAATAATGTAATGATTTTACAATATTACACATTCTTTGAGTTCAGCTTTTATTTGGAGTTCAGTATAGATTTTTGTATGATAATGTTATTGTTTTCTTCCACACTACTATTTGTTTATGGCCTTGTCATTATATCAGTTTCATTATCAGTCCAGTTTTCTTATCAAGTATATTTGATATTTTCAATGTTATGTGTAAGCTAAACTCATGAGACAGGTTTAATTTTTAAACAACTCTTTGCCCGTCTGTACTTGTATAAAATGTTACAAAACAGGTGCCTTAGTTGTTCTAAAAATTAAATATTATTTGTCATATTATAGGACTATAATTACAATCAAAAGTGTGCTTTTGACCTCCTGTTGTGAGATGATGCAAAAAAAAAAAAATTAAAATATGTTACTTATTCATTATAAAAGTTATTTATGTTGTAGTTTTTTTATAAGCCCGCATTATACCAGTTCATGGCAAGGGCGGGTGCTCTCCTTCCACTTCTAACTTAGATTTTAAGGACTCAATATCTTTTGTAAATTTATGAATTATATTATATTTATTAACTACGTTTACAAAAAACTTAACATAAGGACTTTGCCCCGCAAAACCGTTTTCACAGTTTGTCTGTGGGAACAGAACACAATTACACAATTTTTATTCTATTTTTAGACTCCTTTACTATAAGAGCTCATCCTGTCGCCCATTAATTCAGCATTACCCAGCAATAATTTCTATCTGATTTCCGCAGACGACGCTCACACAGCATGTCAGCGGAGTCGCCGCGGCACGTGCGGTCTGGGGGGCCGCTCACCGTGCCTTCCCAGCCGCCGAGCGACCGCAGCATCATCGACGCGGTTTCAGGGTTCATTAACGACGTAACGCTTTCCTCCTCATCGAACGTTGATCCTAAGGATGTTATACAGTGGGCGAGGTAAACACCATAAAAAAATATACATATATTTTATGGCGATGACACAGTTTTGAAGCATGAATTAAATGTTGATAGATTTCATACTAAGCATTAGTATGAAATCTATCAACATTTGATTACCTGGATCTAGTTTAAAATCGCGATTCATACTTAAGCATTGTTCAAGAATATAGGCCCACGGGCCAAGGTATTATTACTATGGATTGTAAATATCTTCCATGGTCAAAAAGAACTAATTGTGAAAAAGAAATAATATAAGTGTTTTTTGTTGTCTGTTAATTATTGCAGTAGGTATGTAATTTCCTGTGAATGCAAGCAGGTGGATCTTACCAGCGCTAATCTTTAATCCATTTTTAGGGTTCCGTACCCAAAGGGTGAAACGGGAACCCTATTACTAAGGCTTCGCCGTCAGTCTGTCTGTCCGTCTGTCACCAGGCTGTATCTCACGAAATATTAAGGGGGCTCCCATACAACAAACGTGACTTTTTTTGCCGTTTTTATAGATAATGGTACGGAACCCTTCGTGCGCGATTCCGACTCTCACTTGCCGGTTTTTTATACCTAATAGCTGGGGAGTTTGTTACGCCACTTTTTCTCAGCTGAAGCACTAGGAAGTAGTGAAAGGCAGGCGTTTTGAGGGAGTGTCATTTAATCATAATTAATATTAATGTTCAAAAAGTGATGGTGCAAATTCTCTCTAATTTGGATAAATTACTTTTTTGTTATAATTGATGATGTTATGTAATACTTAAACAGGTTCGAAACAGCGGATATAAACGAGCCAACACCAGAAGGAGACAGTGACAATGACGTCTCCCCATTACTTCTTATCCTGGGCTACGGATCCGGGGTCCAAGTCTGGCTGATCCCCCCTACTGGGGAGGCCCAGGAGGTGTTGTCATGGCGACAAGGCACAGTGAGGGTGCTCCGTATACTGCCTACTCCGCAGCACGGCGACTGCTTCGCGTCGAAGAGGCCCCTCATCGCCTTGTGTGACTCTGTCAGCCCTGGCCCCTCGTTTTGCTCGCTCAGCTTTATTTCTATTAGAGGAGGTGAACAGGTGAGCTAATTTACAAAAACTTAAAAAATGTCCGAACAGTTCTAAATGATTGTAAGGTAACTAAGCTAAGGGACATTTGGCATTCGCATAGTCATAGTGGTGGGGCAATTTCGATCGATAGAATTAACGGGACCACCACTGTCGAATATCGATAATCGTGTACTTGTCGACATTTCAGTGTTGGCAATCATCTAAAATTTGTCTATTTGCACCTTTATGTTAAAAAAATATCACATTTTATCGTGAAGTACCTACTACCTACTACTACTTATGTTGAACTTAAAATACTACTTAATAGGCACTGTCGGAATAACTGTCGCAGGGGCGGTCCGCACTGGGCCCCCAGTCGTGAGGGGCCCCAAATCTCCAAAAATACTTTTAAATAAGATCCCAAACAAGACTAAAGTATATTCAGTAAGTAATAGGTAGTTTGTGGTTAGGGGCCCCTACGCTATACATATAAAAGCAAGCTGCAAAAAATTTCGAACTCGCTACGCTCGCTTTTGCAACCTACATTTTCAAACTTTTCTGTTTAAGTCAACAAAGTAATTCCTATTTCTGCATAAAGGTTCAATAGAACATTTTAACTATGCGGGTACAAAAATTGTGAAGCTCCTCTATTCGTCTGATGCTCTAGCTTTTCTGTAGTATCTCCTATTTCTATCAATGATCAAAAGAAAACCTAACCTTTTCGAGGCAGCGTACTAAATATTTCGACGTTCTTTCGTTGCCCCCCCGGGCCCCATTTAGTCTTGTCGCCCTGGGCCCCCGACTGGCTTAGTCCGCCACTGCTAATAGGTAAGTAGTTCCTACCTACTTTGCGACGTACGACAAAAACACAATTTCTCTACTATTATTTGAACCTACTTTAGTATTCGATTTAACAATACTTCCGTAAATTATATTCAGTCTGAATAAATAAATAGGCAGATAAAAGAGTTGCTTTGACCTAGACTTACACGTGCAGGGTTCTGATATCAAAGTAGTTAGTCATAATAAGCTGATTTGCTTAATACTATGGGAAACAAAACATTATCGCCTCTACGACGGTTACATTCGGGCAATAAACTGAATAAGATATGTTTTTATCAGAAACTGGAGACAATTATGCAAATATGGCGTCATTATGGGGGCGTGTCTTAAAAATGCTCTTTTAAAAATTTGAGTGAGCTCGCTTGATGTTCTGATTCAGTACCTGAAAAAAAGAAAGAAAGAAATAAATAAAGAAAAAGCGTTTATTTGCGGTAAACGCCTATTGATTATAATGTATGATAAGATAAGATAAGATAATATTTATTTGCATAAACATGTGTCATACATAGGTCCAATTAAAGACATGCATGCAAGGTGGTAAAAATAACAAGTACAGACATGTTTGCCACATGATGTGACGTGCAAATGTCAACAAATATTTTTAATTACAACATTCACACACATTTCATCTCATTTCTTTTAATTTTTTGTTTTTCTTGTAATTTTTTTTTTTTCATTTCTTCATTCATTCTTTAAATAGAATACTTATGTATGAGCGGCAATTGCATCGTAACCACCCAAAAATTGGTGAAAGTAGGTACTTATTTTACTACCCCCAACAGGCCCGTAGACCACTTTTTTATTTATTTAGGCTATTGTGCAAAGACCATTATTGTAGGTCAATGCCAAAAGATAGAGTCCGCGAAATTCTAATTCTCTTACGTTTTTTGCTATTTACTGGTCAGTGTCAAGCTGTATCTTGATCAAAATATGATTCGCGGCCATAATAAATATCTATTTACAGAATTATAATTATGAGAATCATTAATACATCTCTTAGGTAGGTCTTAGATGTGTTCCACAAGAACAAATATCATATGGAAAAGTTCTTGTGGAACAAATCTAACTTTTTTTGTCATCTACCACGGCTACCACTGCGGGTCAAACTCAAACTCAAAACATTTATTTCAATTAAACTTTTTACAGGCACTTTTGATCTGTCAAAGAGTCGGTCAGTTAGTCAGAAAGTTGAAGCTATTAGCCCATTCCAAAACGTAGATCTCAATGGAGAAGAACCGGCAAGAAAAGATCCACTTATTATGAGACTCAATAGAATTTGGCAATGACCTACAATCATTGTTTTTCCACAAGAGCCTAAATAATTAAAAAAAGTGGTCTACGGGCCTGTTGGGGTGGTAAGTAAGTACACCAATTTTTGGGTGGAAACGATGCAATTGCCGTTCATACATATTATATTTATTAAGGGGCCGTCGTAGCATGCGTAGTTCATACAAACGTAATACCAAAATAATTTGTTGATCAAACATATTCTTAAGGTATTGTTTATTTATTTAGATTGGATTACAGAATATTTATGTTCCCAAATATATATTTTGAAACGACAATGATAAAAAGACGAGATATGAGGAATTTAAAATTTCTATAGGAATTTTTCTCATATCTCTTGTTTAAATCAGTGTCCTTTCAAAATATATATTTGGGAACCTAGATATTCTGTATTCCAATCGGAAAAAAGACACACAACTTTAATAATATGTTTGATTTACAAATTATTTTGGTATTACGTTGGTATGAATTACGCATCCATCGCCGGCCTCTTAAGCATCATTCATCAAAGAAGCTACAACGACGGACTTTATGTCTTTGGCTGTTATTTGCTGTCTTTTTCTTTATCATCATTACTGAATCAGAATATCAAGCAAACTCACTCAAATTTTCAGAAGAGCCTTTTTGACCTTAAGATTCCTTTGACCATTCACACAATTTCAACACCAGGTTTCTCTCAACAGGTAAAAAGCATAAAATTCAAGAACCCCATTCTCGATGTGTTGGCAAACAAGCGATCCGTGGTGGTGTCTTTCTCCGAACGCTTTGCAGTCTTCGATGCCGCGACTTTAGAAGACCGAATGGCCGTCACTACTTGTTACCCCTGCCCATGTCCTTTAGGCGGCAGTCTGCCCATAAACCCACTGGCACTGGGTGATCGCTGGCTGGCTTACGCTGATAAAAAACTTAATCAGTCGAAGAGGAGCAGTGGAGGTTGTGAAGGTATGATTATTTTACTACTTTTTATACTCTGTTTGAAATAAGATTAGACATTTAAATAAACCTTTTTTTCAGTCCGTTAAACCATGACAAATGGCAGCTGTAATAAACAGTTGGTATTGTAACTACGTTTTTTCTTTTTCTTTCTACTTTTAATAGAACTCAAAATTGGTTGAACAGACTGTAAACAAGTTTATTTAAATATCTAATCTTATTTCAAATGGAGTATAGGTAATTTACTACGCAGTTGTTACCGTTATACATCATCTATATTGTATTGGAGCCTTGAATGTATTACTTGTTGCACCCTATCAGGATAAAATAAGTTATAACAGTTTTTTACTATGCAGCTTATGAAATTATATACGGTACTTACTGATAGAAAAAAACCATGTACGGTTCACGTAGGTACAGGCAATTTGCTAACGCCGCGACCTACTTATCGCTTCTCTTTTTATTTACTTTTTTTAATTATAATAAATAGTTGATCAATAGCTGCCGTAGCGCTATATCCGCGGATTAGCATCCAACTGAACATTCGTGTAACTTTTACGAATAAACTTAATTATCGTGAAGACTGTGGTTTTCGTCAACTCACATCCAACAACTCACAATTTTTGTCTGTCTGTTTGTTCCGGCTAGTCTCCGAAACGGCTGGACTGATTTTGACGGAACTTCATGCATATTTCTGATGTTATAAGGAGTAACTAAAGCTACTTTTAGAAAAAGCTACGCGGGCGCGGGCAGGAGTTAGTCTAAGACATAATAAAAAAATCAGCCTATTACTGTCCCACTGCTGGGCAAAGGCCTCTTCTTCTACACAGAAGGCACGAGCATTGATCACCACGCTTGCTCAAGACGGGTTGGCGATTTCAGACTTATAGACTCAGATATATGCCAGTGACCTTGAGTGGTTAGCTTGCGTGTTCTGTACTGAGCTTACGCAACGCGTCGTGCGTTCAGCCAGTAATAGGACTCGCCCATCAAGGAGCGCTGTCCCCAATTTGACGCATTATTCATTTATTATACACAAAAAATGGTATTTTAATAAAACGCGTATACTAAGAGATCAATAATTAAATTATCTTAAAATGGTGAAGGTTTCAAAAAAATACGCTTGGTAGTTTTTGCACCATTCTCAGTTTTTTATCCGCGTTAGACATAACTTTAAAAATTAATTTCACTACGTAATATAAATTTAATCTAAAATATTAACATATTAAATTATTGAGAAAATGCTCTAATTTAACATAATTATATTTTTTTCAAATCATTAACACTACTCGTTTAGACGTCGTCGAGACGTGATCTTCAGTATAAAATCATTAAGAGTCGGTTATTGTCGCCTTAACTATAACAAAAAATAGCCTTTTCTAAGACAGATGATTGAATATAAACTCTCGCTCGATGATTGAATATAAGCTCGTGGCTAACTAAGTAATAACAGCCGCATGGGTCGATCCATCAGGTTAAGCTACGCTTGCCGGGGTTGGCCCGTGGATGGGTGACCATCTTTACATACCGAGACTCCTCCGTGCCTCGGAAAGCACGTTCAGCCGTTGGGCCCGGCTGTCATTTGTGGATCTTTGACAGTCGTTACGGTCGTCAGTAGCCCGAAAGTCTGACAACCACTCTTACCAAGGGTTATCGTATATCCAGTTACTGGGTTGTGGAGGTCAGATAGGCAGTCGCTCCATGTAAAATACTGGTATTCAGCTGCATCTGGTTAGACTGGAAGCTGACCAATATATAGTTGGGACAAGGCTGGGCAGTTTGATTGATGATTAAATATAAACGAAGCGATCATAGCTCAACGGTTAAGGTGACCGACTGCCGAGTGAGGTGGTCTTTTAAACGTGGCCCGCTATACTTGACATAATCCAATTCCCTATAATGAGCATTTTATCTCGGTAAGAACGCTTATCAAGAACACTAAATGTGTTTTCTAAAAACAACTATTATGCGACGAATTATAATTATAGAGCAACAAAATCGTACGATATCATTAAGTTCAGTGACACATACCTATTGTTGTTAGGAGATAACGAGAGTGTTGACGATTAGAATATACATAATAGGTATCCATAGATTTGTCTATGACATACTAGATCAAGAGGCCGGCGATGGATGCGTAGTTCATACAAACGTAATACCAAAATAATTTATAAATCGACATATTGGTAAGGTAGTGTGTCTTTATTCCGATTGGAATACAGAATATGTAGGTTCCCAAATATATATTTTGAATGGACACTGATTTAATTAAGAGTTAAGTATGAGAAAAATAAGTTTTCTATAGACATTTTAAATTCCTCATATCTCGTCTTTATATCATTGTCCTTTCAAAATATATATTTGGGAACACAGATAATCTGTAATCCAATCGAAATAATAAATACACACTATCTTAAGAATATGTTTGATTTACAAATTATTTTGGTATTACGTTTGTATGAACAACGCATCCATCGCCGGCCTCTTAATGGGGGATTACAGACATGATTTTATAGTAACACCCACATTTCGCCAGTTATTTTCAAGTCCCACGTTATAGGGGGCGAGTCTATTGCCATCAACCGAGTAGAAATCCAGACTTCGGCTGTTACTGAGAAACCATATTATAACAATAGACAATAAGGTCCGGCGCCCATTTGCGGCACGGCGTGGCAAGGTATTTTTAGGCGACGAATAAAAATATAACTTAAAGCGCTTTTACGACGTACGGCATTTCATACAAACTTTCAAGCCCTTGTTTTTTTAAATGAATGAACCGATTTTAATGAAACTTCATTCGCATAAGCAGGATACAAAGGTTTAAAAAGTTAGTTAAGAACATTTTCGAAATGTCTTTTTTTAAAACAGATAACTGGAAATCTCTGTTTCTATGAAAAATTTAAAATCGGTCTAATTTAGCTGTAACACTATTTTTCGAAAATGTTCTTAAATAACTTTTTAGACCTTTGTATCCTGCTTATGCGTATGGACTTTCATTAAAATCGGTTCAGTCATTTCGAAAAACAAGGGCTTGAAAGTTTGTATGAAATGCCGTAAGTCGTAAACGCTCTTAATGGTATGGGTATAAAGTTGGAATTTCAATATTAATGTTAGCATACCGCGGTATTGTGTTTGTACTTACGACCGTTAACATTGAAATTTCAACTTTATTTCCATACAATTAAGTTATATTTTTATTCTTCGCCTAAAAGTATCTTGGCATGCCGTGCCGCGCCTGCCGCCAATGGGCGCCGGGCCTTAAATATCTCGTGATAGGGATTGCAAACCTTTTTAGATACACGTGTCGAAAGCGATTTAATTTTATTATGACTTGACAACAACTTGTCGACAAATAATTTTGGCAACAAATAGCATTTCTTTTTATTTGTGACTTCTATTGATCCCATGCCGACACAATTATATTTTATGGCGTGCCATAATTTTGCCAATTCTGCATTTAGATAGACAGAAAGAAGAATTTAATACAAAAAAATACCCTTGGAATAATTGCATAAGTTGGATGTTGCAGACCAGGAATCTTCGTTCAATGTAGTTTTTACCGTCGTCGATTTTTAGAATAACGAATTAAATATTTATTAAGTTTTTTGCTGAGAATTTTAACTTGCAGTTGTTGTTCCAATGTCTAGTTTTTTTCTACTTTTATATTATTATTCACGACAAAGGAGTATGTTGCAGGCAGTAATGCTGAGCGAATCAAAGACTACTACTGTGCTCAATATGGGTTTAAAAATGGATAATATTTTTGTGTTCACCAAAAATCTTAAGGTACATCTATGTATGCATTTCTAAAATATTGATCTTAAACCCGTTTAATTGTTTTACTATAATTAAACTACTCGGCCAACAAAATATGTTACATCAAACAAATTCCAAATGAACACCAAGATATAACACTTTTTTATTGTAGTGCGCTGCAAATATTCTATTGTAAAAATAACTATTTTATTCTTCCCCGAAAAATACTGATCGTGCACCAAATATTCCTGAATGTTACACAAACATTTGGGTTGTTACCGGCCAAACCCGATTTCAGGACAAACTAGTTTAGCCTAGGCTAAACTAGTTCTTCCTATACGCGATAGGATTAACTAGTATAGCCTAGGCTAAACTAGTTTGTCCTAAGCCCGATAGGATAAACCAGTTTAGCCTAGGTCGAATCGGTTTATCCTAGTTAGAATTTACATGCTTTAGGATAAAATGGTACGTCCTAATCTGAAATCTGATTGAGCGTGCTGCGGGAGCGGCGTGACAGAAACGAATCGCACCAAAACCGACTCCACGTAGTCTTGTCTGCCCTACCCCTAGAGTGTTATTTAAATTCGCGTAGGCGCGTAGGGGCGAGGCGGCCCGCGAGCTGAGGAGCAGGTGGTCTCAACGCTAGCCGCCGCGGCTGAGGCTGGCCGGCAGAGCCGGCCAGCAAGCCGAAGCCTCGGTGGTGAGCGTGAAACACATCTGTGACGATAAGCTCGCATGGGACCGCTGGAGCCCTGCAGCACCGGAGCCGTGACAGAAAACATGCCTGCTGCATGCTTGCTTCACGTTTATCATATTAGACTAGATAGGCTAAACTGGTTTATCCTATCGGGCTTAGGACAAACTAGTTTAGCCTAGGCTATACCAGTTAATCCTAAGCCCGATAGGAAGAACTAGTTTAGCCTAGGCTAAACTAGTTTGTCCTGAAATCGGGTTTGGCCGGTAACATTGGACATTAATAATTGGTGTTTGATTCAAATACATTTTGCAGTGCATTATCTGAAGTAAAACTAAAAAAATAAATGCTTGTTTTTAAAATTAGGTGTATTACTATTTTTACAAATTTGCAACAGTTGTTAAATAGATGCTCGTTATGACATATTTTAATTAACATATTTTGGTGCACATTCAGTATATTTGGTGGAACACAGGCAAAATTAGGTAAATGAAATGGGAATAAATTGAAGTACTTTTAAATACCATCCTTTAAAAATATATTTTAGTTGACCACCTGCACACTTTTTTTTGTCAATTGTACATAAACATACATACACACACGCTTTCTTTCAATGGGGGTAGGCGGAAACTATAGAATGTCATCTGCTACGCTCCTTACCTACTCCTTTTGCTTCGTTTATGTTCATACATCAGGGGGTCTACTCCGAACATAAATCTGAAGTATCGGCCGAATGTTCGGTCGTTGCTTGACTATGGCTGACTACGGCGAAAAAAAAAAACGACAGTCAAAGAGATAAGCCAAAGTCAAAAATGTGACTTTAAGTCGGGTAAGGATTCAAAGTCAAAAAAGAAACTATGGAAGTTATAAAAAGGCCGAACATTCGGCTGATACATCGGAATAACGCTTCGGAGTAGACTCCCTGGTTATACACGCACGCCGGTTGTGAGTACTACGGACCTGACCTTTCTGAAGAACATCACCAATTAGGTCACTATTTGTCCTCCTAGGGCGCTCCTCCCGGCGTTTCCACGCACCTCTGCTTTGTAAATACCTTTTGTTAGTCGCCTTTCATTCATCCTCTCAACATGACCAAACCATCTAAGCACACTCTTTTCAATTGTTGTCACTACATCTTCTTTTAAACTGCAGCGTTGGCTTATCACATCATTTTCAATTATACATATTTTTGATAAACTTTTTCTAGCCTGGCTGTATTTCTAATTCGAAGTGCCAGGCCAGGAGCATGCCAGTAGTCAAAGTATCATAAGTATTACAAATACAATGAAATCGAATCGTTTCATCAACGTATTATTAATTCAGATCGCATTGCAGTCACGTATCCACCAAGTTAGTCATATCAACTCAATGTCAACGACAGAGGGGTACATAATTTATTAGCACGTTCGAATTTATGCGGCGCGGACAACATGTTGCTAACTGCACTGCATTTTGTACAATAGACAGTTCTAGAACAAAAGCAGCTGAGAAGTTTTGATGAGGACGATTTTATTTCTTTAATTGTCACAGAGAGGAAAGGAACCTAGCGTTTTATTGACAAGGTTCATGCCAAACATATGCTCAGGCTTTGTCTTTGTAAATGTTATGAATATAGCCTTAATGCTTGTGCACAATGCAAATTACCAGTTATATGGTTGGGGGAGGTCTAAGTCCAGCAGTTGTAGTGTATCTTTCGGCTGAAATGATAATGATAATGAAATGGTTAGTGTTTCACTTTCGTGCATGAGGACTATTCTGACTTTCAACTAATGCGATGCATGTAGCAGTGGTGGTATAGTGGTAACGGCCCCGACTTATGAGTTGTAGGTCGTGGGTTCGAACCCAGACAAGCGCTTATATAAGTTTGCCTTTTTCATTCTAAGATATGTAACCTAAGCCATTCAATAATATCAACGATATTATTCGTCGAGCCGTTAAATTGTCACCACCGGCGTACCAGCAGTATTAGAACCAAACGGTTTGGTACGTGACGATGGGAAGACACCAGATGGCATGGGACGCCACCTGTGTCGACACCCTCAAACCATCTCATGTTCCAAGCACGGCTGGCTATGCTGGCGCCGCGTGCTGCGGCTGCTGAGATCCTCAAGCGGCGCAAATACTGTAACCTTATGAGTAACTACAGCTGTTTGGGGTCCAAACAGGCGGTTTATGTAAATAATTTTATCACCACTGCTCTCAAAACGGTGAAGGAAAACATCGTATGGAAACCAGCATGTCCTAGAACCAAAAATTGGACGACATGTGACATCTACCAACCCGCACTGAGCCTGCGTGGTGGATTACGGCCCACTCCCTCTCACCGAGAGGAGGCCTGAGTCCCAGCAGTGGGAACATTGCAGGCTGATTATGTGTGTTATTTATGTGGCAGTTGTTTAACAAAGTATTTACTAATTAAAACCCAATCAGCACCCTAATCGCTAACACACTATCAATCACAATGTGAATGATTTTTAAGTATATGGCTAATCCATTGCTTTATATGTTGGAAAAAATTGTCTGCTCAACAACGAAAATAACGCAATGAATGGTTGTTGGGCTGTCAAAATGAAACCCATTGCTACTGATCATTGAGATAGGAATACTATGGAGATGGCACATTCTACTTTATGAAGAATAGTTATATCAGATATCTATCATATCGACACAGTAATGTCATAAAGCATTTTGTTTCTTTCTAACTAATCAAGAGCTACATATGAAAAAAGAGACATCTAAATGTTTGTCAAGGACTAAGTTTGGCAAGACTTGTGTGACGTCAAAATCTGTCTATGCGTGACCGGCCGCCATGTTTAATGCCAAGTTTTGTGGTACAAAACTCGGCAATGTGCTGTCGAACGGTTGCTTGCTTTCTCTCTCGCACTCGCAGTAACAACCCTACGAAAGGCGGCCATTTTAAGTACTTGATTTTTGTAGGTAGTCACGCTAATTTTGTAGTCATGGTCAGTCCATGGGTTTATAAGTCAATGCTACTGATAGTGTGTTACGCAATTCCGATGATCTTGACAAGCAAACACGACCTTATGAAGAAGGGATCAGACAGAATAGTTCAAAGTCAAAAGATTAATTACTAATTAGCATACTAAAATGTGGGTTATCTCATTAAATATAAACAAACAAGGCTCCGTTTACCTCCATTATAAGTAGCTATTAGCTCAGGCACGCGATGCATAGCGTGACTATAATTATAGACCTTAATTGTTTATAGTGAACTGACCTACCACAAAGTCACCGTAGTAATTCCGTGTTATAGTTTTAATGAAAACATGAATATCATGAAAATGCTAAATATATTTTGTTTTTACGTTCATATAAAACAAAATGGTAAAGCTCATGAATCAAAGACAAGAATAGAATTCAATCCATCGTTTTTCATTTATGTGTCGACTGCCTGATTTATTTATGGTTTGGGAATATTGAGGTATAATGTATAATTATAACTCAATGTTTGGGACCCCTTCAAATAAAAAACTACTTGTGAAATATGAGTGTGCCTACTAGTTACCGCTGCCTACCCCTCCGATTAATAAAAGCGTGATGTCTTGATACGTTAATTATCTAAATAATTAGATACGTATCCATAAGATATATTTAAGGATCGGTGCACCTTTACCCTAAAAATAAATTATTCGACACGCAAATATTTTTAGTAAAAATATTGACACACTTTTATACTCTTGAATAAACATTCATTAAATTCTTTTGTTTATTACGAGCGGCTGTTCACTTATTTATAATGTATGTGTGTATTCATTTTGTTGACCTTAGCGCTGGATATCATTGTTTTTTTTTATTATATGCTCGTGCGTGACTAATCGGTTGTGCACGTGTGAGTGCTGTGTGATTGTTTGTAAGGAGTTTGTAGCGGTTTTTTCTATAAATGGTTTCTACAAAGACACGCTAGAAGCCTTTATTCAGAAGCAGACATTTATATTTTCTTTCAGGGTTTTCTAGAATGAATTCATATTTAAATTTTAATTTCAATACAAAAAAATGCTTTTTAGTTTACTGACTCACATCGAATACTTTGTTGCAAAGTGAGGGCAATTTTATTCATTTTTAGGGTTCCGTACGTCCCAATGGAAAAATGGAAACCTAATAGGATCACTCGAGTATCTGTTTGTCTGGCCGTCCATCTGTCACAGCCAATTTGCTCCGAATCTAATGGACCAATTAAGTGGAAATTAGGTACACATCTCACATTTATTTACGTTACACGTCCTTGTAACGTAAATACATTTTAGGGGCAAATAAGAAATTTAAAAAAAAATGTAAATTATACTGTGTGACATATCAGAAAGGGCTTACTGTGAGCGTCTCAATTTGTTTTTAATCACTACGTATTTTAAAACAAAGTCTCCCCGCCGGCGCGGCGGCGCCGCGGGCAGAAGCTAGTTTTTAAATAAATAGTTTTAAAGTTATTTAAGAAAATAGATGTATATTTACCATCCCCAACTTATCTCCGAAACTACCAAGCCTAACATTTTGAAAAAAATAGTTCTGTACTTATAGATTACAGGAAAACCTATAAGATGTCTATGGTTTTAAAATAACATGATTAATATCTCAATATTGTGCGTACAAACTTACATTAACTGTAGTTGGAACCCATACATCCCACAAGTTTTCAAACTACAATGTTATGTTTGTTCTGGGGATGAATTCATCCCAACTACAGAACCCTTCATTGTGCGTGGTCCGTCATGCACTTGTCCGGGTTTTCAGTTACATGACTCTCACTCACGAACTGAAAATAACTTATAATACAAAGAGTTTCAGGCGGTTGCTAGTAGACAATATTATTATTGCATCCTATAGGCATAGTTTAGCTTTTTTAAAGGCTTTTTGTATATGTAGACATAATCAGAGACCATTTTGGTTACCCATTGAAAGGGTTTTGGATACGGTTTTTCTAAGCGGTTAAACAAAAACCCATACGATAAGGGTAACCCTTATGAACGGCTTAAATTAAATTTTGGTAACCCATTGAAAGGGTTTTCGATAAAAACCCATACGATGTGGGTAACTCTTTTGAACGGCTTAATTTAAGCCATTAAAAAATTACCCACACCGTATGGGTTTTTGATTAACTGCTTAGAAAAACCTTATCGAAAACCCTTTCAATGGAATGGGTTTTTGATAGGGTTTTTCTAAAATGATAACCAAAATGGTCCCTGGGTAGAATAGAGATAGAATTGGTCATGCTACGCGTGCTGGGCGGATATCGAAATAACATAATATTATGACTTTTTCATGTTACTGGGTTTCAAGTAGGTATAGAACCCATTGAAATGGGTTATCAGGTAACCCTTTCACTGGGTTTCAAGTATAAAAGCCATTCAAGGGGTTATCATGGAACCCTTTCAATTTTCTAGTATAAAACCCTTTCAATGGGTTACACCATGTTATAGGTAACCCATTGAATGGGTTACCCCTTCGAAAGGCTTAACCCTTAACCGGGGTTGTATGGTCCCTGGACCGTACTGGATAATCCATGAAAATGTAGACAAAAACTATCAGTGACTTTTGTACCTAGTTTTTTTTAACAATTAATTTAACACCTTAAATTTCCAGGCGAAGGCGTAACCAGCTACACAGCAACAGTGCTGCACGCTGCAAAGTCCCTCAGCAAAGGCCTACGAGGCCTCGGAGAGAGCGTAGCACACAGTTTGGCTGGAGGGCGAAGCACCTCGCAGTCTCCATCACCGCCCAACGCTGATATACAGCAGCCAGGAGTCATTACTATATTGGATATTGAGGTAAATCGTTTAATAGAAAAACAAACAATTTTTCTCCAATAAATCTAAATTGTTTTGGAAAACATCATACCAATTTAATAACAATAACAATTCTTAAGTATTATGTAGGAATGATTGTAACCATTTAAAGACCTAAAGATTTTATTAATTGTATCGACAATAACGCGCTCATATAAATGCAAATTTTTTTTGATATTGAGATACTCATGATAGCACAAGTTTAAACCTTAGTGGTTTTTGGTAGCTATCTAATATGTAATCCTGTGTTCTTTGTATAAATGATAATAAAATAAAAAATTAAAAAAATACTGTCGTGTGCAGAACTTACCAAAGTGGAATTCAAGAAGCGCGGACTTTGACACTGACGGCAAAGATCCTTAAAACAACTGAACTCTTGGACAAATTAATGTCAACTATTTTCAACATAGTCGCATTTCTTGAAAATCTTGTTTTCTATATAATAATATCAGCTCTTTTTAATCCGGTCGAGTTGTATCTCGTAGAATTCCGTGTAGCTCCCAGATAACCGTGTAGCTCTCAAAGCTATTTTTTTTTCAAACATTTTTTCCTTACTGTGTAACAGTTAAATGGTTATTTTTGATTTACTCTAAATATCAATCATTGCCGACAAAACTCCCTACAGCTTCTCATCAAACGATCTAACAACGAATTAATTTCCAGGGTAACGAGGAAGAAGACGGCCAAGACACCGAAGAGTCCTGCGACCCAATCGTGGCTCATTTCATAGCGCACTCGGAAGCGATCATCGCCCTGAAGTTCGACGCAAGTGGCATGCTACTGATGACGGCCGATCGACGCGGCCACGACTTCCATGTGTTCAGGATCAACCCGCATCCCTGTGGGGCCAGCTTAGCGTCTGTGCATCATCTGTATATATTGCATAGGGGGGATACTACGGCTAAAGTGCAGGTAGGGATCCATGGTGTTTTTTTTTGCCAGTTTTTATTTCTTCTAAACCACAAGTCATTGTAAAAAATGCTTAAAGGAACCTGAACATAAGGAAAGGAAAATTAACTCTATTTTAAAGAAGATAAAAGTGAATAGTTATTAAAAAAAAAGGTGTATTTTTTTAGATATTTAACTTTTTTTTTAATATTCTGCTTCTACGTCAAATTACAAACTAAATAATGTAACAAACATAGGTCTAAAGTTGCTGTAAGTTCTCTGAAATATTAATTTAGGTTTGCCTTGGCCTTGATCGTGTAAATTGTACAGACTGAAGTAGTCGCCATCGCCGACTTCGAAGCAATCATTGGCCTATAATGTGTTAAAGAATTTGTTTTTTTTTCCAGGACATAGCAATATCCTGCGACTCCCGCTGGGCTGCCGTGTCCACACTCCGCGGAACAACGCACGTGTTCGCCATCAGCCCGTACGGCGGCGCCATCGGCGTGCGCACGCACACACAGCCGCGCGTCGTCAACCGCCTGTCGCGCTTCCACCGCTCCGCCGGCCTGCCCATACACACTGCTGCACACAAGCGAGCCTCCGCTGCTGCGGTAAGTAAGGCAGAAAAAACTTATTTTAAGGGTAAGGGTTAAACAAAAAAAATTGTAAGATGAAACCCATTGGAAAAGGAAGAGCATATAACAAAAAAACCGGCCAAGTGCATGTCGGACCACGCACAATGAAGGGTTCCGTAGTTGGGATGAATTTATCCCAATAACAAACTTAACATTGTAGTTGAAAAACATGCTCTCCCATACATCGATATACGTTACGGTCAATTCTCCAACTGCAAATTTAAGTTGGTCGACTATTACTCGTTAACTTGTGAACCCTACTTAGCTGTGATAGTTTTCCTTTTAATTTCGTTATATATACTATTGCCATGATTTTTTTCACATATCCAAAACAAACCATTTAGCTGGCAGGGGACGACGACACTTGACTCTAACAAAAAATAGCACTTTAAAGCTTAATATTACGCAAACCGATCGCTTAATTGAAAAATGGTTTTGACAAACCCTCAATATTTTTGAACGGCCTATCCAACGATACCCCACACTATGGAATAGACGAGAAAAAAAAATATCATCCCCATTTCACGTGTAAGGGAGGTACCCTAAAAAAAATGTTTTTCATAATTTTATTTTATAATTTTTTCGGCATGATTAATATGTATACCCATGCCAAATTACAGCTTTCTAGGACTAAGCGTCTCTGAGCTAAGCTGGGGACAGACGGACGGACGGACAGACAGACAGACAGACGGACATGGCGAAACTATAAGGGTTCCTTGTTTACTACGGAACCCTAAAAACCAGTCAAGAGCGAGTCGGACTCGCGCACCGAGGGTTCCGTACGTATACATGCTGTTGATAATTTCTGAACAACTGTGCTATTTAGAGACATAGTTTTATTTTTCCTGTAATCTTTACATACACTTCTATCACATAGAATAATTTCAGATTTTTAACTATACAAACTTCGGAGATAAGGGGGGGGGGATAGTATTTTTTTTTTACATTTTTGTTCAAAAGTCGGAAACTATGCGACCTAAAAAATAAGAAATAAATGTTTGAGAATGTGCAAACAGCGTTTTTTCATATGATACCCCACATGCCCCAGTAGCCCCACTTAAAATTTTTAAGAACCCCTTTCAGTCCCTTTTGCAAAAAATATATATATTTTTTTATTTCTTTCTTGTTTGCAAAATAGTTGGGCAAACGTCATCTAAAACTATTCTAAATTTCAAGTTGATAGCATAAGTAGTTCTTGAGATATCCAGGTGTGACAGACAGACAGACAGACTTAGTCTCACCATAAGGGTTCCTTTTTACCATTTTGGTACGGAACCCTAAAAACCGGCCAAGTGCGTGTCGGACCATGCATAATGAAGAGTTACGTAGTGGGGATTAATTATCCTACGAACAAACTTAACATTGCAGTTGAAAAACATATTCCCTCATACATTCCAACTGCAAATAAAAGTTTGTACGTACAATATTGAGAGATTTACTACGTTATTTTAAGATCATAAGACTTCTTATAGGTTTTCCTGTAATCTGTAAGTAAAGAACTATTTCTGTATTTTTTTCAAAATTTTAGGCTCAGTAGTTTCGGAGATAAGGAATGGTCGAATTTTCATGTATTTTCTCAAAATTATAAAAAATATACATCTGTAATCCTTACAACAAGCCCTTTTATTTGATGTGTCGCACGGTACAACTCAAATTAAAATTTAATAAAATAGTGAGTTTGGGACATAAAAAGGTAAGCTTTCACCAAATTTTGTGGAAAAAAAAACTTTTTTGTAAAAGATAAAAATAAAAAACCAATAACTTGGTTATTTAAATTTTTCACATACATTTTGAGGTTATGTGAAATAAGTGTAAAGACAAAAGTTGTAGATCTTTTTATTACCTACAACTTTGCCATTTAACTTTTTTCCATAGGACTTGTAGTTTTGCCGGAAATCGAGATAAACCATTTTTTACCCTTAAAACTCACCCCCATCCACTTTCCGACCTCAGATCGCCCGTAATTTTTTTTTCCTTTAATTTTTGTTATATTCTCTTTCTTTTACAATGGGTTTCATCCTACTGTTTTTTTTTTTTCACTTTTTACCATTTAAAAAAGGCTCGAGCCCCGGTCTAGTTTATGAGAGGTGGCAAATTAATTAGCAAAAAAAAAAACCTGTCATATACCCTGTATATGATTTTTTTTTTATTAGATTTCTCGAAACCAAGAAAAAGATACGACAGTAGAATTTGTCAAAATATCTCTAAAAATACCATAATTGTAAGCGGTTTGAACCGGATTTTAATATCGTGTTACGGGGCAGGTGGGTGACAGCACGTCGCAGGGCGCGTGGTTCCCCAACCCGCGCCTGCCGCCCTACCCGCTGCCCACCACGCTGGCGCCGCTGGCGCAGCTGCGGCCCACTGCCAACATACCCACGCACACCATCACTAGGAACAGTTCTGGTGAGTCAAACAAAACTAGATATAGAAAAGTGCTTGGTATAAAGTATTATTTTTAATTCACTCATTTCAAGTAACTACAGCTACGCGGGATCAAATGCCTACGAGAATAGTTATTTATGATACTAGTGCGGTAAGTTGGTTTTTACAAACGAGTAGACGAATGTAAGCCCGAGAAGAAGTCGAGGGCTTACAATAGTCACGAGTTTGTAAATATCAATTTCCGCGCGTGTATCATACAACGTTTTTCAACACATTTGCGAGAAAACAGTACAGTAGGTAATGAAACAAGCCATCAAAACATTTCAAGAGAATGATTGAGTATTTCTTCGAGTCTTCTATGATACATAAAAAAAAGAAAAAAAGTTTTATTCATTCATAAACAAGTGTTACAATATTTAGGTAAACTAAAAAAAAATAAAACAAAAAAAAAATGTTAATCATAAAATTAATCTCGCGATTTTGTCGCCAAGAGACCATTTTTTGTAATTTGCGCCTCATTCAAGTTACCAGACGCCATATTAATATCGGATTCCTCGCTTGAACTCATATTATTATTATGTTTATAAATATCAGACGGAAAGTCGCAACAATCTTTGAAAACAATATGAAAATGATGAATGCTGAAAATTAGTACTACATCTTTCGTCTCATTTTCTCTTTAATAATAAAGTGAAATAAACGTATTGAACAAAAGCGCTTCCAAGCAGGTTCGATCATTCAGTTTATTTATTCTCGTTATGTGAAACTCCTTGGTGGAATATATATTTTTTTATAGAAATAAAAAAAATCCGTAAAGGATACGCACTATACAACGGAGTATGCGGTAAAACATATACTTAGGTGGGGAGTACCTATTTTACCGCACATTCCGTTGTTGTATGGTGCGTAATTTTTAACTTTCGAACAATGTATACAGGCTTTGTAAATGCATTTTTTGAGCAAATGTGTTGAAAATATATATTTTTTTTGTTTTATCTTATTAGTGACGACACCCAATGGTCAATCTAAAATGCTTGGACTAAAAATCTTATAAAACGTAAATTGATGACACATAAATATCGATCCATTTGTCAATTTATTTATGGCTTAGTTTAAAAAAATATATATTGAATACTTAAATAACATTTCATAAAAAAAATAAGCACTAGAGAGAAACAGTATGGACATCTCTAGGAAAGTAAAACGAACGTAGGTAACGTAACGATAATTATATTATCCTGCGTTATGCAAAAGTTGTATTTTTTGAAGACGAGTATTTATTATAATGCTTTTAATAATAAATTAATATTATTTTATAAATATATAAAAATCAATCAATTGCCATGCGTTAGTCTCGCATAAACTCGAAAATGGCTCGACCGATTGTGATGAAACTTTGATAAGTTGTTGTATAATATGCGCCTTAGAAGATGCTAGTAAAAAAATAAAAATGGCATTGCAACGCAAACCTTTAACTAGTTAACAATATGTACTTCATTATCGTAATAGTCCCATCTCTGTAGAGATGGGATTTTACCCAGTAAAAATCCAATAGTGGGTAAATTCTAAGGAAATGTTACAGAGATGATCTCTGTAACATACCCTTTTTTGTTCTAGGCCGTTGTTCTTTAACTCTGTGTAATACAATAGTTGGAACGGCCTGGACTACTTACAAGCTATATTCTTTCTTAACTTTCTGAGGAAACGACAACTGGGGCCGTATTATGAAGTATTAATGCCATCATGAGTCCGTTCCGTCCGACATCCTGTATAGCGCTACCTCTTTCTCGCATTGAAAAAATAATGGGATTCAAACTTCATAACACAGCCCTTAGGGTACTTAGCAAACATCCACCTAAACAATACATTTCTCCACAGGTCGTCAACGCCTATCATCTTTATCAGAGGACAACAATGCGGCTCCTTTACTAGCCCGCGCGCGCTTCGGTCCTGCAATAGGCGGCCGCGCACCCGCTCCTGTGGCCGCGTTGTACCTTATGGCGGCCAACGGGTCGCTCTTACATCTGTTACTACATCCCAGGCCGCTGTCGAGTAAGTTTTCTTTGCGCCTGCCACACATTTTGAATGAAAAGGTAACAGGGGGGCGCTATATGAGAAATGAATACATTTAAAAATAAATAATAAAAAATAAATTAATTTTATTAAAAAATCTAATACAATGTTAACATTAAAATATAGTATCTGTAGGTACACTTGACTTATGCTAGTTATAGTTAACTTAAAAAAAAAATGAAGTTGAAAAGTTTTCATTCTGCTATACTCATCTGTCATAAGTCATAAGTCATTTATTTCATAACAATATGGAAACATTGTGTTGAAAATAATATAAAAATAACAAATTGCAATGAAATTAAATTAAAAATAACAATTAATACGGATCAAAATTCATTAAAATACATCAAAAACGTTGAAAATATAAAACAGTACATGGCAATTAAATTACATTAAAATTACAATAATAAGAAAATATAAAAAATTACAGTGAAATCAGATTAAAATTACATAACATAAAACATGTCTGTGTTCTATGTTAGAGGGTTTGGTTTCCGCACTTGTCCTTCATGTGGACCATTGTATTGTGCTGCTGCTATGCTCATAATGTGATGTGTAATATCCTGTACATGGTTAAAAGGTTGTTTTACAAGGACAACGTTAAATGTTGGCGCGCTACGGGAATTCGTCAATATGATACTCAATTTTGTTGCGCATGCGCATACAGTATTTTGCCGTCAAACACTGTTGGCACTTGGCTAACTACTATCACCATCTGCCTAGTCTTTTCCCAACTATATTAGGGTTGGCTGCGAGTCTAACCGTATGCAGCTGGATACTAGTATTATACATGGAGCGACCCCCACAATCCAGTTACTGGTAACACGATACCCCTGAAGCAACAACTATACATTCTGATATTGTATATACAGGTCTATCAAAGGAGAAGATCTGCGACGACTCCAGCATCGAGTTAGAAGTGGAGCCAGTGTCTCAGTGGCCCCTGCAGCGGCCGGGCGCGGCCGCCGACCTGCTGGCGCCGCTGCCGCCCTCCAACCCGCTGCTGCAGCCGCAGACCTGCAGGGTAACTAGTACATAGATAGTGGAGCCAGTCTCAGTGGCCCCTGCAGCGGCCGGGCGCGGCCGCCGACCTGCTGGCGCCGCTGCCGCCCTCCAACCCGCTGCTGCAGCCGCAGACCTGCAGGGTAACTAGTACATAGATAGTGGAGCCAGTCTCAGTGGCCCCTGCAGCGGCCGGGCGCGGCCGCCGACGTGCTGGCGCCGCTGCCGCCCTCCAACCCGCTGCTGCAGCCGCAGACCTGCAGGGTAACTAGTACATAGATAGTGGAGCCAGTCTCAGTGGCCCCTGCAGCGGCCGGGCGCGGCCGCCGACCTGCTGGCGCCGCTGCCGCCCTCCAACCCGCTGCTGCAGCCGCAGACCTGCAGGGTAACTAGTACATAGATAGTGGAGCCAGTCTCAGTGGCCCCTGCAGCGGCCGGGCGCGGCCGCCGACGTGCTGGCGCCGCTGCCGCCCTCCAACCCGCTGCTGCAGCCGCAGACCTGCAGGGCCAATTCCCATATTTAAAAACGTTCAAAATCTAGTAACAATCTCCTCTCAGCGACAATCAATGTCAAAAATTGTTGGTAAATTGGAGGTTTTTTGATAGATTGAGATTAAAATGCGAACGATCTTAAATTAAAATGCGGGAATTGCCTCTCTGACACCCAAAGACTTGTAGCAGTAGCGATCATACAATTTGCGAATAGAACGGAACATATTTATACAGAACCTTTATTAAATAATTGGCAAAACTTCACAGGCCTGCAGGCAAATTCTCGTACTTCAAAATAGTTTAAATTCAAGTCGCATCTCATCTCAACAAATTTAATCTCTATTAATGCGTTTTTCACACTTTTTAAAACATAATTCTGTCTCCATCATCGGCGATATCCCTTTCGGACAAACTCTCAACCCTGGCAGGCATTGGCCCTAACGGACCCCGTCGTTGGTGCTGACAACTCTTTGAGGCGCGCGTGGAATACAACGCACCGTTGACCCGGGCTTGGTCCTTATCGGCCGGCGAGCCATCGCTCACCTTCCGCAGGCCCGCGCCTACGGTGGCCGGAAATCGGCTTGCGACTCCCGACGCCCGCGGCATCTCCTGCGGCGACTAGGGGCGCGAGGGCGCGAACCTTGCCTGTCCCTCACGCGTTCCGCCTCCCATGCACTCTCGCTCCGAACCATGGCCTCAACCAAGGCCGGACGCGAGAGATCGCCGCCGCCGATCGCCTCCGTGAGATGGTGCAAGGGCTAAGAACACAAAATACCTGAGATATAATAACACAATAATATTACAGTCGGGACCCATTTTTTTTATAACACTCATTTGTTACAGAGATGCGCAGACATGTGTATGAGCGAAGAAGAGCGTTGGCTGTCTCAAGTTGAGATCGTGACACACGCGGGGCCGCATCGACGACTGTGGATGGGCCCGCAGTTCGTCTTCAAGACTTATAATAGCACGGGGTGAGTTAGAGTTGACCACAAACATTCTAAAAGGACCTTGGACAAAAAGCGTGGGGCTTGAACCAAATGTCCACCACTAACGAGATCTAGTCACTGAATAGTCTATTAAACAAGGAGTAATTTTATAAGACATCCATAAAAAAAAATCAATAGTGAAGCTAAATAAAAATAAGCCTAAAATGCTCGGTTGATTTAAAAAAAATAGCATGGGATGAGTTAGAGTTGAACACAAACGTTCTAAAAGGACCTTGGACAATAAGCGTGGGGCTTGGACCAAATGTCCACCACTAACGAGATCTAGTCAGATCGCAGCCCCATCCTTACCCCGCATCCTATTTAAAAGCGATTGGCGCGCGAATACGCGATCGTTCCGCGCATGTCACTTTTTCTTCGGAAAACGCCATCCGTTGGCGCGACCACGCGTTCAGGGGAACATAAATACGAAGTATCGGCCGAATGTTCGGTCGTTGCTTGACGAAGGCTAACTATGGCTGACAACGGCGAAAAAAAAAAAACCGGTCATGAGCGAGTCGGACTCGCGCACCGAGGGTTCCGTACATATATATGATGTTGATGATTTCTGAAAAACTGTGCTATTTAGAGACATCGTTTTATTTTTCCTGTAATCTTTACATAAACTTCTATCACATAGAATAATTTCAGATTTTTATCTATGCAAACTTCGGAGATAAGGGGGGGGGGGAGACGGTATTTTTTTTTAAATTTTTCATCAAAAGTCGGAAACTGTGCTGCCTAAAAAAAATAAAAAATGTTTGAGAATGTGCAAACATCGTTCTTTCATATGATACCCCACATGTCCTAGTAGCCCAACTTCAAATTTTTAAGACCCTCTTTCAGTCCCTTTTGCAAAAAATATATATTTTTTAAAATTTATTTCTTGTTTGCAAAGTAGTTGGGCTAACGTCATCTAAAACTATTCTAAATTTCAAGTTGATAGCATTAGCAGTTCTCGAGATATTCAGGTGTGACAGACAGACAAAGAGACAGACAGACAGACAGACTTAGTCTCACCATAAGGGTTCCTTTTTACCATTTTGGTACGGAACCCTAAAAACGACAGTCAAAGAGATAAGCCAAAGTCAAAAGTGTGACTTAGTCGGGTAAGGATTCAAAGTCAACAAAAGGAAATTATGGAAGTTATAAAACGGCCGAACATTCGGCGGATACTTCGGGTTAACGCTTCGGAGTAGGCCCCCAGGTTCACCAAGCGTGACGATCGCTTATAAACAGGACGTGGCCTTAGTGTATAGATGTGCGCTATTAAATCTATTTTTAATGTACTGGTTCGTACCAAACTGAAGTCCAGTGCATGCGTCTGGAACCCGCACGAAAAGAAGTACACTTTACTCTTAGAAAAGGTACAAAAGGCTTATCTTAGGTATCTATATAAACGTTTGAATGGATATATTATCCTCTTATGTATCCTTCGAACTTTCTTTTAGGCTGTTTAGGTTATAACTCTCTCGAGGTTAGTAGAAAAAAATTACCAAATTATTAATATGTGTAAGATCCTTCAAGGAAAAACAGATGCTCCTGAATTGCATGACGAACTGTCCCATCTTTTTGCTCCGATGAACTATAACCGTAGCAGGAGGCACAGATTGTTCGCCGTGCCTTGGAGGCGAACCGTCGCTCGAGCCCAGTCTCCTGTCCCTCGCACGCTCTCTGCGTTCAACGCTCTCTTGGACGCTAAGCCTCACTGTGATGTGTTCGCGGATGAATGGAAGATGATCTTGTCAACATGTCTGGAGTATTGTGAGATGAGCGTATGACTGTCGAGTAGCTGTATTATTATTATTATTTTTTTTTGTACTAAGATAGTGTGTTGTGTCTTTAACTAATGTAATTGGCCTTTGGCCGTTTTATGTTAACGTAAAATAAATAAATGTGTTGAGTGTAGGCGACGTGACTTAGGTAGTTCTCGTCAAATTGCAACATTCAACTGATACCTTTTTTGCTATAACATGGGATCGTGGTATAAAAACATTTTGGGACTCTGCTGCTTTCGCATCGATTGTCGGGTAACTCTTTTTGATCTAGGAAATCCAGTATTGGCCAATTTTTGATCATCAACCGTAAAAGGGCGGTAAATTGTGAGGGAAAATAATCCTTACTAATATTATAAATGCGACAGTGGGTTAGTTTGTATGTTACGATTTCACGCTAAAACGGCTGAACGGATTAAGATGTAATTTGGCACATGTGTAGACCATGACCTGGAATAGAACATAATTATGATGCTTTTTATCCCGGTATTGTTTTTTTTTAACTTTACCCCACACTAGGAATTTCTCCTGTATCGTGGGTGCGTTTACAAACATTTAAACTCACATACACATACAGCCAGACCCGGAACAACTACTTGTAGGTCATACAAATATTTGTTCCGTGCGGGAATCGAACCCGCGACACGCAGCGCAGCAGTCAATCGTTTAACCACTGCGCCAACCGTGCCGTATTCCCACGGGATCGAGACTTAATGCGGGTGAAACCGTGGGGCGCAGCTAGTAAATAGATAATCTTTCTTGACAGTAATGGTATTTCCAATTATATGTCCGTGATCATCTGATTGCTGACAGCGACTGATTGGTGATGAACGAGACGACTTCACTCAGCTACAGGCGGGGTTGGGACACTTTAACATAATATCTATATTTTTGCCTACAGCTCAAACTCGTCCCTATCAGAGGCAGAGACAGTAGAAGTGGACACAAGTGCAGCACGCGGCGTCGCTCGCTCCAACCCGGTCAACATGCCGGGGGTGAGACCCGTCGTGCCTGTACTCATCGACTCCGGGTCAGCCAGTAAGTGACTTTGTACTACCTCTTGTTTATTACCAGCATAAGTCGATTGAAAGGTATTTTTCATATTACGCCGTACTAAGAAATATTCCGTTTGGTGCCGGACGTAAAGAATAGCATCATCCTATTTTTTCCTGTGGGTGTCGTAAAAGGCGACTAAGGGACTTACTAGAGAATTAGCAGCAGCGTTCTCTATGCATTTTAACACCATACTGCGATCGCCAACCCGCCTACCAAGCGTTGCGATTATGGCAAACCCCCCCTTTAGGGGAGACCGTCTTTCGGCTGATGTGATGATGATGAAGAAATATTCCATCCAAGAAATATTTTTCCACAATTTTTTTATAAACCTAACCATAAATCAAATGTTAGCTACTTTCGTCAGCAACAATGCGTATTCAAGCGAACTCTTGCGCCACATGCTTACTGAATAAGGAAAACTAAAATAAATGCCATTCATCACATATTGGCTTTGTTAAGACGCTGACAACAGGTAAACCGCTGTCACTGTCAGACTGCATACTAAAGAAAGAGAAGCGCGATGACACAACGCTTGTAATTTATTGCAAAATATGAAGCAATTATTTATTTACTCAAAAATGAGTTGAGTAATCGAAAATAAAAAACAACCAAGCTCTGCATACAAATAAGACGTTCTTATTAATACCAACCGTACGTTGATATTTAATACACATATTTTGGATTGAAACTCGAAAGTAAAGGGTTAGTTTACCGTTAATTTGTATCGAGATTTTTTTTCTAAACGTGTTTTGGTAACAAACAAGTTCTGAGAAATATGTTCAAGAATAACATATATTTTTTCCGCTACCACAAACTATATAGATTTGGCTATTTTTTTTGTTTAAGACAAGCCTACTTTTATCATTTGCAAATATTTTTTTAAATTTTCTTTTGTTTCATTATTAGTAGCAAGATGGCCCGTTTGGGTAGTAAGCAGAAAGTTTTGTAATACGATCTGTCCCCCCTAAAAACAGAAATTTAAATTAAATTTCTTCCGACAATCATACCTACGATATGAAAACTTCCACAGTAGTAATGAGTCGTCATGTAGCTTTTATAGCTTCGACTAAGGACTAAATTCCAAACATTGACACTTTTTCATGTCTTGTATACATAATCATCTCTTGTCTGCAGGTTCTCTAGAACATTCTCCATCGGACAGTTTTCGTCGCAAGTCGTTGCTAGCTGAGAGTGGGCGAGCGGCTTCTGTATGTGATGTGCAACTTAAAGAGGACCTCGCGGAAGCTATGAAGGAAGATCACGGTATGTTGTGTGTTACTCGTAGTTGTAGAAGGGGCAGTAGACAAATTGAAGGGTTTTTTGTGGGGTCAAAATCGCGTAATTTCGGTAATTTTCAACATAATTTGAGCCGTAGAGTTACGAATGTTAAATTCACTGTAGAAACATACAATTTTCCATAAGTAAATTAATTTTGATTTGATTCACTCAGGGATTGAATAGGGGATGATAATTTGTGTGGAACTTCGCCATTTTTGCCGATGAGAAATCTCATAGGGCGCATGGATAAATAAGATATTATTGGCCCATTGTTTATTCCAATAGTTTTGCTGCATATAATATTATCTCCATTTGTTTACTGCTCATGAGATTAGACGAGTAAAACAATTTAAATCCGGACATTAGAAACGTTCATTAAACAGGGTTAACAATTTTTTTTGTGTTAGTAGAAAAATATCATTTTCCTAAATAAATGTAGTTTTTCATACCACACCGTGTGGCCCGGATTTTGTGTTTTCGTTTTGTTTTCGGCTTATCCTTATCGAATCTTTCATTATGCATTATTTATACAGGTACAAATTAAATTAAAGTGCGAAAGTTTTTGTAAAACTCATAATTTTAAGTAATTACAGTTGGACAAACTATGATATTAATAAGTTTTTTTAAATTATACATTTCAGTTTTGTAATGATTTGATATTAATATCCTTCTCGTCTGTGAATTCTCGCCAGTTAAATTAATTTGATCCTGTCTCGCGAGTGTAACGTTTTTGGATTTCGTTTATTATCGAGTGAATATCCAAGAGCGAAGTTAACAAGCGGAGGAGCCGCCGGACGGACGCGGCGTCAGACCGCTGCCGGCGCCGGCCCTATACTGAAGCCTAAGGCACCGCGAGATAACATCCTCTATGGCTGCACGCCTGGCCACGTCTCACCTCTGACGCGCAGCCTCCGGCCACTCAGTAGGTACGGAAGGCTGGCTCCATACATCGAACGAAAACTGGCGCACGCACACATAAATATGCACAGTGACCAAACTATCTCAGACAAATGGCAGTCGCGAGTACGCTCGCATTCGCTGTACGTAGACGCGCTTCTATGTGTGCGTGCGTGTTCGCTCTTCGTATGGAGCCATCCTTCCGTACTTACTTATCGAGTGCTCCGATCTCCTCCGCACATGTAGTAACGGTTGCCTTCGGTTTCGTATAGGGGCGGCGCGCGACAGCAGCTCGGAGGGCCGCGCGGGCGGCGCGCGCCGGGCCGGCGTGGCGCGCGCCGTGGGGCCCCTGGGCACCGTGGTGCAGCCGCCGCCCGCCGAGCCGCCCGGCGCCTGGCCCGAGCCCTACGCGGCCAGCAACTGCGACGAGGCCACGTTCCGGCCCGTGTTGCGCGCGCCCGCGCCGCCCGAGCAGCGGCCCGAGGACCCGCGGCCGCTGCCGCGCAGCACCACCATCCCCGTGCAGAGCGTGCACGGCGAGCACGGCGCCGCGCCCGCGCCGCGCCTGCACGCGCTCTCCACCGCGGTCGTCATCCCCGCCGCGCTCACCCGCGGGGACTGCCCGCCCGCACCTAGTTTTAACTTAGATAAGTATAGCATAGAGGAGGCGACGCGAGAGGTGAAGGATGCGAGAGCGAGTGAGAGGGGCTCGGCGCCTGCCGAGCGAGCCTGCGAGGTGCCTCCCGACTCACTGCCAAAACGGCCGTCGGGTGATATTCAGCCGGCCGCCCGACATAGAGTAAGACGATCTCCCACCCCTAAGTCGGATAGCGCAAGACGCGCTAGCGACGACAGTTCTAGGGATAAGAAATCTAGTAGAATTAGAGAGAGCCCACAGCGTCGCGATGAGGACTTGAGGACTGCGAAATCAAGTGAGGTACGAGAGCGTAGGGAGTCTACTCCTAAAGTAGAAAGAGTTATTAAGATGGAGCCTGTTCAGAAAGAATTTGTTCCAAAGGAGCATGTTCCAAAAGAGCCTGTTGCTAAGACGACTGATTTAAGGGAATCTATACCAAAAGAGTATGTTCTGAAAGAACCTGCTCCAAAGAAGACAGCTTCAAGGGAATCTGTTCCTAAAGAGGTAATTACGAAAGAACCTGTTTCGAAAAAGTCGGCTCCAAGGGAATCGGTTCCAAAGGAATCCGTTCCTAAAGAGCCCGTTGTTAAAGAACCAGTTATAAAGGAGCGTATTATACAGGAACATGTTCCAAAGGATCCAATTCTGAAAGAGCCATTCGCTACCGTGGTCACTCTAGAGGAAAAAACCTCAGTGGCCGTAACTTTAAATTTATCGTGTAAGAAAAAATCTTCCGAGTCAAAGCCTGTAAAAGAAAAAAATGTAGAACATATTAAAACTGAAGAGCAAGCTTGGGATATGCTCCTGAATGAGCCAGAGAAGCCTGTGTTATATAATATTCCACCAGTCGATGAAAAAACTGTTGAAGAACCTAAACCAAAATCCAAGAAAAGTCGTAAAGGTAAAAAGTCTCAAGATGAAGCTCAGATGAAAGATGAAGATACATTTGTCGAAATACATGCCATAGATGATAAACCACAGCCTTCCAGTGGCGACCTAGTTTCAATCTCAACACCGTACGAAGATATTGAACCCATATCTTACTTAGCTAAAGCTAAAAAGTCGCGTTCATCTAAAAGTGTTACCCTAGAAAGAAAGGATGTCTTTGATCCCAGAGACAATTGGCCTTTTGATGAACCAGAAATTACTTCCGTACCTAAAGCTAAAAAGATTGATGGTGATATTGTAAATGAGGTTTTGCCTGAACCGAACCCAAAAATTAAAGCTAAAGAATTAATAGCAGATGTGCCTAAAACAGATACTCTAAAAGTATTTGAAAGAACTGGCGAAAGTACCTCGCCATTGAAAGAATCAACAAGAACCAAGAAAACTAAATCCCTATCGCCTTATGCTGACCGTAAGCCAACAGAGAACCGTTATGAAACAGAAGTTACAGATGTATACGTGATAGATACAATGAAAGAAGAGTTTCCCGAAATTCAGATTACTAAGGGCACCAAGATCCGTAAGAAGTCTCCTCAGCCTGAGAAAAAGATTCAAGAGATAGAAGTAGTTGAGAAACCCATTAAATCTTGGAGTTCTATTGCGGCGTTTAAGAATGTCAAAAAAGAGGAAAAGGTCGTTGTAGAAAAAGTTGAAATTGAAAAGAAAGACAAAATAGAACAGGCGATTGAAACTAGGGATTTTGATGAAGAAGAAGAGTCTTCCACACAGGTGTCGTTGCAAGAAAAACTAATCGAGCTCTGCAAGAGAACTGATATAATGGTAGCCGAATGCGATGCACCTTCAGAGTTAAACTTCGTTGAAGAACATCATTCAGTCCTCGACTTTCCGCCACTGGAACCTTTGGACTTCGGTTTAGACGATTTCAAACTAGAAGTAATGCGAGACAGCCTTCTAGAAATGAACGATGGGGGTATTACAAGTCCTATATGCAAGATTAACATAGATAATATACTGTCGACTATTAAAGAAACTACAAACAAAGCAATAGAATCAAGCGCGTTCAACCTGATCGATTTAGAAAAAGTTCCGTCAAAGAGGGAGAAAGGGTTTAGCGTAGTTGAAAATGTAAAGATAACAACTCAGGAAGTGAAGATTGAGGAAGATAAGTCTGAGGATAAGGAAATAGAGGGCATGGATAAGTCCTCGGATGATGACAATACGTCACCAATAATGTCCACGGATAGCGACAAAGAGGACAAAAAATTAACTGGTGCTTCTAACTTAGCCATGCCTTCGACAAAGCAATCGTCTAAATCTAAAAAGTCGCGTAAGAAGAAAAAGTAATAAAATGTGTTCGGTGATATTAATGTTCAATGTTTCGATTTTTGCAATATTTATCATAGTTTAAACTAAGGACATAATCAGCTCACGTTATTTTACATCAACCTTTTTTAAACTTAATATCAGAATTATTCTTTAGTGTATATTATTTTAAAGTAGTAAACAACTTTTTTGTAACCAAAAACAGTATGGCATCTATTACTAAAGATAAATACTGCCATATAAAGTTTAAAGGTTTGCGCAGAATATTTACTTAAAATATATTATAATTATTTTAGTTCTAATTTCTAACTTTCTTTGCGTGGTTTCTAATAATATTATGTGTGTAGGCATACTAACATTTAAGTTTTATAAAAATATTCGGCTACCGGTTACTAGTGTTGCCGCCTACAACTAACGTAGAATATAGTTTTACATTACCTACAACTATGTTCTGGGATAGCGCCGTAGAAAATAATTCGTATTGAGGCGAAAGCAACAGGGTAGCTCGCGAAATTCAAATTGTCTTACGTTTTTTGCAATTTGCAGCGGAGCACGGCCTACTGTGATATGACTTGAGTCACACATTTTATCACAGTTTGAGCGGTAAAACTGTTTTGTCATAAAATGCTAGTACAAATTGACATAACATCATTTATTATGTCTTGTCACAAACGTCTTGGTATGCCCCTGCTCGACCCGCAAGTCAGTATCAGGTTGTATTTTGATCTAAATATTCGTGGTCGTATCAAATATTTATTTATAGAATTATAATCATAAAAATCGTCAATGCAAACTATCTACACTTCGTTTGAAATAAGATTAGACATTTAAATAAACCTTTTTTACAGTCCGTTCAATCGATTTTGACTTCTATTCTACGTAGGCATAAGGATGGCATTAAAACAAAAAACGTGGTTACAATACCAACTGTTTATTACAGCTGCCATTTGTCTTGCCACCAACGCAATAGAAGTCAAAATCGGTTGAACAAACTGTAAAAAAAGGATTATTTAAACGTCTAATCTTATTTCAAATGGAGTATAGGTTCATATTACCCTATTGAATGACTATTTCACGAAATCATGACATTTGCTGCAACTTAAGGAGTTGTGTTCATGATTCTAATGATTATAATTCTGTAAAGCCACATTTGTTTCGGTCGCGGATCGTATTTTAGTCAACATACAACCTGATGACCTGCAAATTCCAAAGAAACGTCGAACGAATTTCGCGGGCTACCTTTTGCTTCCCCCTTAATTTAACGCAAGCTGAATATGTCTAGTTTATACGAATAGAATCATTTGCTGCTGTTGTAGTAACCTTAGTTAAATAATGCAATTAATGTGATTAAGCACAGGTAAAAGACAAAAAAAACCTTAAAATGTTTATAAAAAAGTGATTTTAAAATATTTGCTACTAAAGCCTAACAATACTATTTAGGTAATGACCTTATATCGTTCAGTAGCGGTATTTATGTCATATCAAAAAAATAAACATAAAAATGTAAAACCTAGCAAAATACACAAAAAATATATATTATGGGATTTTTTATGAAGGCTCAAAATTCCTACAAATTCGTAAAGTATTAATAATTAATTTATACTCGTAGTTTTAGTTTTTGGGCAAAATTTTGATATTATCGAATCCGGCGGTCTTCATAAAAAACCTTATGATATTTTTTTTTAAATCTGGTGCACAGGTTTCTTTATATTCATGAGGGAATTTATAGACTATAAAGGAATTTAAGGCCCATTTCAGTAATTTCCTTACTTGTTTATTTCTAACTTAACCATAAAACACTGCATGCGAGCGAGTAAGCGATATCAATTATTTTGGGGAATCCCTGAACATGCTTTTCGTTTTCAAACATAGACAAGTAGGGTTGCCACATTTGTTCAAATCAGAATCTACTAAATTTTGCAGAAAAATTGTAACCCATGTCATAAAATATAAGCAAAGCAAAGAACCCCCCACCCCCCTTTGGAATTAAGTAATACTTGAGTGGCCCCTTTGGTATTTATGTAATACTTGAGTGGCCCCTTTGGTATTTATGTAATACTTGAGTGGCCCCTTTTGTGCAATCAGTTACATTAGAGGTCAATGCTTTTGCAGAACTTATAGGCGTTAATGTTGACCTTAATATAATTGAGGCTCATTTTAATTATTAAAATGTAATTATATTGCGATCGTACCTCAGTATTAATTTATTGTGTTGCTTTTTTTTGCCTCAAACAGCTGTTTCTGAATTCGACTACGCGATATGCCGATTCGATTAATAAACCAAAGAAAAAAAAATGTTACCTAAATTGATTAATATGATATTTTGGCTGTATTTATAAATACCATCATACATCAAAAACTCGTTCAATGCAAATTGTCTAGCTAAATTAATTGAGTACATTTTCCATAAAACCTCTCATAGGTTAGGGTTTGTCGTGCTAAAAATTAGATGCATATCTATTACTGTGCGGCAAATAGTGTACTTGGCTGATTTTAGCGTTGTAAGGCAATTCAGTTGTGTCCAATTCAGAAGCAGCTCAACGTTTATGACTTAGTCACCCCGGTATAAGATACCTTCTCACACGTACGGCTGTCTTCGTGTACAAATATATCGTAACTATCGACAAGTATTATTTATTAACCAATGTTTTATTCTAATTTTATTTAGCTTTAATATGTTGAATCATGACAAATATTTATTTTTTATATAATTTATGCGTGATCATTTTTTTTTTTTGTGAAATTATTTCGCTTAGTTGTAAGTGTAACATACGTAGTTGGTGCAAAATACTATAAATTATTTGACGCTGAATTTTAGTTTTTAAGGGTAACGCTTTATTATTAGTTTCCATGGACATATAAATAAGTTGTTCGGCCGTATTTGCCCTCTATCAGAAGTGACTAATTCATTTTTAGTAAATGAATGAAATTAAATTATGAAATTATTGTTGTGAATAAATTTTGCTTATTACGTTACATACGTATATATTACGATCTCCCAAATTATAATATAGGAGTTTTGAGAAAAGATCTAAATTAGAAACTTGTTCAAGTTGTAAGACTATTTATTTTCTTATGAAGTGGAATGCTCTAAATCATAGACATCTGTGTAGATAGAGTATATTTCAGTAAATAGTTTATTGGTTTGATTTAAATCTGACCATAAACAGGGTGCGAATAAAATAATAGTTTAATCTTGTTTTTCTGATAGGTAGTACTTATTTTGGGAATTTTTACTTATATTTGGACACAAAATTGAAATGTGCCACTCATTTTGGTTGCTACGTATTCTAATTACGTATCACTATTATTTTTCTATTTTGTTTTTATTTTTAGAAAATTACTAACGGCAGCTGGTGAACTCTAGATCGCTGCAAATCAAATAATATTGTGTTATATGTATTTGTTTTCGAAGAAAAAAAAAATCCCTTGTTTTCGGTTTTTTTGAATTTTTATTGCGGGATTTTTAGCTTCGTAGTCAAAATTATGTTCTCATCGTTTTCATAACTACAATTTTTTTTACACGCGGAATTAATGTTTTCTTTGTTTTAAATATATTTTGGATGATTTCTCCTGATTATATTGACCAAATCACGTATCTACTAAACTTTTAAACGATAAATCAATGTAAATAATAGTTCAATCTAATATTTCTATAGACCTTGTATTTCATAAAGATCTGCATTGTCAACTTTTTCTTCAGTAATATTTAGAAGCAGTTAAATAATGTTGTATAATCCAAGCATATTAATAACTTCTTGTACATTTAATCGTATGAAGTGCAGGAAAGGTTGTAAGAAAGCTATTGTTGTAGGAAGCTATTGTTTAAGAAAACCGTTATTAAAAGCATAATAATGTACAGTCGCGTTCGTAAGTGGGAAATAATACGAGGCGGTGACTTGCTCGGCTCCTAATAACTTTCGCATAGATATTCCTCACGCACAAGCCAATATAGTCCGTATGGCAGGATTGCACTTGTGACCGCGACAGTAACTTTCTTACTTATTCAATTATATTTGACATAAGTACCTTAGATCTTCAATTTTGTTTTTTTTAATATTGTTCGAATTACTAAAAATTATATGTAAAAATAAAAAGTTAATTCATATGGCTTGAAATGTGATTTTTTTTAAATAACAATAGGATGTATGAGGGTCAAGTGACACATTTTACCAGGCTGTCATGCTAACATTGTCATCGGCTTAAATGTTCGCGCGTTTATGTACCTTTACTTTGGCTATACGGATTTGTTGATAATATTATGGAGTGTTTTTAAAATGAGGATGGTATCATACATAATAAAGATGAGAATTCAAAAACAGCATTTTGCAGTTTCATTTTCCACCTGAATTACCGAATTTTTAGTTTGTTGTTATTGTGTTGTCATGTTGGTTTGAGTAAATTAAGTACGACCAAAAAGCGAAACACATTCCTTCCCCACATAGCGGGCGCATGGCACCTTTTCGAACTGCCATTTTTATTTAAAACTAGCTTACCCGACAGACGTCCTGTCAAAATTTCAAAAATGCATACAAAAGTCCCGTAAAAAAAGGACGTTCAGTTGTTCCCGAATTTCAAAATTAAAAAAAATGCATACAAAAATCTCATAAAAAAAACTTTTTACAAAAAAAAATAACCGACTACCAAAAATAACACTACAAAGTGAAAAATAACTTTAATTTCTGAAGTCGGTGTCTATTTACTGTATTTTAGTTTATTGCCACCGACTTCCGAAATTAAAGTTATTTTTCACTTTGTAGTGTTATTTTTGGGAGTCTGTTATTTTTTTTGTAAAAAGTTTTTTATTTTTCACTTTTTAGTGGGTCAGTTTTTAATTTATCTAAGTTACAATAGCCTAATGTTAACTACTCATCACCTTTTACAAAATATTGCTTTTTCCGATGCTGGGACGTTGATTGTTGAGGAGTTCTCCTGGTAAGAACCAGGAGAACTGCCACTCACCATATACATAGTGATATAAATTGCTTAGCAACCACATTAACGTACCTAATCGAATCGCAACCCGTTAAATACTTATTATTATATTGTTCCGGTGGCCATCTGTGGTCTCCATCATCAGTTCCACTTCACCAAATGGTGCTTTCCGAGAGCAAATCCACAAGTTCGCATAAAAAATATCCAAATCGATATAGGTTTGCCTATAAAATTTGAGGGTTCCCCTCGATTTCCATGGGATCCCCTTATCAGATTCTGATTTGGTGGCAATGGGACCACCTCGGGAGTATACCCTTTCCAACAAAGAATCATCAAAATCGGTTCATAAACAACGAAGTTAGGCGCGAACAAACATAAAAAAAAAGAAGCTTAAATACGGTCGAATTGAGTAACCTCCTTTTTTAGAAGTCGGTTAAAAAAGGACGTTCAGTTGTTACCGAATTAGAAAATTAAAAAAAAAAATACTTCGATCCTAATTCGGACTATTACGAACATTAAAAAAAAATAGTCCTATCGGTCCAGCCGTTCTCAAGTTATGCGCTTACCAACGTATAGCATTTCATTTTTATCATGTAGATGTTGGCAATACGCTGTTTGGATAATAATAAGGAGCAGGTCAAAATTTACTCTAAGGTACTTTTCCTTTTTTATTTCTTCTGGTCTGTACTTACGAGAAACCAAAATTTACAAAACATGCACCTGCCGATCTATTGTGCGCTTTTATAATTACTAACGTGGCGGTCTTATCGTGGACGTCCATGTCCATAAAATGTATGGAAATACGATCAACGTGCACGTAATTCCATACCTATATAAGTACAGACGCCAGCACATCAAGCTACTACAATCTATCAAAATTCTTTAATAGATTTTCAACTTTATCCCTACAGCATAAGGTTCCAGGTTGATTGGGAAAATTTGACAGTTTCGGGTAGCTTTACCTGCTGGCGTCTGTACAACGTTATCGTGAACGGAAATTTAAAAGCGACTTCATAGATTTACCATATTATTGTACTGCCCCGTGGTATCGTGATGCCGTGACGTGGACGTGTGGGCGTAGACATCCACGATAATATCGTCACATTAGAAATTATAAAACCGCACCTTCTGTTAAAATTTCACCGTGAAAACATATTCTATTCTATTTTTGTTGTATGGCAAGCAAAGCCGGTGGTGAAGTGAGTTCTCAATAGTGTCAATTCCCAGCATCGGGTGAAATGACAGCCCACTTGATCTAAATTGTGTACGGTGACATTTTTTACAGGATAAACCGGCTGGTGATGGTGAATTACACCAATACCTTTCACCCATAACTTAATCATACTTTACGAAACACCACGAAAAGCCTCAACACCAAGTTTCAGCTATCTTTATCCTTCATTTCCAGCTGTCACAACAACCAGCCGCTACGAAGCGGAGCAAGAAGAGTTAAGCTCGAGCAGTTTCAGCTCTACTTCGCGCGCTTCGCTCGACCCGCCCTCGTCACCGACGCCCAGCTGCGGCGGTGATAACCAGCTTCATTTCCCAGGGGATTCCAGTAGCTCTGTATAGAAGGACTGAAGTTATAGGGACATTGCTTAGTGATTTAACTCAGAAAAATATAACGTAAGGGGTGGTACACATTTGTTCGGGTTGAAATGAATCACAGTTTGGCGGCAAAATCGAATATATATTTAGCCAACCGGCTGTGAATCATGTCGATCTGAACTGGTGTGTAGCACGCCTAAGATAAAGCTGTATGTCAGTTACGTTGTCGCGGGGCAAGACCATACTAAATGTACTCCGTTGGGTCAAAAACCAAGAAAACGGTCTTCAGTTGCACCCCACAAAAACTACTACAAACCCACGTCTTTCCCCGCCACCGCACAAGAGAACAAATGCCAAGCGTCTAGGTAAGTGCATCAATAAACAATTTTCCCACGTACTTATTGGAAACGTGTTACCGCAAAGGGAGGAACTGAATTAGAAGAAGCACTCGCTTGAGTTTCATGTGTGAACGATGTGCTATGGACACTTGGATACGAATCCAATCTCGGAAAATGAAGTTTGTATCTTGGAAGTAACGCAATTTCGTGAAACTGTGTCTGGTTTCATGTACATGTGGAACGTTGCAATTAAAACCTTATTTCATCTGAATAAAGGTTACAAAATGTGTGTCTCGTGAATAATCTATTATGGCTAGATTTGTAGGTTGGGTCGAACCTAAGGATTTTTATACTTTGGACAAAATGCTAAGTCACTTTTTATTATCATTATTATGGCGTACAATTCTTAAATTTGAATAAAAATGATTTATGACTAGACGATATCAAGAGATCGATTGATTTTTTTTGTGTGGTACTAAATGTGTATGCTATTATCAACTTTAAACCTTTTCGATAAGGTTGATATTCGTAGACACGTTTGGAGTGGTAATTTGTTGACAATATATAGATTTGTTTGCGAGATTATAGGAAATAATAGAAAAGTATTTAGATTTGGCTTATGTGTGTTAGAAATTGGCTTGAAAAAGAAAGAAATGATTTAAGTAATCACAAAGTTAGAATTATATAGTAATTTTATAATGATCTTCATACTTAAATCGATGTGTTATTTATATTATTAATATTTGATGTACTTTAGAGTTAAGTTTCAACTTTTCACAACTTAAATGTTAGTTTTAAGTGTATTTGTCTGAATGTATCAGTTTTTAAAGTATTTAGTGAATCCTAAGATCTTTTTATAAGCTTCTTGTTGTACGATTTAAATGGTTCAAACATTGTTTACTTAATCACTACATCGACTGTTAATGGAGTATAACATTCGCATCACAATACTTTATTTCTATTAAGTTTTATAACCCGTGCAGTTGAAGATTGGAATAAAATGTGGTTCACTTGAGCTGAACTTATAAGCTGCAAAATAACATTTCTATCAAGATAACTAAATTCTTGGAGGTTTGAAACCGTTTTGTAATGTTTCTTCAACTGCATAATAGAATAATCATTCATTTGGGATCGTGTGATTCAACATTATTGCATTTGTTTACCGTGACTGTGATATGTAGAAATTATAGATCATGCATATGGTAACCGTTGGAAACATTTTCTGTTATGAGTCCGAAGACTCCTTACACTCGCATATTTCGTTATTCATTCTGTTATTTTATACATTCCACGGGTCTTAATATCAGCCATAATTGCCAGGCAGTTGGCAGTGCTAAGCTGATAAGAATGTTTATTACTATCAACTAGCTGGACTAATTAGAGCTCATATTATTAAGACCTTAGAGATTCATGAAATAGTTTGACATGTTAATATTGTTTGGGTTAATTATTTGACATCACTCTTCACAGTACAGTACTCACAAAGGATAAGCTCTACCATCGCTCAAGCCCCTTCCCCCCTGACCCTTTTTAGTCGTTTAGGCACCCACTTCAATCAACTCAACCTATAGCAGTCCACTGCTGGACATAGGCTTCTCCCAGGCTGCGCCACAACACCGCACTCTGACTTCCGCTTCCAGTCTGTCCCAGCCACCTTCATACGGTCGTCGGACCATCTAGCTGAGGGGCGTCCCACATTACACTTGCCGATACCCGGTCTCCACTCCAGGACTCGTCGCTCCACCGGCCAGCGATCCTTCGACAAACATGACCAGCCTATAACTGCCACTTCAGTTTGCTTACTCTGCGAGCTATTCTCTCTCTATGAACTCCGGTTCTTTTTTTCCGGATAATTTCTTTCCTGATTTTATCCTTCTAAGAGACTCCGATCATAGCCCGCTGGGCGACCTTGAATTACTTGGCAAGGCATCCACTCACTCAGAATAAAAGTTGATGTGACATTGTATCTCTAACGTAATCAGCATTAAGGTCGACATATGTCTGTCTGTATTAATACAGTCTGACGTCATACAATAAACCCTCTCAACGTAGCTCATCATCACAAACCTACGTAACGTATCGGATTAGAGTAGGATCGAATCGCTTCCGTCAAAAGTCTTCCTTGTTTATTGATTCCTTGGTAACAAAAACTTTCCATTCGGCTTAATAGTACGTATAAATGTATTTATTTAATTTATGCCGTTTTCATGCTGTATTTGAAATATTCTGTTTTGTTAAATTGATGTCATAATCTCGAGCCTGATATGGAAGAACATCGTAAACGACATACCTACGAGTACATTATGTCGCTTGCGATGTTCTTCCATATCAGACTCGATCTGCTCAGCGAAGACCAACTAAGCTAATTCAGTAACAGTTGAAAATTAGCCTTAACTGTTTTGACATAAGGTTGAAATTGGTATAACAATTTCGAATTTAATTTAAAAAATAAACTACGGTCTTGGCTACTATAACTAAAGTTACGAATAAGGCACAGTACGTTTGATAATCTAATAGTGACTAAATATTAGGTGTAAGTTTTTGTAAACTGAGTATTTTAGTGTCAGAAAATTAAAATTAGCAGTTTAACTATATTTTAATTTTTTACAAATTTAGCAGAAAAACGGTTTTTGTATGATTTTGATGATTAAATTTAATGCAGGTTCTGGATACACAAGGTGACAGGGAAATTCGACCTATTCCTTGAAAGGGGTTATACTAGACGTCATTAGCAACAAATTAAATCCACTTAACTAGGGGTCAAAACTGGATGGTTACCGAGCTGTGACGATTCTTCGATTTTTTTTAAATTTGCTGGCTTGTGTTACCAAAAATAATTATTATAAAAAAAAAACTACAGAACCCTAAACATTTAATTGATAATTTTCTGAAAGCGCTAAAATAATCACTAAAAAAAAATATCCTTGCCCAAAACTTACATAACATCAGAAATCTTTGGTAGCAATAATTTTTAATGATTGTATTTTTCCCGAAAATTTAAGTAGATTATTGGAAAAAAATTGTATGACAGTTGGCGTAATAATTTGTAAAATGACTAACTGGTTTCATAAGCTTTCCTTAAAGGTACAAACTTTAATAACTTTCCCAGCGGTTTTTAAAAAATCATCAAAAGCGCGCTTTAGGTCAAGTTTTAACTTTGATTTGTAAATTGATTAGTATAACTCCTTTCGGGGAATAGGTCGAATTTCCCTGTCGCCTTGTATACAGATAACAAAATAGCATAAGAAATGCTACACAAACAAGTGAACTGATAATACCTATTTATTACATTCTGATTTTCAGAACTAAGCGCGAGTGTATTATTATTTATTTTTAAATATTAATATCAATATTGTAATTGGATTAACATTTTAGTATTTATCTATTTATATTGCTGGTTTATATAGTTGTGTAGTCATTTGGGGTCTTTAACATAGCAAATATTTCTATGGACCTGTTCGAACTGGACACCTTATCAAGGAAGGCGGTGGACATCTCCAAAACTTGTTGTTGTTGAGATGCCTGAACCATAAGCTCCTATTCATACGTTTCAATATCGTAAAACCGGCGCAGATTACTTGGTCGCTAATGAATTGGTAAACCGGCAAAATTGTGCTGGTACATACGTGTGAAAGCTTCCATATTATCCACTTTGTTACCGGGTACTCAGGAGCCGGAAAGCCGAAAAGGGGGTAATGCTCTATTTAACCCCTTTTCACACGATAACTGTACGGTAACCAAAGTGGTTACGGTACAGTATGGCTTCGTTGGTCCGCTGGTAGTCTATAGATTTATTAGCTGTGTTAAAATTATTTTGTAAGGGTAGCTTAATGGGTAGGTTGAAATAAAAAGATTTTTATATGAAATTATCTAAAATTAGCGAATGCGTGTGCGATTATGGAACTCCCAAAAATTTTACTGACATTAAACGTTTTGGATTCCATTGGCTTAGATTTTGTACGTCCGAAACTTTCCAAGGAAACACTATACTCCGTTGATTTAGGTAGTTAAATAAAGGTAAACAAAAAAAACCACGTGACGAGGGAGCTGTCAAGTAACCGACTAAACGTTATAACTGTCACTTCAGTTGTCATGCTACGTCACAGTTGTACTCTTCAATTTAGCAACGTTTTATTTCGTTAACGATTAGAGTACCTGTCTTTTTGGGCTCTTTACAATAGACAGATTACAAAATATTATATTATTGTGCAAAATGTAATTAAAAAGTATTCAAGCAGTTACATCTACGAAGATTAGTTTAAGAATATATGATAAAGTTTAACATGACAGTAATAAAAGAGGAAACTATCGTAAAAATCCAAAATAAATTGAATTTGGTTATAACTATAAGGTACAACGTATTTTTAAACAAGAAAGTGTCATCTATAAAAACCCTTTTTATGATTTGTTTACCTTTATTTAACTACCTAAACCGATGGAATATAGTTACTCGTATTCTTGGGTTTTCAAATATTCGTTTCAATTGAAATATTTTGTTAATAAACGCGATATTTTTCGCAATAATCAATACTTCTTTATTAATCGCATTTTTTTATTTTATTTAGATACACTTCGATTTGCGTTACTTAATAATACTTTTAATACAATAGCTTCACAATTATTATCTCGATTATCATAACTACGAAATAGGGTTTAGATAAATTTACTTTTTGTTTAATAGTTGCCTAGAAACTTGCATAAAAAATGCTTGCCACGCATATAATATAGGAACATATTACATTTTATACAGGAGATGGCACATTTATATCGATAAAAATTATGTCTTGATTTATTTTAATATAGCGAATATTGCTTAGGAGTGTTTTGAAGCTCTGGCCATTCTGAGGCGGATCCCGCGTGGGCCGCGACTGCGCATGTCGATTGCAGTGACGCGAATATTCTCACCAGCAGGCTTAGCATGACGCCTTCGATTTCTATTCTAAGGCTGGGAATACACGTCAGATTTTGTTTCCGATTGTCTGATCAGACTCGTCGTTGATCGTATTTACTCGACACACATCCGAATCTTGCGTCAGGCTTTTTCTGAACGCAGTCGATCCCGAGCTATCATCCCGAGTGCTTGCGTACGGAGTAAAAAGGAAAGATGGACGACAAATTACTGTTACTTATTGCATATTTGCTCGTGTCGACTCGTACATCCGATCCGACTACCGGATCGGACGTGTGTTGAATGTTCAAACAAAATAATGGCTCCAACGCCTTCCGATAGCCGGATCAGACTATCGGATCCGACGATCTGATGAAAAAATCTGACGTATATTCCCGGCAGAAAACTGTCAACTGTCTACACGGAATAGTAGAATATTAACCAAGGGGATAAAGCAGTGTCTTCTGTCGCGGATGACGATTTAAATCGCGAGTGTAGCGAGGGATTTAGGTTCACCCAAGACTAAGACAGCTTTATCACCGAGGAAAATACTCTACTTTTCGTACCATTTGCGAAAAAATTAACACAATAATAATATGAGATAAGCATTTTAGAACATTAACTTATTTATAAAAATAAATTAAAATAAACTTAACGTTTATGTATTTGAAGAAAACAAAAACTAATATTTTTTTGTCGGAAAAGCAAAGGCATCAAGCTCATACGGCCTCGTCGGTTTTCGTAATTTTATTTAATAATCATAACAGCATAATAAATGCGTATTCCTTTTTAAAAAAGATGTGTAATGCTTTATATACAAACTCAATGGTGTAAACACAGATGTAGTTCAATATAAATGTCGGTAAGTATTCCAAATTTAAATCACATTCTCCCCCTAGAGGATGAATGAATTTCAGTACAATTTTCTGTCCCTGTTTTTAACAGATTAAAAATGACTATTGTTATGTTCGCTTTTTGTGGCATAGAATGTCACTTTTTGAGCAAGTGATACGAAAACGTCATTTTTGTCCGCTTCTTACAGTAGTAAATGCCAGGCAATTGCCTGAAATTTACAATAATAATTATTATTAGGTACATACGCGCCAATGAACATTCAGCAGCTAGTGACGTAACTAAATATGTATGTTCATCTCTTTCTAACAACATATATCGGTATAGGTCTTTCCTTTTCTTCACGCGCTGTTTGATTGTATGCAAGTATACTACTACAATCATGGCTTACGCTGTTTTTGAGTGCACTAATGACGCGTCTATTTATAATACGTCATTCATTATCTTCTTAACGGTTCTCTTGCTAAGCCTGCTGTTTGGTCACCTCTATACAAGTTAGTTGTCACAATCGACGCAAGAGTATTTCGTACCTACCGGATCCCGCGCGGGATTCGCTTCAGTTCGGCCAGAGCGTAATGTTGTTTTGATTTCTGTTAAATAAAAAAACTTGACGAGATTAGCTCAAGTTACCATTTTTGTGTGATAGAACGTACTTAGAGGCTTTAGAACCGAGTTTCGTTATAAACTACGATGCAAAAAAATCGGCCACTCCGGTTTGATACAAAAGGTTTTGTTCAAACAAAACAATTCTTTTTGAACAAGGCAGTTTTTCAAAATACATAAAAGAATGATCGATTTTGTTGCAAATGAAGCGTCTTACGTTATAATAAGAATTACATTTATTCTTACGCACTTGTTTGTTTTTCTATATATTGAAATGCGGAAGGTACAGTTCGATACGTGTTCCTTTATTAAACTAAAAATAATGTCTACTAAACTGCATTTTTAGATTAAACTAAGTTTTTATTTACTCTATATTTGTTTCTTTATTATTTTATACCTGTGAATAAAATGTTAAATCACTCAATTGTCTGACTGTACCTTCAAAAATAATTCTTGTTTATTTTTAAATAAATGTTTCTTAAAATTAATTTGTATGCAGTCGAGGGTAGTCTTGCTTTCAGGCCATAACGAGGTAGTCAGTACTGTAAAATTATTGTAGGTATTTGGTAAACACTATAATATACCGTGTCAGAATTATTCAAATTATGATGATGATTCAATAGTAATTCGGCAATAGTGTAATTAATACTATAGTAATAGATGTTATTGACAGGAATCATTATAATAATCTAAAGTATGACTATCCTTTATCAATACTGCTGGCGAATTAATTTGAACTAAAACTTAAAGTTAAAAGTTTTCATTCAAATTAATTCGCCATCTCTAATTTTGACTAAAAATTGAGAGCTAAATTATTACCAAAATTCGGTATTGTTATTTTGTTGATCAATAAAAGTTAATTTTATTCCTGTCAGTGACTAGCCTAAAACCAGAGTGAATATCGCCAAAATTATGAAAATAGTGTGAATTCACTAAAGTGACAAATTAATGTTTTTGGGAGAGAATTATTGTGATGGTTGGATGTGATATGGCTATAAGTTAGCTAGCCGTAGAAATATTTACAATTGTAAGCTAAATTCCTATATTTTATTAAGACAATTAGTATGTAAAAGTTTACGTTTGTAAGACATGAATACCAATAAATCAATTCTCAAATATTTGTCTGGCTTTTAATTTCTTATCGCATAAAATGAAAAGATTTTGTAACTTTATAATGCATTTATATTTCTACTATTTTAAACAAACAAAACAAAATACATTATGTACTTTTAAGGCACCAGTCTCCAAGTAGTAAAAATAATAAATATAATAATTATGTAAAATGTATACAATACTAAAAGTATGCATAAAAAAGTACAGTTGCTCATTTTATCACAAAACGTGGAATGTAAGTACATAAAAATTCAGATTTTCGAACTGATAGATATTATGTTAACACTTATTTCTAATAAAAATATTTAAAGGCCTTCCAATAACTAATCAAGAAATTGCTTAAAAATAACAAAAAGTTTCATTATCTTATATTCTTTCCTTAACTACTTTTAAACATTATCTGGGGCGGGGACGGAATAAATCCAATGTCGTGTAAAATACACATTTTTTCAATAGATATTGTATAAAATTTAATATTTAAGTAACATGCGGTACCTTACATTTTCATTTAACTTGCATATTATTTTAATACAGATTCTTTAACATTGAGATTCTTTGTGAGCAAGATTCATAACATTGACTTAATAAAAAAAAAAAACCCGTAAATGAATTAAGTCTTACTCAACTATTACTGGAAGTTTATGGATGGAATGTGGAAACACGAAGATTCATAAACAAATAACTTATAACTCGATTTTTCTTACTGTGAGCTTGGAGCTGTCAAAGTCGTAGGTTGTCAGTGTTGGATTCACCCGCCCGCTTACGTCCTCAGCGCCCCGCCGACGCCTCTTAGGCCCGTATTACAGATCGTCACTCAATACTCAAACATTACTTAAAACTAGATTCAAGGCATTGGATTGGTTGCAACTAGTTTTAAGTAAGGCTTGAGTATTGAGTGACGTTCTATAATACGGGCCGTACGGTCTACACAACTCAAGTCGTCTGCATAGTTCGGTCATATTGTTCGTTACCTAAGTTGTTAATGTTTCCCTTTATTTATAAACGCTGCTTAAAGTTAAGTAATGATTTGCGACCATTTAACCATACATTGACGTCTAAACGTCTCTTAACTTTAATCGTCGTTTATAAATAAACACCGTTAGATAAAAACCGTTATTATTTAGACATACCCTAATATTTTGACGTTGACAGGCGCACAGTTAGAAAAAACGTGTTATAACAGACTATTGTTACAACTTTTTGAGCTGAAACAGATTCACAAATAATACTGTTAACTAATAATATAAGTACATAATCGAGTTATTTCCGTTTCTTAATAAATCATTCTTGATCTGTGCAAAATTACCAATTTTATCTTTAAAAAGACTTGATTTTCGAATACAAAATGTATCGAGCAAAAATATTGCTATGTTACGTCTGTCTTGTACAGACGGCTACAAATCAAGCTATACATTCCCAGTATACGCTGACCTCTCATTGTACAGAAATCCTATACAATGCGACATCAGCTTATACTGGAAATGTATAGCTTGATGTGTAGCCGTGTGTACAAGACAATCCAATCACTACATAGTATAAAACAAAGTCGCTTCCCACTGTCTGTATGCTTAGATCTTTAAAACTACGCAACGGATTTTGATGCGGTTTTTTTTTAATAGATAGAGTGATTCAAGAGGAAGGTTTATATGTTTAGAAAATGTCATATACTAAAGTTCCATATTGATTGTATGTGTGATTGTTTCAGAATATTAATGCAAAATAACATAAAAATAGGGAGCCTCCTCTTAATTTTATAACTTCAATTTTCTTCGATAATTTTTCAATTATTATTTTATATTATGAAAGCGTATAGAAAAAGTGGTGAATTGAAAACTTTTAAATACAGATGAATGTGTTACTAATTCCCTTAAGTGCGTAAGAATGTAAATAACCTGAACAGGGTATGTTTACTTTCATCAGATACCATTGGTACAGACCATAACATGATCAGCATGTTAGTTGTCCAAAAACATTGTAAAAAAATCCACATATATTTTTTTTAAACATTTGTCATTTCACTCAGAAATGAAAAAAAAAAAAAAAAAAATATCAGAAAAACATCAAATAAAAACCTACTCTTCTTGTCATACACAGCGGATACTAACTCTCACAATAAGCACATCATCTTTCACGAATCCGTTCCTTATAACCTCACTGACCACCGCATACTCCGTATATCCGAACCCTCTGACACAAATCTCTGCTGACGGCTTCCTAAAGGCAATTAACGAGGAGTTTGACATCATGGTATCCTTTTGAGTCAATTCTGGGTTATATTGGTTGATCATATAGAAGGATATTCGTCCGTTGAACGGCCAGTCGAGACAGTCATCGTTCTCTGTCTTCATTAGATGTACGTGGAGAGCAAAGCAGTGGGGGTTCTGTGGTGAGATGTTGAGGCGGACGCAGAATCTTTGGAAGGAAATGTTTAGTTATATTAGTATCCGTCGTATTGTCTTGTTTGTTAATATTTATCGCATGTCGAAGAACTTCAACATAAACCGCCTTATTAAAAAAACCAGAAACCATGCAGCCAGTTTTTGCAATAAGAACGTAACAGTGATTGAAATACCGTTTTTTATACAAAACTGAATACTTAGTTCGGTACTAAGTTGTCAGTTTTGTGTTTAGGAACTTTACCATAGTCGGAATAAAGTTCGAAATTCAATAATGGCTCCATGTTTTAAACCTGGGTCTGAAGATAAACCTTGTTTTGTAATAAGGGGGTATTAGTTTTTACGTTGTGACAAAACTAAAAGAAAGACTTGGGTAACTCAAGTCCAGGTTTCTTAAGAAAAGCGGTGCCTTCATATAACGGCCGCGAAATGACGGTCGTCCTTCTATAGTGTTTTTGACACCGATGTCAAACACCAGTCATTTTCATGACGACCGTCACGAGATGAATGCACCGCTTTGCTAGGAAACCCAATCTATCGAGGGATTACAGACAGTAGAAAAAAATGGGCTCATGGGGCTCTGCGCGTCACCGAATAAAAGCTAAAGTCCATAATATGTCTATTTTTAATATTCCTGTTTAGTTTATTCTATCACATTTAAATGAAATTATTTTTCTTTATGTTTGCTGTACCGGTACAGCGTCCTATTAATTGTTTGTTGCACCGGACGACGTCATTACGTCAGCGCCAGCTCTCGCTGAAAACCAGCGCTGGGGCTCTGTCTTGCATAGGGTCGTAGCATAATGCTGAGCGATAGCCGTTTTGCGTGGATGTGACGCATGTTTCCCCCAACCTTTTCTTACTTTTTTGTGTTTATTTTCTCTTTTGCGTCATGTTTACCGCAAATGAACGTATTTGCTTACTTTCTTTCAAATTTCACCAACAGGTTTTGCAAGAATTTCATTCATTTCCTCGCATTGTATCAAGAAAACATCGGCTAAACCTGATATGCATTGGATCCAGAATAACATAACAATATCTTACCTATATCCATTAGGTGACGTATAAAACCCGGGACTATACAGCATCTTACAGTGATCCCTCAACATCGCATCCAACCTCGCTTTATAGTTATCAATCTTCCACACATAGTTGCCCATACAGTATCGGAGCAACATATCATTGTTCTGTTTCATCTTGGCTACGGCGAAGGCTGACAGTTGTTTGGACATATTAGCTATTATTATGTCTTGTTCGCGGTTTCTTTGTTCTAGAATTACTACTCTTTCATATAGGGCTCTGAAATTTTCAAAAATTAGACAGTTATGTAATTTAAATATTGTATGGCGCAGAACATATTTAAATATGTGACGTGATTTTGGGGAGGCCTTTGTTTATAAGTTGATTGTGAATCTGACGACAGGGTGATTTAATTGAATGTATTTAGGCAATTTTCAGTAGTAAGAAAACTTGAATGGCATGTTTAGGTAAGTACAACATACCAATTTCTGCTACAAAACAGCATTCCTGTAATTCCGTTAGAAAGTGTGTCTCTGGCAAGACAAAATGAGAAATAACTTTCTCTAGAAGGTAGTGTCCATTTGGTGCCGGACGTAAAGATTAGCACCATCCCATTTCTTCCCGTGGGTGTCGTAAAAGGCGACTAAGGGACTTACTAGAGAATGGGCAGCAGCGTTCTCTATGCATTTTAACACCATACTGTGATCGCCAACCCGCCTGCCAAGCGTGGCGATTATGGCAAACCTCCCCTTAAGGGGAGGCCTATGTCTAGCAGTGGACGTCTTTCGGCTGAAATGATGATGAGAAGGTAACGGAACGACAGGTGTTCATTGGTGGCGGTTAACATAGATATCCAATAAAATTATGAGTGGTGGCCAATTAATTCCGAACGCCATTACCCTACAGTTTCGAGGGGTATGATACGCCCTTTAATTCCTTTTCAATTCCTAAATGACAGAGATGATGTTGTTATTCAACAACAGTGGTAACTACCTTATAAGAGCACTAGTATTATTAAGTGGCGCAGACGCAGCCTGGTTGCCATCCTTATCAGGTGCCTCCCACAACGTCATCGCCTCTTGTTCTTTAGCGTCGATGCTCGCGTTTGACATGTCGTTGTTGATCTTCATCTCGGAATATGCGTTCATAAGGAGCTGGAAATATTATTGTAAACAAGTTATCAAGCAGTACGAAATGTAAAAAAAAAATTAGATAAGCAGAGATTCCATTCTGCAATCCTGTTAGCAATGTAGTTTTTAAGCATGTAAACAAATAAATATGTGCTTTTATAGAATTAATTTTAATACACATTCAAAAGTACTAGTCGTTCTGAAATCAACTTAATTAACACTGGCATTCAGTTGATATTTGTTTAAAGTGGAAATAACATCAATTGGAAACAAGGATTTGAATATAGAATAGTAGAGTGCCTAGAACTTCTTAACAAGGGGTCTTGCTTAGTTGTAGCAGTAAGGGCCTGTGCACAACCGTGCTTCGACGGCGCGCTTTTATTCTACAGAAGGTCTACAGGCTGCGTCTGACTCGCGTGCGTATCGCGTCTGTATCGCTACAAACGCGCGTCAACGGCGCGTTTAAAAAACGTGGTGTGCACAGGCCCTTACTTGCTTTTATATTTGAATTCAGAAGTTCCATTTTGGAACACAAACTTATTTCACAGACAAAGTTCAAATTCCATTACAAGCACGTTTAGGAACGTGCGTCGACGGCGCGCTTTTATCCTACAGAAGGTCTACAGGCTGCGTCTGAATCGAGTGCGTATCGCTACAAACGCGCGTAAACGGCGCGTTTAAAAAACGTGGTGTGCACAGGCCCTAAGGGAAAGTAACTCACACTCATGTGTTTCTGCACATCAGTCTGAGCATGCTGGTTCATATCCTCCTGGCTATCAAAGGTCTCCTTACAGCCTACTACTTGGAATGAACACGGCACTTTGATCTCTGGCTGTGAGGATGTCTCTGGTTGGTTGTACTCACAGGACGCTATGTGTGCGTCTAGATCTAATGGCGTTACTTTTACGGTGCAACCTGGAAAGAAAATATCATAACAAGTATTTAAATAAAATCAGATAATATCATTCCAAAATGGTGTCTCAGTTTTTACAGTTTTTTTTAAAGATTATTAGTTATGCTAACTACAAAAAAGGGATCCGAGATGAGCAAAGTTCTTCTGGATCTAATTTGGCTTAGCTGAAGTGTAGTGTGGCTTAGTAAGTTTAAAAGAATTATATCCTTAAAACTTTTGTCTATAAAATCAGTATTAAATAACATATCAGTCATCACCATGCCTATATTCCCCAAAAGGTCAGGCAGAGGTGTAAAATACACCCAGATTTCACCAGTATAGATTGTAGGGGTCCTAGTTTTTATTAGCAGAAGGGGAAAATAACGTTCTTACCTTTAGTAGAGAATGGGCAATTCATTCTCTGTTCCTGTATCTCCCGTTTGGTATAGTTGTCAGGAAATATATCCACCTTCATACTTAGGTTTATATTGTCTATGGGGCAGTGGCCACTGTTCCTGAAATACAATAATGAGCCAAATGAAAACTGTCCTGAAGAAATTATTCAAACAAGAACTTTTTCTTATCTTAATAAGAGAAATTTCTCGTCATTAATCATTTTAAAGTCACAAAAAAATTTTTTAGGGTTCCGTACCAAAATGGTAAAAAGGAACCCTTATGGTGAGACTAAGTCTCTTTGTCTGTCTGTCACATATGGATATCTCAAGAACTACTAATGCTACCAACTTGAAATTTAGAATAGTTTCAGACGACGTTTGCCCAACTATCTTGCAAACAAGAAATTAACAAAAAAAAATCTTTTTTCAAAGTCATAGTCTTAAAAAATTGAAGTGGGGCACTAGGGCATGTAAAAGCGTGTGTGGGGGTCTATCATATGAAAGAGCGCTGTTTGCACATTCTCAAACATTTTTTTTTTATACATCTTAGTTTCCGTCTTTTGTTGAAAAATGTAAAAAAAATACCGTTCCGCCCCCTTATCTCCGAAGTTTGCATAGATAAAAATCTGAAATTATTCTATGTGATAGAAGTTTATGTAAAGATTACAGGAAAAATAAAACGATGTCTCTAAATAGCACAGTTTTTCAGAAATCATCAACATCTCGGGTTTTTTTTATTAATGGTAGGCTTGCATTTGACCTGAAGGAGATAGCATGACAAGTTAGACTCCTACCTAAAGGATTGGGCTCTAATTGCAAACAAGACAGAAAAATGGAAAGACAGTAGAAAGCTAGAAGGCTTCCTTAGAAGCCTTTGTCCTGCAGCTGGACACAACAGGTTCATAATAATACATAGTTGCATTTGACCACAATCACATCTTAAGTCTGAAAAAATCAAGAAAGTTTGAGAAATTGCATTTGTATAGCAAACAGTAATTTTATTCCTTGAAACAATAATGGAACACACACTAACCGTTTTTGAAGTAAAACTTCTTTACACACGCTTGACTTGGGGAGAACGCTGGAGAATGCGTGACGAGAGTGTTACGGAAGCGAGCAAACGGAAGTTGAGAGGGAGATATAAGTTAGTGAAGATAGAAAGAGAGAGAGTTACGTTTCGTTTATTACTGTAGGGGCAAGAGAGAGGTGCAAGCACACATTTTCTTTCTCTCATAGCCAGTTGCGTTTCGTATATCTAAGACACAGTGCAGGCCTATTGTTGTGAGTGAGTATAATATTAGTATTACTATATGTAAGTTTAACTTCAGTCGTGTGGTCTAAAGCACACTCGTTTTTTTTGGAACTATTTTTTATTCACAAATATAATTGATTTCACTCCCGAGTTCATCCTACAACAGTTGAATGCTTGTTCCTGAACATTCCTCCACAAAAAAGGAAACATTGGCAAAGAGCCAGCTCCTTCATAAGCTCAGTCATTTCAAGTAACTGATGACAAACACAATTACACAATGTGTTTTGTTTATATAATTAACTGTCATTGTTACTTTAATCATTATAAATAGCATTGTCTTCATGTTTTCCTTTCATAAAACCATATCATGTTATTCTTGTACAATCAGGTGTAAGGCTTGAGCATGTTCAGCAGAAAAGCTGTTAATAAGGTGAAAATCTCACCGTGAGACAGGAGTGAGTTAGGTTAAAGAATAAGGATTGTCAGTCTTATAGGCATTTTTAAGTTATTACAAGTGAAAATATTATTCTTCACTCAGTTCCTATTAGTTGGATATGTGGTAAAGTACTTACTGCAACCATGAAGTAATACAGCCTTTGCAGAACTTATGCCCACATGTAGTGATGACAGGGTCTCGCAACCAGTTGAGACACACAGGACACTCATAGCGAGACTCTGGCTGATTACTAAGCACTGTCTCATTCAGTGCTTGTATGCCCATTGGCTGTGGAAAGAACAAAGTATCCATGTTGTTAAAAGACATAGAATTTATTTAACTTTAAAGGAAAGAGAGAGAACAAGAACTATTTAATAAAAAATAGTTTCTTATTAAAAAAAGTTACGTATGATTGTGTTCATTACGGATCTTGTAATCGACAAATCCAAACATCAAAATTCAAATTGATAATGGATCAAACGGTTCGAACTTGACCTTGATCCTACCACATATAAATTGCTGACCATGAAACTGTTTTAGTTGTGTTTGCAAATTAAAATTTAAGTATAATGTTACACGTTGTACTTACCGCAATTCCTTCAGAGGCATCTTTACTCCTGTCGCGATCCATTATTACATTTAAACTTATTAATAACGTCTTTAAAATCAGTTTTTTATTAGAATTACTTCCAACAAGTGCTACAAAACTGCCAATTCCAAAACATGCAAAATGTAAATCAAAATGACATAAGCATGACACATGACATTGATGGATGACACAATGGGTAGGTACATTCCGAATTGTGCCATAGTGCTCACAGCGCTCACATCAATATTTTGCGTTCCGATTTAGATATCAGGATTATGACAGCTGAGAGCTGTCAACAATTCGCTCGTCAATGCGCTCACACAGTGCTCACTCAACGTCAAAACTTCTAATTTGTATGACCGTTAGGGTATTTTTTTGATTAAGGAAGTTCAACGCATTGGCATTTCTATTTTGTTGGTTGACTCTATCGACGCTGATAACTCAGATTTTGAGTTTGAGAACGAGCGACGATTCGTACGGTGATAAAGAGAATGACGAACCTTTTTTTTAATTTAATTTTTATTCTATAGGGCCTATAGAATAAAAATGAAATAAAAAATGCTTGGTCATCCTCTTATTTTATAGGACCTACTGAATAAAAAAATAAAAAGCTTTAATAAAAAAAGTTCAACTTAAGATCGGCTTCAGCAAAGCCCACACTAACCAACAGGGTATCAAGGTGACCTTCCGTACGTCGAAAGACTATAGGGAACTCACCAAACTCCTAAGAGCGAGAGGTGTGTCTTTCTACACCTACTCCCTGGCCGACCTTTAGCGGTAGATTGACGCACTATACCATTTAGAATCAACTGTCCACTTCCTCTTCCTCCCGAATGAACCGGGAGCGGGAGGGGGCAACTTCTTGGGGCAGAAGTGAACAGGGGGTAGGGGGAGATCCTGTGAAGAGGATGAGATTGTGGGGTGGGGGCAATAGTGAAGGCTGCTGCTGGAGCAGGGGAGGTGAGGGTCGAGGCAAGCTCCATTGCGACCATCTTGCTGGCCTGGGTGGAGGTGCATTTTTTCTTCTTCTTCTTGTTGCCCTTTCCGGTGACTGGCCTAAAGCCGTCGTCCTTGGAAGAGGGGTTAGAGGAAGAGTACACAGACTCGTTACATGCGTCTAAGCGCGTTCATCAGTGTCTATGGACACTAGGGGACTGGATGGGGGACTAAACTGAGGACTCTATACCTCTATTTGGGATGTGGGGTCAAGGGCATCATTGAAATTAGCGATGCTAGCTGGGGGGGGTTTGCTGCAGAGCAACGAACTTTGCAAAGTTATTAAATAAACAGGGCTTTTTTTTAAATAAATATATATATAATAGAATAAAAGAGTGTCTATGGAGTTTCTTTCGCGTTCTTCTCCATATGTACCTAACCTACTACGCTTTGGAATGGGCAACTAGCTTCATATTTCTAGCTGACCGACTCCTCGAAAATTCAAAAGTGCTTGTAAATGGTTCAATTGAAAGAAATGCTTTGAGTTTGAGTTTGAGCACGACTGTTATTTTTGCCAGCGGTCACGGTAATAATAACGAGACATCGTTATCGCACTTACGCTAATTCGGAACGCTTGTAAGCACGCTCAAACCAATTACAGCGCAATTCGGAATGTAACCTTTGTGGTTGTGGGCTTGACAGAACTCACAGAACTTTGAGATCGTTTGAGTTGGTGGATCCGCAGAAGTAGCCCGCTAAATTGAAATTTTCTTAGGTTTTTTCAATTTGCAGGCCAGTGTCAAAATATGATTCGCGACCATAGAAAATAATGTATTTACAGAATTATAATCATTAGAATCATTAACAGATTTGATCCACAACAAATCTTTGAAAAAGTTTTTAAAAAGTTTTAAAATTTGAATTTCGCGGGCTACAACAAATAACGAAAATAGCGGCCAAGTAATAACAAAATTGCAAAAAAGTTTGAAACGTTATGTTCCATTATAATTTTGGAAAAGAAACCTTTTCATTCACTATTCACTATAGACTTGAAGGACTCCTTGAAGCAGGTTATAGCTATCGGCCAAACACAGACTCCGGCAGGGAATTCCACCAGCCGCGGTTGCACGCATATGCAACGTAGGTAAGCATTCCACCCAGGGCCGGATTTAGAGGTGTGGAGGACCTGGGACAACTAAGAGGTGGAGGTCCCAAAAATATATTTAGAACAGACAACAAAAAGGTACCTTGTGAATGTGAACATTTTTTTCTTTGATACACAATAAATCTTCCTGCCTTTCCCCAACTATGTTGTGGTCAGCTTCCAGTCTAACCGGATGCAGCTGATTATCAGTATTTACATGGAACGACCGTCTATCTAACCCCCACAATACGATACCCCTTGGTAAGACTGGTTGTCAGACTTTTGGGTTTTTTTTTCTTTGATACGCAAGGAGAATGTCACGTGACGTTGAACGTCCCAGTGTCGAATAAAAACAATTCAATGCATTAACTGTTTACGATGCAAGTTAACTCGTTGACGAATTTAACTAGTTGACCGACTAGTTGACGAATGTAAATCAACGTTGACATTTCGTATTTTCTTTATAATCTAAAAAAAAAAAACCGGGGGCCCCTTCTTTGTGGAGGCCCGGGGCTAGAGCCCCTGTTGCCCTGCCCTAAATCCGGCCCTGATTCCACCCACTACTACTAAATAAATAGTCATGCAGGCAGCAGCGGTGGCGCAAAAGGGGGGGGGGGGAGTTAGTGTATATCCACTAGACGCAATATGAACACAAAATTGATTCCCATAAAAACATAAAACTGTAGAAATCGTAAGTGATTTAAAAAACCATCAACACGTGCATTGAACTTCTAAATATGAAACATTCCGATCCGTCACGTCACCTAGAAAATACTTGATTTCATTGTATGCTAATGTGTTTGAAGAGGTGAGACCGCTGTTGCTCAGATATCTGTCTTTCGATGGTGTTGCGATGCCAATAACCGTTACATTCGTTAGTGAGTAACTATTGCCTTGAGAATTTATGAAGGCGCTATTCCATTCAGGAGAAAGACTTTCCTATGTGATTAAATGTTTTTTAAGGTAGTGGATGGATACATAAACACTGATTTTAGACCTAACAGAAACAAACTAACGGTAGGTATACTCAACCGCTACCAATGATCATCGTTTATATGAGGTAGGTAGGCCTCATTCCCGCCCTAGGGAGGGAGGCATGCTTCCCTCCCTGGGGCGGACTATTAAATTTTGCTTTAAATTCATTCCCGCCCGAATGAATTTAAAGCAAAATTTAATAGTCTTTATGCATTAGGAATGTGGGACGTGTGAATTATGCACCCAATACTATCTAAATAAAAATTAGTGAAAGTGTGATGTTACATACTCCAGCTCGGTATACTTAAATTAACTTATCCCTATTATTAACTTGTTCGGCTATAATTTACAGTTGTACACCTAATTATACATATTTAGAGGCGATATAATTAATGTGCAGTTGTTTTATTACAGCACGTTACATGTTGAAAGTAATTAAAAATGTTACATTTTCGCGTAATGTTATTTAACTGCAAAGAATGTATAATAACCCAACTAACAAATTAATGTTTTATAATAGTCAAGTTAACGTTTTACATTTTTAGTTAATCTTTTAAGATTGGTCGTTTAAGCGTAAATATAAACATTTATAAAACCCAAAAAAGGCCCAAATTATACAATAATTCTATCGGTTAGTAGTTACGTAGAAGTTAGCCAATGACCGCTGAACGTTATAAACAAGTTAAATAAAAGTTAAAGACTGACTTTACGGTCCAATATTGGTTGTGATGAGACCCTTAAGTGACCGTTTACGTCACATAGCAGTTATAATGTAGTTGTAAAACAACTGAAGCGTTGGACTAGTGTCAAAAACGACTCAACGGCAACTGTTTCTATTCGCATGATAAATATTGTGCTTGTATGAAAGAATAACAGAAAGTAAATCAAGTTAATTTCCAAGATTATAAAATATCTATTCTGATTTCTGGGTCTATATTATTTAAATTAGTGTGTTATATAGTAGTAGTTGTGTTTATATTTCAGAGAACTTTAGTTTTATGACAATATAATGACAATATATGTATTTTTGGGAAGTTTTTAACGCCCTCCCCTATTTCTTTGTAATTCAATAGTTATAAATAATTATTAAAAATATGTTTTCTTAAAAAGCTCCAACCATCTTGTCTAAGTTATATATGGCGACCTCTATAATACACTAATATAACAAAAATGTCGTATAGACTTTTGATGAAGACCATGACGCCCGGCCAATTTAATGTCGACTTTAGGGTTCCCTAATCATTACTTACTTTTTAGGATTTTGTAGCCGAAGGGTGGCAAACGGAACCCTATTACTAAGCCTCCGCCGTCCATCCGTCTGTCCGCAAGCTGTATCACATAAACCGTTATAGGTAGACAGTTGTAATTTTTAAAGATTGTGTATTTCTATTGCCGCTATAACAAAAAAAAAAAATCGGTTGTCTGTAAAGTCGATTTACTGACGATAGTTGAACGTGACAACGTCTTAAGAAAATACTGATGGAATGGTAGCATTTTTCAAAAGAAAAATTTAATTTCATTTGTTTAATAGATTTGTATGTATATAGAGAAGGAGGTAATTGGAAATCACAATGAAATTGATCAAGTTAGATTTATTTATACGCATAAATACAATTATGTCAATTTTTTTTTATTTCGATTAAATATTAAAGCCATCGATTTTTTACTCATCGTGAAATAGTTCTGTTAACTTATTGTTTTAATTTTGTCAATTATAGCATAACCTACAATCGCTGCACTAGCGGACCGATGCTATTTATTTTAATGATGAAAGCACGAATATTCGACAATATATCACTGAACATATAATTAATATCGAAAGAATCATTACCTTTATCGCTGCAATTATCGTTGCCATAAACAATTGACACCACATTCACTTTTCACTCCACTTGATACTCGACCAAAACATGTAAATGTACTATAGTATAGCAGCTGTCCACGCAGGCGCATCGCTCACTCAAGTAGGAGAGAGACGGATGTCGAACGCTGCCGAACGCGAAGGACGATTGTGCCTCTTTGTCGCCCGTTCCACGCTCTCGCTTGCATTTCAAGCCTTACATGGAACGCCTCAGAGCGAGGTAACGCCGCATGAGTCATGTTTTTTCGTGCGTGCAGCCGGCTCAATCGAATTATAAGACGTTTTCACGTCAAAAATAATACGAAATAAATAAAGATAATAATTAAAAGTCCCCACTCCCCATACGAAAAAGTTATTTTTGCCGTTTTTTGCTCAATCTTAATAGTGTGCGGAATCCTCCGTGTGCGAGTCCGACTCGTACTTGGCCGGTTTTATTAATTACAAAACAAAATGAGAATGGTTTGATTAAGGTGTGGGTTTGACCTTTAAATCATTTAAGTCTACTTTAGTTATGTAACCATTGAATTTCAACATTTTAGTCGCATACACATCTTAGTTAGTCATCCATACGACCAAAATAGCTTTGTTATATAAAGGTCATGCACAAACGTTTAAGCAGCGTTTTAATGGTCTAAAAGTTATGTTAAGATTCTGCACACGACGACGGTTGTCTTATGAAAACCTTTTATTTAACCGAAACGTTTATATGACCATTACATTGTCCAATAAACGTCATGGCTGGCAATAGTATCCAACGTCGTATAAGTTAGTTCTGATAACGTTTACTCAACATGTGCACTGACACCATTGTACAACGTCGTATAAGTTAGTCCTGAAAACGTTTACTAAACTTATGCACCGACACCATTGTACGACGTCGTATAAGTTAGTCCTGAAAACGTTTAATCAACTATATAATAAGACATTACAGTCACGCGACTGACCAGTTGTAAGCTATTTATCATAATAGTTAATTACATACTACTATATAACTGTTACATAGCATGAAGTCCTATAAGACTAGAATTATACGACGTTTTTGCTAGTTGAGAAGACACATTAACTGCTATTCTGTAAAATCTGAAATAGTTATTATTGAAGATACTTCTGTATAACCAATGAAAACAGATTTTTGACTCAGGCAGGCGCTGGAAGGCGCTTAATGAGACCAATGATGCAGCAAAATTTTCTAAAGTAACCGTCATGAGAAGCTATAAATACATAAAATTGCAAATTATACAACTATCAACTTTAAACTTAAGATTTCTAAGTTGATTTATGAATGAAGAAATTATCGCTAAACGTCATAAAATAATTTTAGTTGCAATGTAAACTGAACCATACGCAATTTCAGTTAAAGTTTTAAATCCCAAAGTATGAAATTTATCTCGTCTCATGGCGTTGACTTTATACACGGAGTGGATTACTCCAAGAGTTGTGTGCGCTCGGTACCTACCAGTCAGGCAGCACGTAGGATCAATATTAATGTGCGGGCTTCGGCTCAAAGGACAACAGTTTATTAGGGGGTGGAAGGGGGTCGAGCCGAATCTCACCTAATCTCACGTGGGGGAGAGGGGTCTCGGCAAATATCACGTAATTCTTTTCCGCGTCAAACAGTGTAAAATTGCGAAAAAACTGGGTAATTATTATAATATAAAAAAAAAATAAGCAAATTATGTTTATTTAAATAAATCGTACGCAATCAAGCGCAGATTAACGTATTACCAAAAAAAATACGCATTTCGAAACATCTCACGTTAGTTTGTTAGTTCAGGGGGGGGGGGGAGGGAGGATGTCGAGCCAAATCACATGACATCTCACCAAGGGTCGAAAAATCACCAAAATCCCCTAAACAACTAGCGGGTGTTTACTTCATCATTCATAATCAACTTCAACGTCCGGCACCAAACGGGTGTCTCTTACTAGGTATAAAATATCATTTTTTTATGCCAAGTTCATGGTAACAGCTGAGTTCAGAAAAATACGATTCCTTTGTAGAGGAGACCGCCTCTGTGATCAATAAGTATGTTACCGATGTTCAAATGTTATACTCGTTTGTAGGTAGTTTAGGCTTGAAGTAATTGCTAGTGACAAGGTCTTCTGTGGTCATGGACATGGGACACTGGAGTAAAAACCCATTCAATAAGAAAGTATTTGACTTTCAGCGAACTATAACTTTTTCAGGATTAGGAGTTGCCTTGACACGGTAATTATGTTGGTATAATATACAAACTCAACTGGCCACTCAACTAACGCACGATGTTACTTAGCTCATATAAAAATTTGGTCAGAAATTTATATTTGATTTGCAATACCAGATACCGCAGCTCCAGTGCCCGATTAAGCAAGCGCGGGGTTTGTAGCAAATTCTATCGAGGGGTCCTTATACTGCTTGGTCGGATCGGGTTCTGAAGGACAAAGTGGTAAAACAAAATAAGGGTAAAACAAAATAAATGTTTGGTAATTGTATATGATTACTAAATTATAATATGAATAATGTAGACTGTAGGTAAGGCCCGTACCTATTTATAGAACGTTTTTTCGTTACTCAGGGAGCCTAAAATGGACGCTTTGGCAGAATCATGCGTACAATTCATACAGCCCGCAATTCATCTGTTTGACAGCTGCTATTTAACATTAGACTTCACTATATTAATTCTTAATTTGTGGACCATTTTACGAAACTCCATACACAACTGTCAAACAGATGAGTTGCGGGATATGAATTGTACGCAGATCATAATATGATTCTGCGAAAGCGTCCATTTTAGGCCCCCAGTACTCAAGCATTACTTAAAACTAGATTCAAGCTATTGGATTGGTTGAATTTAGTCTTAAGTAATGCTTGAGTACTGATCCGAGTAATGTTCTTTAAACTAGTGTTCTATAAATACGACTACGGGCCTTAGTCTTCTATAGAAATAGACAATTTCAACATTTTGAATCGAGCCATTTCAATTCTGCTACGCATCCACACTGAGTATCGAGGATCGCTCTACAAAATGTCTGACGTGTGCCAGCAGGGTGCTGATTATCGGGCCGATTCAAATTCTAAATACATTTATACGAGCCACTTTTTGTAGAACGTGCGTTTACCTTGTTTCGTATACCAACGATAATCGGAAAAGGTGTTACGTTTCACGTTTTTGTGACATCCAGTAAATTCAATTATTCTAATTGATTATTGGTGAAAAATTACCCTTTATAATATTGTAGTCTGTGGTGAAATTATAGAAACTCACTATTTAGAAAAATGCCCGTTTCATTAAGTAATGCGAGTACAGACGCCAGCACATCAAGCTACTACAATCTGTCAAATTTCTTTAATAGATTTTCTACTTTATTTCTACAGTGTAAGGTTAAAGTTTGATTGGGAAAATTTGACAGTTTCGGGTAGCTTGACCTGCTGGCGTCGGTACATCCACTTTATACACAACCCCATAACTAGAGAATGGGCAGCAGCGTTTTCTATGCATTTTAACACCATACTGCGATCGCCAACCCAGCCAAGCGTGGTGATTATGGCAAACACCCCTCTTGGGGATGGTCTATGTCTAGCAGTCTTGTCTAGTCAGTCTAGGAAGTATTTCGGCTAAATTCAATATTAAGTTTCACTCAAAAAATTACGCTCAGGCGGAGGTGGGCGGTTTTTGTATACGCGGGGCCCCCTTTTGCGCGGGGCCTGTAGCAATTGCTACGGGTTAATCTGGCACTGCGCATCTCACAATTCACATCAAAGGTCCTAACTAGTCTTAAGCATGCTAACCGATCTATAAACAAAACGATACACGTAAGTTCAAAACAATAAGCCTTAAGTCTAGCTTATAAAGACCAAATTCCATTGAGCAATATCTTGGATCATTATTCCAAATCAGTCGCATATCAAATTCACGACGGTCAGCGTTGAGCAACTTCTCATAGCCTTACATAAGGCTATAGTCGCACTATTATAATTCCAAAGATAACGCTTAAAGAGGTGCCAACGATTTGTGTAACAGAATTTTCTGATTGGTCTGCTACATTGAGTTTTCATTTACAGCATTTTCGAGATAGGAAGCCGTAGGTACTCAGTGTTTTCCGTTTGTAAGATGCATAAGTATAGCATACGCTTATTCAGCCTATAATGTTCCCACTGCTGGGACACAGGCCCCCTCTCTTTGAGAGGGAGTGGGCTGCAATATACCAGCGGGCCCATTTCGGGTTGGTAATGTCACATGTCTTCGAATTTTAGGTTCTAGTTCTAGGACATGCCGTTTTGCTCAAGACGTTTTCTTCACCGTTTTGAGAGTAGTGGTTATTAAATTATTTACACAAAGTAAAGCACTTGCCTGGGTTCGAACCAGAGACCATACAACCCCGGTTAAGACCCCTTCGAAAGGGTAAGCCGTTTATGAGGTTACCTTTATCATGATGTAAAACTCCCTGAATGGGTTCTACGCATGAAACCCAGAAAATGGGTTATCCGTTCAATATGAATAACCCTGCATTGAATGGGTTTTATACTTGAAACCCAGTGAAAGGGTTACACGATAACCCATTAAATGGGTTCTTTACCTACTTGAAACCCAGTGACATGAAAAAATCATAATATTATGTAATTTTGATATATCCGCCCAGCTAAGCTAAAATGAACTCAATCTTACATGCAATAATGATCAATTGATCATAGATCCTTATTTACCAGCCGCTCGGTAAGCAGCCACAAAGGCGCCCGCGCCGCGCCGCCCGCGCCGCCGCCGCCGCGGTCGCTATTTCATTTTGCAACCTATGCCCAACATCGAGAAATCATGTTACATTGCTCCAAGTCGGAATGTTACGCTGTTATCGTTTTTAAGAGTGGAAAGTGTAACCCTTTTGAATGGCTTAAATTAAGCGTTTCAAACCCACACCGTATGGGTTTCTATCGAAAACCCTTTCAACGGGTAACCAGAATTTGAATGTCTTATAATTTAAGCCGTTCAAAAGGGTTGCCCACATCGTATGGGTTTTTGATTAACTGCTTAGAAAAACCTTATCGAAAATCCTTTCAATGGGTAACCAAAATGGTCCCTGGTTCGAACCCACGAACTACAACTCGTAAGTTGGGGCATTACTGTGGGCCACCACACCACAGCGGGGCGAGCACGGCCTACTGTGACATGACTTAAGTTACACATTTTATCACAGTTTGAGCGATAAAACTGTTTTGTCATAAAATGCTAGTACCTGCAAATTGACATGACATAATTTACCATGTCTTGTCACAAACGTCTTGACACGCCGTGCTCGGCCCGCTGCTTTTAAAAGATGCGCCACCTGTTAATGCGGAAAGAAGACCATCAGAAAAGTTAGTGGGAAAACGGTTTTCAATGATTCACGATGAAGGGCCTGCGTACCTATAGTATGGTAATCAGAAACTGAGGACCATACCTACTGTAGACTATAAAAGGACCAAAGGAAATAAGATAAGATGTCACATGGATTTCCGGAAACGACTGTAATTATGACGGGATCCTGTCTGCTCATCCAGTGAGGTGTGGTAGGAACAACGGCATTTTTTTTTTGGGTGGTTAATTATCCAATAACTTCTCCCGGTCTGCGGCGGAGAGTGTCAGACTTTTACTGACTAAAACCCACTCGTGTTCCTTCCGTTGCCTGTGTGCCAGGGCCACGATACGCCTACCCCGGACAAACTCGCAACCCTGGCAGGCATTGGCCCTAACGGACCCCGTCAGTTGGTGCTGACATCTCTTTGAGGCGCGCGTGGAACCATCCAAACCATGGCCTGAACTAGGGCCGGACGCGAGAGATCGCCACCGCCGATCGCCTCCGTGAGGACACGGTGCTCCGCCCAAGCCAGGCAGACCTCGACCCTATGCTCCACCGTGTCCTCCGGGCGATCCCCTCAGTGGTGATATCCGAGCGTTTCCTCCCGCTTTATCCTGAACAGGAACCTGCCGAAACAACCGTGTCCGGTGTAGACCAGCGTCAGGCTCAAAGAGGGGACTTATCGCCACAATTGTGGAGTACCCAGGAACAAAAGCTGATTAAGGAATAATGTCAAAGACATGGACATCAGCATCCTCCTGTGTAGTACTACAAACTTCAATAAAGGTAATCGGCTAATCGCTAATTCATTTACTATATATTATGACTATTTCCTCTTTGATAGATTCATTGTAGCCGTAAGAAATTGTCATTTCAATGCTAATAATATTTGATGATGATTTTAGAATAATGGAAGAGATTTGGAATAAAGTCGGGGCATCCCTTGATATGTCCGCTTCTCTAAAAACAACGCAGGTCCCTACCGTATAAAATATTAAATTAAATGTCTATAGGGATTATAACAGGTCGACAAATTACCGTTAAATCGGTGAGGACACCGATAACATTATGCTGCGCGACCACCATTCTGCCGTGCATTGCACATTTACGGCTCGAATTGAAGTCGGCGTTCTTACATTAGTTGCTAAGCGTTTAGAGTTCTAGATACTCGTAAGATGCCAATGGCAAATGTTTACGATGATGATTCTTATAATGGCTTCCTCAATAGCAATTCCAGCCATTACACCTGGACTAAGTGAGGCATGACTGATGTAGACCTGTTTTTATGAAGATCTAGTTAACTGCCTCTCATGCATTAATCTTAGTTTTAAATGTAAATCGTGCTTGTAAATTGTATAAATTACCGGCTGATGTGAGAAGGAAGACGATTGAGATGTGTTTAAAAATAAATAAACATATTTGAGGTGTTGCGCGGCCATTACCTACTAGAACTTGTTCCGTAATTAGAATAAATAATGTAATTTTTTTTTTTTTCATGTCGTTCATAATGTATGCACTGCCTACTGAAACAAATGCTACCTGAAAATGAATTAAAGTTTCACAGCTGAGTAAAGGCTTCTACATACCGGGGCGACTTGTCGCGCGACGCGACGCGACACAAAGGCACCGCTCGTCCCGCAACACGCGGGGCCTTTGTGCCGAGTCGCGTCGCGCGACAAGTCGCGCTGGTATGTAGAAGCCTTAAATATAGACGACCTCTATTATAGGTGAATATTTTTGGTCCTATCGTCACAAAAGGAACAGATGTATTAAGCACGCTGTAAATTACACAACCCTGGAATAATCTTATCAATCAAAATTATAAACCAAGGTGCAGACGACAATATGACAATAAATTAAACTGCGTATAACAAAAACGCATAGACTATTAGATAATACCGTTCCCAGTCTGCAGTTATTATAATTATGTAGATTTATTCAAAGATTGGGTATACCATGAGTCGCTATTTAGTTAGTTTCACTTTTTTAATTTCGATGCAAGGATTTATTTGATAGTTTTTCCAAAATTAGGTAGTTTTGACAGTGTTTTATTTTTTTGTAGTATTGTTGTATCCACATTGTAGATACATAATACCTATTTTAGTAAATGTATGTTTTATTTTTTTATCTCTTTTCAATCATTTAATTACACACCCACCCTAATTACACCACAATTTAATTTAAAATTCAAATAAAGGCCCTAGTTCACAGGTTTTATGTAACTTACTATAAAATGCATATTTTTTCTACTACGTAATTATGTAATGCTAAATAAAAACAGCGGTCTCGTCGTATGCGACCGTAAAATCATTTACTTACCTACTATTTAAACTCGATTGTTTATCGTTCACTAAGATACTTCGATTTTTGTGTGTGTTCCTCTTCAGCCAAGCGGGGCCGCGTAGCCAGGAATTTACTTTGGAAATAAATAATTTCTGATTTTAAGAGAGGTTTTCCGATCTTAGACTATATAAAGGTCTGAATTAGAATTCACAGTTCAAATTGATCTTCATCAATTTGAACTCTGAATAACACTCTGGATATCTATAAGTTCTTCAGCTTAGTTATCAATTTCAATAAAACCTTATTTCTCCCTTCCCGCCACTTTCCAACCATGATCAAAAACAGGGACGTTCATTTAAGGCTACTTTAGGATAATGGGGCCGCTATGGAGAATTTAAAATGCAAGTGCGAGCGAACCGAGCTCGAAAATTTTAGCACCCCGGCTGCGATAGGTTAGACTCTCTCAGAGAATGCTGAAGTTGCAGGAATTCATTCAATTCAAAGTCGAGTCAAAAAAAAAATTGAGTATTGTTTTTGTAGAATGTAATTAAAGTACGCCTACGCGAAATGGAGTACAATTCTCTATATTAGAGGACGGAGTACCCTAGGTGGGTCGAGCTCTGGACGAGAGACGATAAGAAAGAACTAAATTTTAGCGAATAAAGCAAATAGCCGTAAATTAAAGCAAATAGCCGTAATAGGTATTATAATTTTACATACATCATCATCAACTGAGCTGAAAGACGTCCACTGCTGGACATAGGCCTCCCCCAAAGAAGGGGGTTTGCCATAATTGCCACGCTTGGCAGGCGGGTTGGCGATCGCAGTATGGTCTTAAAATGCATAGAGAACTCTGCTGCCCATTCTCTAGTAAGTCCCTTAGGCGCCTTTTACGACACCCACGAGAATAAATAGGATGGTGCTATATTCTTTATGTCCGTATACATACATATTTACATACATAACTATAAAAGGCAATCGACGTGGATGATCATCACAACTAAAACCGTGACATCTCTGGATTGAAATTCTGGTTTCCCCCATGTCTCTGGCCTTGCAGTTAAGGATTAGTAGATGATATACGCCACTGATTCTCGAACGTGAATATAGAGCTGCAGGTACCTAATCTGTAATTGACTGATGATGGCAGTAGCTTTCTGGAAATTGATTCATATACTTTCATACACAATACCTAATGTTTGAAATTTAAAGACAGCGCGGATTAGGTACTAGCCTACTGATAACTTCAACCATCTTATTACAAAACAAGATTTATATTTTGACATGGCCTAAACTATGGAACCAGTTTTTGTAATAAGAACGTAACAGTGATTGAAATACCGTTCTTTATACAAAACTGAAAACTTAGTTCGGTACTAAGACGTGTTTCTATCTAGCTGGCCCACCTGAGCCACATCAACGAAACCGATGTAGACTGTTAGCTTATTCAATGTACCTGTCTAATCAAACGAAAATATTCAATGTACCTCCGACAGTAAGACAGAAATGGCGTTTCATTTCGGTTTCTATCCAGCGGGGCCCTCCGTTATTCTATTGCTTAGAGACTTGAAAATGCTATTGTAGATACTCCTTCCAATGTACCTTTCAAATTATTCATTTATTTTCATAATCTTTGGATATTTCAGCAGAAATTACATTCGTAGGTTTTTTTCTATCCAGCGGGGCCCTTTTTATCCTTATTATTTACAAGTGAAAGTCGCACGCCAAATTAAAGCATTTTCAATGTACTTACAGGGATTAATGCGTTTGTTTAGTAACGATAAGTACATAATTGTATTTTTAAATAATAAACTTATTGGAGAACAATTTAGGTACCTACGCGTGAGTTCCATCAAATTGTAAGTTTCAGATAACGCACCGACCGCCTGTGTCCTAAAGTTGCATCAACTGGCTGATAGTAAGCTAAGTCAAAAGTAACGTAATAAATTTAATTTCATGTAGGGTCAGCAAAATAGTAGCATATGAAACTATTAACTACTTATCACCTGTTATTATAAAACGAGTGTAAAGTATCACATGAGTGTTTTAATAGGTATGTGAGTAGTTTCTTCAACTCATGCAAAATCATTAAAACAAAACATTATAATTATTCATCTTCAAATCATCATTTTCAAAAAAACACTATTTAGTATCGTAAATCGTAATTATGGCGCCCAAATTCAACATTCAACCGCGGGGGTACACGCCACATCAGCCGATCAGCTGTTACGATGACGCGCCACCATTATAACTACAGATAATGTAAAATCAGTGGAGCGAATCTAGTGCACATCTCAAATTTTGGACTCGACCAAGTACAGAAAACAATTGATTGTATTTAAATTCATAGATAATTATTGTTATTGCGCTGTATCAGTATGACTTTTAAGTTATTTCGATTGTCGACGGCAAAACCTATGAATTTAGAACTCATTGGTCTTGGTCAAGTTGTTCTACTGGAAAAAAAAGTTATTATTTATAGCATTTTATGGGAAAGTGTGCATGTCTAAATAACTTTTTAATTTTAGTTGTACGTGGATAAAGTTTTGTTTTCTTAGCTAGAATTTTACGTTATGAGAGCAGATAAAACATTAAAAGGTGAAATACCCTTTCAAACAAAAAAAGGATTTTCAAAATCGGTCTATAATTGACGGAGTAATCGCGTAACAAACATACAAAAAAAGAAAAAACAGCTGAATTGAGAACCTCCTCCTTTTTGGAAGTCGGTTAAAAAGTCATTTTTAAATATAAATAAAATAAATTGCCACTTCAATGTATGTTTCATATTTGAAAAAGTGATATACGATCGCTTTCATAGCGCAGTTTCCGAAAAACTCTGTACACTGACAAATTGTTCCAGCGATAAGCTAACTCGAAAAGTACCTCTTGTGCCTCTTGACTTACAGCTTCTAAAAATGCGTGGTATTTCTTTTTTAAACGAAGCCGTTAATCTGGGCATCACTTATGCTGGAACAGTGTGGTCATGATGGTTGCACTGGTATTAAAAAAATTGTATACGAAGTACAGAATATGGTAGCATTCGATATTAATGGCATCAATGCAATTGATTTATCAGATGTTCCAAAACATTTATTTCTGAATCAAAAATAAACTTACAAGTTAATATCTGTAATTCAATACTGCCCTGGTATAGGCGACATTGGCCATTACAAAGCCCACTGTTTACGTCAAAATGGCAGTTGGGAATGTCATGACGATCCTGGACGCTATAGTAAACGTTCTCCAAATAAATAAAAAAATTATACCGCAATGCGTAATTTATGTGAAACAATAGTTTATTAATTTGAAAAAATATACCGTGTCAAAATAATATATTCTGTGTGCATTATTATTTTATCTACGTTGTCATGCTGACCTTACTTTTTGTTAACAAAACTACTAAAGTGAACATATCCTTTTTCACCGTTAATTATTATGTTTATCACAAAAAACGCATTAATCCCTGTAATTACATTGAAAATGCTTTAATTTGGCGTGCGACTTTCACTTGTAAATAATAAGGATAAAAAGGGCCCCGCTGGATAGAAAAAAACCTACGAATATAATTTCTGCTGAAATATCCAAAGATTATGAAAATAAATGAATAATTTGAAAGGTACATTGGAAGGAGTATCTACAATAGCATTTTCAAGTCTCTTTTACTGTCGGAGGTACATTGAATATTTTCGTTTGATTAGACAGGTACATTGAATAAGCTAACAGTCTACATCGGTTTCGTTGATGTGGCTCAGGTGGGCCAGCTAGATAGAAACAAGTGGTACTAAGTTGTTAGTTTTGTGTTAGGAAATTTACCATAGTCGGAATAAGTTCCAAATTCAATAATGGCTCCATGTTTTGAACCTGGGTCTGAAGATAACCTTGTTTTGTAAAAAGGGGGCTAGTGTTTCAAAAAATTGCACTATTATTGTAATAAATAGAAAAAGGTCTGCAAAAGCCAATGGCTATGAATAGAAAAAAGCCCATCCTTCATAACGATGATTTCCTTATCGTGTCTCAGTCTAAGATTTATTTAGAAGACATCTTAAAACTCATTTTGCTCCAGGTTAAGAAACTGCAACCTCAGAAGTGGTGCCATAAACCTCCAGGGCCTGCACGACTGTTGAAATTATTTCTATCTCAACGCTACAAAATTTACGAGCATCTTTGACATTATCTATGTCATAATGTCAGTCTCCGAGTAGAAACGCAGGCGCAGGTAGAAACGCGTTACGGAAACGGAGGTAACAGATACTAATCGCATATTAAACAAAGTGTGTAACTGAGTTTATGTTGACTTTTAAGTATTCTCTCCACAATTTGAACGTTGGCGATAATATAAACGGGTGGTGTTTGAAATTTTAATGGGAGGTTGTATTATTTAATCGGGTGATAGAAAGATGGCTTACCTAATTTTCATCATTAATAGGTTTTATTTCAATAACACCCTAATTACGTAACACACTATCAATCACAATCGAATGATTTTGGAGGATTTTTTAAAAATTTAATTTAGATTTAAAAATTTAATTTATTCACCAAAATAAGAACACGTATTACAGAATTTAATAATAACAATATACACTAAATAATGGCTTAAAGTTTTTAATATACAAAGTTTGGGACTATCTGCATCCGAACTAGATGGTAAACCTGTATCTCGAATTACATTTGATTCCAATAAATAAATTGTGAACAATTAGTAGCCATGTTTAAGTTTAAGTTTGTATACATAATAATATTGCCATGTAAGAATGTATGTGGAAAGTATGCATGTGAATGTATAAGAAAAAAATTACCTAAGTGTTGAGTGAGTGAGTGTGTGTGTGTGGGGGGGTGTGTGTGTGTGTGTGTTTGTGTGTAATGAGAATATTGCTAATCCAGTGCTTCATATGTTCGAAAAATTTGTCGAAAAAGAAGAAGATCGTATCGAGTCTCCGTATCAAACCGAATTGAAATCCTTCCCAATTCATTTCGATTCTTAATCGACTTTCCCTAGTAGCGGCGTATGGTAGTAGTTTTTATATGATAGCGGTCGATCAACTTGGTTTAACGGTAAACCAAGTCATGGGCACCATGCACTACAAACTGGCTTACATCATTCTTGATAACCGGAAACTGATACAGCTAAAGGTTTTTTGTAGTTACGGTTTTTTCTTGATTGGTATTAGTTCTGCTCTAGTTATGTCGGTTTTTCTTCAGTCTGATGATCTGTGCGCTATTGTGATTTTCTGTGTGTCCTAGCTTTTTCCCGGAAAGTTTGGTTACCTACAGGTAGGGCATGCAGATATTCGGCCCATTTTACTATCCGGATATTTCGGATACTTCCAGAACACTATCTGGATAATATGGATATTTTGGATACCAGTAAAAAGTAAAACTTACGTCTCCAGTCCACATTTTTTTTGCAAAAACTTGCTAACAATTGTCAAGTTATGCTTATTTTACTAACGAATCATAAAAAAAAAAAAAATTAACACAACAATGTTCAAGACTATAATTATCTTCTTTAATAAAAAGTTTACAATTAACCTATAAATAGGTACTTTTTTTAATGAAAACAATGAAATAGAATATTAATAACGTAATTACGTTACGTACTGAAATAAGTGATTAAGACGCTGACAACAGGTAAACCGCTGTCACTGTCAGACTGCATACAAAAGAAAGACAAGCGCGATGGCACAACGCTTGTAATTCATTGCAAAATATGAAGCAATTATTTGTTTACTCAAAAATGAGTTGAGTAATCGAAAATAAAAAACAACCAAGTTCTGCATACAAATAAGACGTTCTTGTTATTAACTAAATAACAACCGTACGTTGATATTTAATACTTACAGATATTTTGGATTGACACATTTAGTTTACCGTTAATTTGTTACAATTACAAGTTTTTTTTTCTAATCGTGTTTCGGTTACAACCAAGTTCTGAGAAATATGTTCAAGAATAACATATATTTTTTCCGTTACCACAAACTATATAGATTTGGCAATTTTTTTGTTTAAGACAAGCCTACTTTTATCATTTGCCTATTGTCAGCGCCTTAAGTACTCATTTCAGTCTTATGAATTGAAACGGTTAAAGTATACGTATATAATAATTTCAAAGAAATAATTTTCTAGCAATTCGTTATGTATGAAACATATTTAAGTTATGAATTTAAAAAAATCTAACGATTTTTTTGTTCTCAAAAATCTTCAATTATGTATATTGAACTTGTTTTAGAACAGAAAATCGTTAGATTTTTAGATATCAACCCATCACATTTGTGGACTTTTGCTAGCTAACTCAATTTAACCCTGTATAATACATGATAATTTCTTATTCACTAAGTGCCATCTGTGGTAAAAATAGGAAATCCACAAATTGATTTGCTTCTTGATTTTAACTTTTCGACACTCTTGATTTTAAATAAATAGACCCTAGAGATAGTGCAAGATCATTTAAAAAAAAACAATAATTTTTTCAACATTTAAACATTTACCTACCCGAAGATAACAGGGGTAGTTTTGAAGAAAAAAGCACTTGTTTAAGCCACGTAAACCAAAAAAAAAAAATATCTGGGAGGCAAAACAAACAATGTTCAGTACCATGAGATAACATTGTTTGTTTAAAAACAGTTCAACTCACGTATTACGTATTCGTGAACACCTATTAGAAGCGAATAAATTGCTATGAGATATAAATTTATCAAATGAATGTATTTCTTGACAGTTTTGTGATTAATTAATATAATGGGTCGTTTTTGTAACTTAAATAAAATGATTGCACCTACCTGTAGGTACCTAATAAGGAGCATAACATTTATTGTATTTACTAACTAATACCTACAGGAAACCATTTTATTTCAGACTAAAATATAATTATTTTAAGAAAAGCAATAGATAAGGGCTCAATAAATCTGCAATGGCAAATTGCTATCAGCGTACGTAGTGGCGCCAAGGCTGTATCGAGTCAGAAAGCTCTAAAGCCTTTCAGTTGTAATCGAGCCGGGATAGAGCGCGGACAGCCGAGCCGCCGCGACGTTAAACCGCGAGTGCGCGTTCGCGGTTAACTCGCCCCGAATGTTCAGTGTTTTCTTAGGATTTGTAACTTAAACATTATGGTTTGCGTTTTTGGATTGCATTTAATTTAGAGACTAGGTAATTTTTCTGCTGTTTTGATGTGTTTCCGGGAATTAAAACTCAAATTAGATACACACGTAAATTTTCAGCATTCCGTATCTACGTCGTACTTATTTAATATGAAATAATATAATAGTTGCTATGAATTGTTTCTGAATTAGATAGAGAAATTATTAATTTCAAACTCAAACTCAAAGCATTTATTTCAATTAAACCATTGACAGGCACTTTTGAATTGTCAAGAAGTCGGTCAGTTACAAATATGAAGCTAGTTGCCCATTCCAAATAGTAGGTTCCTATGGAGAAGAACGGGCAAGAAACTCCACGGACACTCTTTTAAATTAAAATATTGATACAAAATATTGGTTACATCATTCTTATTGAAGTTAAACATGTGAGAACGATGCAATACGTCAAAAGCGTCCGTGATAAAAAGATAACAATTCAAAACTAATTAACACGTTTCCTGTCCCAATACAAAAATGCACAATTGACCGACAAGTCCAATAGGATTTTTTTAATAATTTCCCCGAGTTGCCTGGATTTATTTAATTGTCTCGGCGTTTTTCTTTACTTTATGATCGTACCAGCACGTCCAATGCAGCAACAGTACAGTTCCAGCACGTCCAGTGGAATTATTCGCTTTAGAACTTGTATATGTCTCCTGACGCACATATAGCTCAGGAGCGTATAAGTGCTTTTCAAGCGCACGTTTCCTGAACCATAGGTGGCTCTGTGGACAGTGAAAGTGTTAAGTATATAAATCTGCCCAACGCATCGGAGAACATAAGTGTGATGTTCTGTTTATGTAGATATTTGCTAATTTAGATTTTTCAGTGAAGTTGAAAATATCAAGCAAGTAAAAAGTGTTCAGATAAAATGAAACAACAAAGAAATAACGATGCGTTTTACAATATGTGTTTATTTGGCAATTTTTTACAAAATTACATAATAGTATTTCAGAAAATTTTAATACTCAATACCTTTATTGCTATACCATAATATGTACTTAGGTGGTAACTTATAATTTAGATCATTATGGACCCTGTAGGGCACAGCAAAAGGGTACGAGAGAGGAAGCCCTGTTTTAGGAGATCATTATTAAGTTGTTGTTGTTGTTGTGTTAAATGTTTTAATTTACATATAATCATAGTCAGGAGATCGCGAAATAGATACCAGAACAATAAAAAAAAAAAAAAAAATAGAAAAAAAACTAATGGAATGAAAAGAAAATGGTAATAGAATGTTTCCTTTCGGTACACAATTATGCGAACATAAGCCTCTTAAGCCTCTGACAATGCAGTTCTCGTATTTTATGCAGCGTGCTAACATTTAAATCTTCGTGAGACATTCGATTGACATATTTAAGCTATATACCTGTACACCAAGTCTCATTTAAATATTTTCACCAGCAGTGAGGAAAATAAATGCTTCTCTTCAGCTAGTGTTTTAATTAACAGAACGATTTTAACGACTAAGATTTCATTAATGAAGTTTCTAAAAACGTGTTGTCGTAGGGGACAGAAAAACCTCTAATTTATTGATAGTACAGCAATTTATAAAATTGTTTAAAACCAATGATGAAAATGTTAGGAAGAAAGTGAAAACTAGTACGCAATGTTTTTAAAATCCGTATTCTCGATCTTTAGATTTAAAATCATCTCTTCAGTTTACTGGTCAGATATGTACAATAAATCTAAGATAATAATGCATATGCTCAATTTATAGCAGGTACCAAATTAGCTCTCATGAATGCAAAACGCCTAAAGGCTCAGACAGACAGGCGCGACGCGACACTAGTAGCACAAATTTTATGAAAACTTCTTGGAAAATGTTGCGCTGCCTGTTGCAGTTGCACCCGCGATATCGTGCCAGTCTGCACGAGTCTTTATATGTTTAATACAGTCAATTTCATTTCCTGCCTTCACTATTTCTGTGAGTTCCGATTGATTTTATAACCATCATCTCATCTCAGCATCCAACCGTGCATATTTCGTTAAAATCTGGTGCATCAAGGCGCCACGGTATTACACAACAAATAATTTCAAAAGCAATTTGTCTATCGTCTTATATGTAGGCTTTTCCTAAATCATGTTGTAATGCACTTCCGTCTTCCTAGATATATCTCTACCAGCGGCATCCATCTTCAGGTTTCCTAGGGTTGACCAAAATAATAACAATGTGTTTGGTCGAGCATGTCAAAAATGGCAAAATGTTAGCAGTACTGCGTCAATGGAACAAACAATTTTTTCAAAAAGTAGTTAAAGATTGTCCTTTGATTAACATGATCAGGGGCTTTTAGAAAACCTTGTGGGTGCTCGGCACCCACTATTTACATGTCGTGTGTGGAGCCCCCCAAGCACCCACGGAGTCGGCGCCCCTGAACAAGATACATTTGTACCAATTAGCCTGGGATTTTCCATTATGTCACGGACTTAAGACGCATATATATGCCAGTGACCGTTAGTGGTTAGCTTGCGTGTTTTGTACTGAGCTCACGCAACGCGTCGAACGATCAGCCAGTAATAGGACTCGCCCATCAAGGAGCGCTGTCCCCAATTTGATGCATTATTAATTTATTATACACAAAACAAAAGGTATTTTAATACAACTTTAACTAAAAGATCAATAATTAAATTATCTTTAAGTTGGTGAAGGTTTCAGAAAAATACGCTTGGCAGATGTTGCACCATTCGCAGTTTTTTATCCGCGTTAGACATAACTTTACAAATTAATTTCACTATGTAATATAAACATAATCTAAAATATTCGTATATTAAGTTATTGAGAAAATGCTCTAATTTAACATATATTGTTTTCAAATCATTAACACTTTAGACGTGATATTCAGTATAAAATAATTAAAAGTCGGTTAACGTTGCCTTAGAGAAGAATATTTGAAGATCGTCACCAACATAAAATATTGCATGAACATGATGCAACAATATGCCCCCGAATGTCAGATGAGCAGTAAGTATTACAGTCCTTGCTTCTTCTTAAAGAAATTAAGTGAAAACTATAAGGTTGAATGTCCTTGCTTCTCTTGCTTATCTCGTGTTGCCACGACAATAGCTCATGTCAGGCCTATAAGATAAGCTAGTCAGCAAAATTGCTGGCGGAACTGATTGCTTAGAGACTAGAGTGCGCTAGCCAATTTACTTCTCTTTAGAGGACAGCTAAAGATAATTGATCATCGAATATTTATTTGGAGAGAGACCTTCCCCTTAGCACTTATATTTACGAAACAATTTCGGACTTGAAAACTGTTGCAAAATCTGTAGCTTCATAATTATTATAATGTAAACATCGCTCACAATTTTTTTTTTCTTGCTTTTTTTAAAAACTTTGCCCCACACTAGGAATTTTTCCTGTACTGTGGGTGCGCTTACAAACATTTAAATTCACATACACAAACAGCCAGACCCGGAACAACTACTTGTAGGTCATACAAATATTTGTTCCGTGCGACACGCAGTGCAGCAGTCAATCGCTTAACTAACTGCGCCAACCGTGCCTAATTAGTTGCCATGAGACCCTAATGTTTTAAAAGTGGAACAACTTATACAGTAGCAGAATCTATTTACACACATTTCGCCAAAAACTTGAAACTTACATAATACCCACATTGTTTTGAATATCTCTCGCTCTCTCGCTTTGAAATATCGCGCTCTATGCCTAATGGAATTTGCAAACGAAACTGGCATTAGGGCTTTGAAACTAGCATTAGGGCTTTGAAACTCGCGACAAGCTAAGTATTATTTTACGTCACCATCGTCGTAAAAGACCCTCAAAGATCTGTAACGTATAAAAAAGACACGCTTTAGGAAGGTCACTCTAAATTAGTTCAAGAACAGACCAACCTCGGAATCACAAGTTTGCTAATATATTTTTTTAAACGTCTTTTAAAAGCTGCATGCATAATATGTTAGAATCTTTCCGGATTCCCATTGGGGAACGTTCATATCATCAAAATTAAAAGTACTTCAAAATAATATCTAGTTAACGAGGCTTAAAACGTAAAAAAAAAAAAAAAAAATGTATTTTATCCTTAATGTTGTTTTTTTTTGGCACGGACGTGACACAGTGGGGTTTAAATTTCTGTAATTTTTTGCCTAGGACGCACCATTTTCGAGATATTTGAATTTATATTTTTATTAATTAGTTTAAAAAACCATACAAGCCGCTCGGTAAGCAGCCACACGGTATGGGCTTTTGATTAACTGTTTAGAAAAACTCAATCAGAACCCGGGTAACCAAATTTGAATGGCTTATAAATTAAACCGTTCAAAAAGGTTACCCATATCGGGGTTTTTGATTAACTGCTTAGAAAACCCCTATCGAAAACCCTTTCAATGGGTAACCAAAATGGTCCCTGCTTAAAACCCACTAACGCAAAAGTGCACACAACAAAAGAGATTATCCAACATTTGTTTAGCAACTGCCCAAGTATGCAGCCATTATTAAATCTGCCACACAAAAAGGTCTAATTAGAAGATGGAGCTGGCTTACAAAAGTTTTAAAAAGCCTTTTTCTGCAGAAGCTTTGTTACGTTGAATACGAACTGGCAACACTAATGACCTTTTCGTTTAAATAGTTAGTGAACATTATCTTAAACGGTTCTAGTTTGGAGATAGTTTAAGTGGTATTTATGTAAGTTTGATAATTTTGTTGGCGTTCTCGTCTCTTGTTGGTTTCAAAGGTACAGCTAATTACAAAAACCACAATGTTTGGCTCTGTGTATACTGGACCTAAGGTCCAAAAGCAGTGGTTAATGGTTTGGTCCTGCTTCCTCGTTTTGAATTTCCAAAACTTCTTAATAACTTATGTAACGAGGTGAAATAAAAAATATGTTATCTAAATTATAAGGTTTATATGATGTGACTAATAATAATATATTGAGAGATAAGATGTTCATCTATAAGATGTTCAATAAAGTTCATCTTTTTTCTTCAAACTGTTTTAAATTTATGATGCGTTCCTTATGACCGCCGACAACAGGTAAACCGCTGTCACTGTCAGATTGCATACAAAAGAAAGAGATGCGCGATGACACAACGTATGGCGTAAAATGCAAATAAAATCGTATATAATTAGATATTAACTAATTAATAAAAAATTATCCATCACCGAATGCAGTTTGGCATTTGAAATTTTATGGTATACTTTCTTAATTAAATTATGTGATTAGTTATACTTTCTTAATTATACTTATAACTTTTAACGAAGGGATAAACTGCTTTTAAAAATAATTAAAAGTTGTCTTTGAAGATTTTTTTGATGTATTATATTATGTTTAATTATGTTTTGAATACCATCATCGTATGCACAAAAGACTTGAAAATATCATACTTTTTTGTTTTGGAAAATATATTTACGGTTTAAAAGATACACTGATTTAATAAACCACATTTTTTACCATTTTAAGAAATCTCCGCCTTAAACAGTGTGTTCTTTTAAAGGCTTCTACAGACCAGCGCGACTCGCGACGCGATACAAAGGCACCGCTCGTCGCGCGACACGCGGGGCCTTTGTGTCGCGTTGCGTGTCGCGCCAGTGTGTAGAAGCCTTAAAGCTGTTCTAGTAAAGTACAAAACGACGCGACGTCTATAAATATTTGCGCAACCAATTTGATTTGGCGGCCCCATGTAGTGCTTTACTCAATTGTTACTCTGTAGGTCAAATACATGAAGTAATGTGATAAATTAGGCATTGTAATAGTAATGTATGAGTGTGTTTGATATATTTATAAGTCTTATTTTGCAAGCAACACATCGCATCGACCCGATTTATAGTCGGCCCGTACTCCTGACGCAAGAAAATAAACAACTGAAACATTCGTCTTTTGTCATTCTTTAAGACGCAGATATATGCCAGTGACCTTGAGTGGTTAGCTTGCGTGTTCTGTACTGAGCTCACGCAACGCGTCGTACGTTCAGCCAGTAATAGGACTCGCCCATCAAGGAGCGCTGTCCCCAATTTGACACATTATTAATCTATTATACACAAAACAAAAGGTATTTTAATAAAACGCGTATACTAAAAGACAAATTAATTTCACTATGTAATATAAACATAATCTAAAATATTCATATATTAAGTTATTGAGAAAATGCTCTAATTTAACATATATTTTTTCAAATCATGAACACTTCTCGTTTAGAAGTGATCTTCAGTGTAAAATCATTAAAAGTCGGTTATCGTCGCCTTAATGGCTAAAGCCAAATTATTTATAGTTTCAACACTTATATCACTACGGACAAAAGGGACTAGTTTTAAAGTGCTAAAGACTCCTGCACACAATAGGTGGAGTTACATGTCTGTTATTCCTTATGTAAGGTGTCCATCAAAGATGTTATAACAATCCTTGATGCTTTGTAGCAGTTCCAATTCATGTCAATACACTTCCTCAAATCACTTTTTGGTGGTTAGTTGATGAGATTGTTGGTTGTAATATCAATTACAGAAATCCAATCTTTTCAGTATTATACAATGATCTAGTTTTTACAATCTGCCGTTTCGTTGTCTTTTATGCAAGAGATTTGATTTTTGCACAGTCGGAAAAGCATCTAATATACCTACAATATCCTATGAAATGTGGCCTACCCAAATGTCCTTTCTTTGGTATTGTTCGTTGAATCGTTGAGCTCCTCAAGTTCTGAGTTGAGCTGCACGACTACTGACAAATGCGTGCACTGACTGGACAGGTCCCCTCAACCTGTGTGATTCTTTCATCAAAAGATCATTTCAGGCACCAATCTACATGGTCTCCACATGATCTGACCAAGATTATGTCTGGACTTTAAAAGAGACTGTGACCTCTGAGTTTGTTTCGGCCTTTCTTCTCAGAGTAGTCAGATACGAAAAGCCGACCTCATCTAGTTTTTTTTTGTTAATATGATTGACGTGTAAAAGTGTTTGTACAAACCTAATTACAGAAAATAAATCATTTATCATTTAAATAGTAAAGAAGATTCTTTCTTCGTCAGTGTTAAGAGGAATTTTACCATATTCACAAGGGACCTTATTATTTGTATTGGGATTGAAAGGAAAAAGACTGCGTTGTTAAGATTATAATATACAGATTTAAGATTTATCGAAGTGTACATAGATAGAGCCAGATCCTTATCTAAAGCTTATATTATATATGGCTAGATAATAAATGTAGCCTTTAAGTCTTATTATGTAGTTACTCAATACTACTTATCTGTAATATTCTAAAGTGTGACGGAAGAGATCTATTGTTAAGCTGTCGAAAAGTTACATGCAATCGCTCATGCAAACGCTGTGGCAAGTTTCAAAATATTTATTTGAATTCATTGTTTTTGGTAGCATAATTTTTTTAATGTATTTTTTTCAATTTTTCCTTTGAAATAATCTTCTTGGTTGCTTTGGTGCAATGGATTTAGAATCACTGCTATTCAAGTATTTGAAGATTTACTTTCATACATTCAACCATAATTTAAGAATTCTTTGGATCTTCATAAGTTCGTGTACCTATTTAGTATCCGGCTGGGTTTACTCATAGGATTTCCAAATCATCTTTATCTTATCTTAAATTAATCTCATACTCATTAGAGTATGCTTGTTCTAAATAATACGTAACGATCTAGAGCAAATATCCCAAATATGATACAAGTATCACGGCACTACACGGATTCCGTGTGGTGCCGTGCAAAAGAATAGCACCATCCCATTTCTTCCTGTGGTGTCGTAAAAGGTGACTAAGGGACTTACTAGAGAATGGGGAGCAGCGTTTTCTACGCATTTTAACACCGTACTGCGATCGCCAACCTGCCTGCCAAGCGTGGCGATTATTTATTATTTATTTATTTATTATAGTATTACCACATAGGTACATTTGTTTTTACAGATAAGAGATTTACCAATTTACCAATACAGATTTACCAATACAACAATGTAGTCATAATCTCCACATTCAGCAACCCCATGCATTATGGCAACCCCCCTTTATTGGGGTGGCCTACGTCCAACAGTGGACGTCTTTCGGCTGGAATGATGAATGATGATGAAGTATCACCGTCTGAAACACAGCATCCGATATTTCTAAGACTTCGACTGCTCTCAATTGCTTGTTACACATCACTGCTTTTAAGCTGCTCTTAAGCAAGAAGCAAATTAGCATTCACTTAAGATAGAGTAATCTAATTAGTGATACAGAATATTATGGGAAACATACTCGGTTAGGGATCCGTTTACATTACTTTGTAGTTATGATCTCTCATAGATACGGAATTATCTTGATGATTGTTATCATTAATGATCTCATTTACATGGATGATTCCTAGGTATTAGAGAGGCGCCTTTGAAATGATAGTTATAATCCTTGCAATTCATGTAATCAATGGTATTCGCTAGAGTTCGACTATTTTCGACTTCGGACTGCTACTAAGAAAATCCAAATAGAAAACCCAATAACACTATGCACGACCTGGGAATCAAACCCAGGACCTCATGCTCAGCAGTAGCATAATAGGCAATTTTATTTAAAAAATAATAGGCAAATTTATTAAAAAAATAATAGAAAATTTTATTTAAAAAATAATAGGTAATTAAAAAAAAAACCTTTTTCAGTTAATAAAAACTTTGGCTACAATGGAAGAGTTCTAACAGAAATGCTAATTAGGTAAAGCCCTAGCCCCCCTGCCCCTGCCTAGCCTAGGCTTAAGCCTTCAAGATTTGGTTCATTTCTGCTATTGGTGTCTTCCCAAAATGTAGCCAAAAACAATCGATCGTGCGTGATAACTTCAATTTCGGTCGGTATCTTTGGATCCAGAGAGATTACTGACAAATGCGTGCACTGACTGGTCTGGTCCACTCAATCTGTGTGGTTATTTCCTCAAAAGACCATTTCAGACACCAATTTGCATGGCCTTTACATGATCTGACCAACATTATGTCTGGACTTTAAAAGAGACCGTGACCTCTGAGTTTTTTCGGCCTTTCTTCTCAGAGTAGTCAGATAGGAAACGCCGACCTCATCTAGTTTTTTAAAATATGATTGACGTGTAAAAGTGTTTGTACAATCCTACTTATAGAAATAAAAATAATTTATCACAAAACAACCAAAAAAAGTGTTCCGAGCCGCAGCGGCATGGCGGCAGCACACATACCCACTTTTCATTCCTTTTACATTTCACTACAAGTAAAAATTATAGAAAAGAGATGGAGATCTAGAGATTTTAGTTTTTTGGCACCGACTTCCGAAATTAAAATAATTTTTCACTTAGTGTTAGTAGTGTTTTTTTTGGATATCGGTTATTAAAGTTTTTATTTTTCACTTTTTGTGGGTCAGTTTGTAATTTATCTAAGTTACAATAGCCTAATGTCAACTGCTCATCACCTTTTGCAAAATATTGCTTTTCCCAAAAAAAAAAAATTAACGTACCCTCCTTTTAAAAGTCGGTTAAAAAAAAGGTTGATATCGACGGAACTCACAAGTCAGAATGCGAGTTACCTTTGCTAACGTTTTTTATTCTCATCGCCATGCTTGTTAGTTTTTGCTATCAGTCTCACGACTAACGGTTGACGTAACAGCATTTTGTATCAATACGTTTGCTAGTGTTGCAGTTGCGACTTCAAATGATCTTATTAGGTCTGTGACTAGAATTAGGATAATTCGTAGTTAGAATCTTGCAAAATAAGGCGTGGGACACCATTATAGAACCTTTTATATTTGCATAGTTTCGAATTAACTCTGCTTCAGCTTTATCGTTTCCTAAATCATTTTGCGGGTATTTTGTGAAACCTTCAAATAAATCATTATTTACAACAAAAAAAAAATACGTAGATCTATAGCACCTTTTATATTTGCATGGTTTAGAATAGATTCTGGTTCAGCTTTATCGTTTCCCAAATCATTTTGCGGCTATTCTGTGATACTATGTAAATAAAATTAAATCCCTAACATGAATCATTATTTTCTAAAAATTACGTAGCTCTATAGCACCTTTTATATAATTATTTGCATGGTTTACAATTGATTCTGCTTCACCCAAATCATTTTGCGGCTATTCTGTGACACTATCTAAATAAAATGAGTTATTGTAAGCCTGCATCATCCTACTGCTGGGCAAAGGCCCATGACCCATGGAGCTATCTATGACTTCCAGCTCTTTAGATCTAGGCATGTGGACCACTGTACGTTTGTTTTCTCCAGTTTTCTCCTGTCCCACCGTCTACGGGGTCTACAGCGACGCCTTCTGACTGTGTCAGGGCTCCACATTGTGGTTATTATGGCCCATCAGCTCATTAGGCATACGGCAGACGTGGCCAGCCCACTCCCATATCAGTTTAGCGGCTTTTTGAGTTTGACTTAATAAATCCCAAAAATAAAATCCCTTTTCTGAAAATGACATGACTTTTATATTTGCATGGTTTAGAATTAATTCTGCATCAGCAGATATTTTGTGATCCGAAATAAAAAAAAACTTAAATAATGTGGTGGTCCAGTGTGTACGTAGGTTTGAACCCATACGGGCGCTTTACTTTGAGTAAATTATTTCATCACCACTGCTCTGAGAACGGTAAAGGAAACATTACATCGTGAGGAAACCGGTATGTCCTAGAACTAAAAATTGGAAGACATTTACTAACCCGTACTGGGCGCGTGGTGGATTACGGCCCACTCCCTTTCACAGAGAGGAGGCCTGTGTGCTGTGTCCCAGCTGTGGGAACATTATAGGCTGATGCTATAAGAAATCCATAATAAAAATATCCGTTGTTTTAAAAATGGCGTAATTCAAAAATTATTTAATTTACGTATTTGTGTTACGTATCTTGTATGCAGTAATATAATCTTGTCCCTAAGGAATTACAGTAGGTGTAAGTACTGAACAATAAATTGCTTAAACGGCCTATACTCAAGACAAAAAATTACATTGAATGAAGAAATCAGATACCAACATTGCCGGATGAAAATATTTTGATTTTTTTTACAATAAATTTGACTTACTGTCAGTTATTTTTGCGGTAAAAACTTCATATACCGTTTCATTGTGAATAAGCCTGAAGTTTCGTCATACATGTGTGTGTGTGTGTGTGTATGTGTTAGGGTACCTGAGGACCGTTATTTGATTTCGACTCTTAGGACCATACTATATAATTATTTACTTGGGCGGGTTATATGAAACCAATACGAGGTATACAGGATATTTAATAAATTATAATGGTATTCCGTCAATCAACCGAGTTACCTATGTTTTATGATTGTTAATTATTTTAGTCTTAATTTCAATTTTCTTCAATTTATTTTACAAATAAACTTATTAACTACGTGGGCGGATTATATGAAACCAATAAGAGGTATAAAGGATATTTAATAAATTGTAATGGTATTCCGTCAATCAACCGAGTTACCTATGTTTTATGATAGTTAATTTTAGTCTTAATATAATTTTCCTCAATTTATTTAGAAATATACTTGATGTTATCAGCAAAAGTATTTTGAGAAAGACAATGACTTTTTGTAATAATAATTCAAACTCACACTACAATATTAGTCGGTCTAATCGATAAACTTACGCGAAGCTCCACTTGTTTACATACATCATTAGAGTAACCATGCTAAATGGTACGAAATGTTTGCAAGATGTTAATGTAGCAAGTATACATATGATTTTTTTTTCTCAAATGTTTATATTATGTCCTATTTTGTTTCTTACCAACTGTAAAGCAACGGTTTTCTTAAATGGCGGTGGCCGTCAAATTATAACGGTCGTCATGAAAATCTGTCATTTTCACCAGGATTTAGAAAAGAAAGAAAATGCGTTTATTTGCGGTAAACACGCAAAGAAAGAACACAAACACGAAAAGGACAAGTTGGGGTAAAATACGCAAAATGGCCATCGCTCAGCATAATTCTGCGGACCCTATGCGAGACAGAGCCCCAGCACTGATTTTCAGGGACAGCCGGTGTCGAAAAAAGGTGTCAAAAAATGCTGTATATTTGGACAGCCGTTACTTACAGACCGTTCACTGCTTTCTTAGGAAACCAAAGCTTTTAACACAGACGGTCTAACAAACTAAAGAAACGAATACGAAATAGAGCCGTTTTCTATACCATCTACATCTCGCTACCGCTTATAACTTACACCGGCATTACAAGACGTAATCACAGCCTGTAAGTGGGTTAAAAATTATAGGTATTTGTTTCGACATTTCGGCGCAGGCGCAGACACAGAACGGTAACAAAGACCGTTACTTCGATCCCAGTTGTGGTGAGATTACGAGTAATGGGCGCCCGTTATCAAGTAGGTAATGGAAATAACTGATTTATAAAGGAGCCGTTGAACTAAGTTACTTTGCTGTAAATTGCGAGGACTTTTAGAAAAAATAAAAAAGTATTCAGTGAACTTAATAGAGACATATGTTTTGGAAGGGGAAAAAATAAATAAGGTCGATTTGTGATGGGAAGTATGTTCCTCGTGTCACAGATAATATAATCATCACAGATAATATAATACTACGTACCGTGTGAAGCTTCACGCACAATATTATATGGAACGTAGGAAATTACCTTTTTTTTTTTTGCCGGGGTGGAAAATCCTCATGGATGTCCTCCACCCTGGGGCGGGCGGAGGGGTCTGTCAGACTATTACTGGCTAAAAACCACCCCGGTGTTCCCTTACCACACTTGCACCCCGGATCTTGGGTTCTGGTGCGGCTTCCGCGATCCCCGGCCCGGCCCACCTCTGCACATCTGGGTGGAGAGATTTTTGACCCCTCTCTCCGTGACGTATGAAAGGGGACACCTCGGGTCCAGTATGATGATGTAGGAAATAGCCTACCCCAAGTCAAATAACTCTTTCTCGCACATTTACGTGATATCTCCGTTACTCAGCGGCGGAAATTTACCGGTAAATTTCGGGTTATTCAACAAATTCCTTAATAGATTAGCCTAACTATACTAATTAAATCACACTATAATAAATAAATACGAACTACTCTAAATTCCGGTGTTAATAATATTCACTAGTTTACAATGCTAATGCCTTTTATGGGTTGGATCTAGTTTCTTTAACAGTTCATTATCATAAGACATTATTAAATTATCGATTTATTAATTCATTTTATGCGTTTGGCTAGTTGCCCTTCGGCATATTATTCGATAAGTATATATATTTTGATTTATATATATATTTGAATAAGCTAATCACGAAATTTTCATAGAAACTTTAAGGAGATGATTTACTAACTTTTACTAATAGACATTAATTAAAAAAAATGCAGGTCGCGGGTATAAGCTAGAAATACATAAATAAAATGCTACAATACAACATGTCCCGGAATTAACGCACAACCTCTTAAGGGGTCATTGTACTCATAATTAAGAACTATGGGACCAAACCTAAAATAGCAAAAAATAAATTAGCTGTTCCCTACATTTATGTACGATTTACGAATAACTCATCAAAATGTAGGGAACACCTGATATTTTTCGATTCGATTTCAGTTTTGGTCCTATAGTAAAAGTTGTTCTTAATTATGAGTACAATGACCCCTTAAGAGGTTGTGCGTTAATTCTGGCACATGTTGTCTATGTAGATATTTATGACATAAGGAAGCAAAAAAACTTGACCTTTATCATCTGTGTCCTAGTGACTGAGTCTGTGTCCTAACTCCTGACATTATAAGTGTGTTATACAAGAGATACTCGTATATTTTCTAGATTAGACTAGTTCAAAGGTCAATTTAAGCCATATTAGATTTACGATAGAGTTACATTAATTAAATTATTAAGTGTTGAGTGTTCCTGTCTGTGTACTTTGTCATAAAAAACTTCCAGCATATTTGACTTCTCTACATAGGAAATATACCGAAAAAATGTACTCCTGTACATAGAGCTAGGGAAATAGTAGGAAGACATAGACTCCTGTACATAGAGCTTGGGAAATAGTAGGAAGAAATAGACTCCTGTAAGTAGAGCTAGGAAAATAGTAGGAAGAAATTGATTCCTGTACAGAGAGCTAGGAAAATAATAGGAAGAAATAGACTCCTGTACGTAGAGCTATGAAAATATTAGGAATAAAATGATTCCTGTACAGAGAGCTAGGAAAATAGTAGGAAGAAATAGACTCCTGTACACAGAGCTGGGAAAATACTCGGATGATTTGACTCCTGCACATAGAGCTAGGAAAACAGTCGGATGAATTTGACTCCTGTACATAGAGCTAGAAAAATAGTAGGATAAAAATTTGGGCAATAACTGGATTGATAGAAATAGGTTACGATAACGTAAAACCAAGGTGTCTTAAAAACGAAGTGGTGATTTGATTGGGCTCAACTGTGAGAACATTCAGTAAGTCCAGTGATGAGCAGTTTTTAATTAAATAAATGCAACCAAGACTATCGTAGCTTTTTTTTCTCAGAACCTCCCATTACAGCAGTTCCTATAAAACATTCCATCTATCATACTCGAAAAAAACACTAATGCAAAAGAACTAACAACAGACAAAACCGCAAGCAACGACTAGTTATTACAAAATAACGTAACATCTTCTAGGTCCGACGCACGACTGCACATAAATACTCCGGAGTCTAACCGACTGAGCACGAAAAAATAGATATAATTTATCGGAACAGAAAATCTCATACAGTTACATTGAAACGAAAAAAACTGTGTCACACTGAAAGTTATGAGACAATTATGTAATTTTAAAATCAGGTTTTTGATTTAAAACTGTAGTAATGGATGCAGTTTCGCGACTTGCAAAATTAAAGCAGTTTAGTGTCTATACAACATGTCCGAGAATTAACGCAGAACCTCTTAAGGGGTCATTGTACTCATCATTATGGACAACTTTGGACCAAACCTGAAATCGCTCTCATAACTTGTCAAAATGTATGGAACAGCCGATTTTTTTTTCGCGATGTCTTGTTTGGTCCCATAGTAAAAGTTGTTCATAATGATGAGTACAATGACCCCTTAAGAGGTTGTGCATTAATTCCGGGACATGTTGTATAGAGAGCAGTGGTGGCCCAGAGGTAACAGCCGCGACTTGCGAATAGGTCGTGGGTTCGAACCCAGACAGGCGTTTAGAGGCATGAGGAACAGGGTTTAAAGTTCACTCATCCTCTATAGAAGGGAGGATCCTCCGACCAGCCGGGTGTTGTGTCTGGTGGGCAAGTGCCCGACGGTTGATGTCGGGATGTTGTATATACGCTAGTCGCGCGGTAAACTCTGCTTGCGCGATGCAGGATTTTGCGTGACGTCAGTGTGACGCGTTGTTCGCATGTGGCGATGTTGATGCCGCTACACTTTGTGTAAATTATTACATGACCACTGCTCTCAAAACGGTGAAGGAATACATCGTGAGGAAACCGGCATGTTCTAGAACCAAAAATTCGAAGACATGTGACATCTACCAACCCGCACTGGGCCCGCGTGGTGGATTACGGCCCACTCCCTCTCACAGAGAGCAGGCCTGTGTCCCAGCAGTGGGAACATTATAATTATGGTACTTATGAAGTGTCTATATAGCAATCAGGAGTAAAGGCTTCTGCGTACTGGCGCGGACATTGTCACGCGACGCGACACCGGTAGAAAATTTTCCTTGAATTTTTCATATAAATTGTTCTACCGGCGTCGCGCCAATATGTAGAATCCTTAATACTCATGTGTGTATCTAATCGAATGATCATTCGTTTTTATAGCCATCATCTTTAACGATGTGAAAAAAACACAATAGTGTGTGTAACTGACTTAATACTTGCCTGTAAAACAAATAAAAAATGTGTTTGTTAAAATGTTTCATCACGATGTTCATTAATTAGGTGAACCGTTCATGTTTTTGTTACTTAGAAGCTTCAGTGATTATTAACAATAACTGACTTTTTGTCTTACTGGAGATAGACTAACTACAGTTGAGATTAAATAATGGAACAACAGTGTTTAACTGTACAAAAAGTGTTAGTGATAAAAAACTACAATGAAAACTAGGTTGAATGAAGAAAAGAATTGTAACTCCCAGTGAATAAAAAATGAAAAGATTTAAAAAGTGTTCAATTTGAATTTGGAGTGTTCTAAAATGGCGGCGTGGGTGTGGTTGGCAGCATTGCTGTGTGGCTCTCAGGCCGCAGTGCTACCACCACCTTGGGCTGATGTGAAGAGGAATCCTTGCGCTGCATTGCCCAGAGGATGGCTCATGCTGTACTGGCCTAAGGATGGGAAATGTTACACCATTTACAAGGTTAGTAAATACTTTAAGAAAATCTGTACCTTTAACCTGTGTATATTGTTGATAAAATCGTGCATCTGGAACTGTTATCGATACAGGGTTATTTTTAAAACGTCAATAAGCTCTTAAGGGGTCATTGTACTCATCATTATGAACGACTTTTACTATGGGACCAAACCTGAAATCTCGAAAAAAAAAATTTGCTGTTCCCTACATTTTAACGAATTATTCGAACATAAATGTAGGGAACAGCTGGTTTTTTTTTTCATGATTTCAGTTTTGGTCCCATAGTAAAAGTTGTTCATAATGATGAGTACAATGATCCCTTAAGAGGTTATTGACGTTTTAAAAATAACCCTGTATACATATATGTTTATCAATGAATGAATGAATTACAAATGAATTTATTATTAATTGAAAATACACAGACGAAGTTTAGTTAACGCAGTTCGCGGACATTGAACTAGGATACAGTCACCTTTATCAATACTGGGGATCTTCAATCCCAAAATCCCAATAAGGCACCGGACGTTTGAGTGTGACTGAAATCAAACATTTGTATCTACAATAGGTAGATATTAGACACCACACGACTTGTCATTTAACGGTTTCGAAACACTTGCTCCACAACCACAGGTCAGTGTTATTCATTGTCCTATGAAAAAAAAAAAATAAGACGCTTAGCATTGATGTCGAAAAAAAAAAACGGTATTCAAACCTTAATAGTTTTTTAACTACACCTCCACGATTGTAATGACTGATAATTTACCAAAATTTGTAAGAATTTGGAACCATAGAGTACCGTATGAAATGCTACCTAGTTCTTGACACAGAGTATAGAAGTATCTACAGAAGGTTTTTGAGATTCCATTTATAGTTCCTGTTTAAAAGGGGAACCGGAACCCACTTTATTTCCGTGGGTTTCTTAGAGGAGGCTAAGGAGGAAGACAAGAGGATAGACATAAACATTTGCCTTAACAATCACAGCGACTGTATTTTGCTTTGGTGGATCGTTGAAGACCATTTCACTCTTGGGAGGTCAACGTAAGGCCACCTTTACTAGGTGGTTGGTTTGCAATTTGCTATAATATATGTTTTGAGTATCAAACCAAATTAACTCGTTCAGAACAGAAACGCCCATAGGTGTCATAATACTCGTAACAATAAAACTTTCTATTGTTTCTCGTTCAGTGTCCTTGAGCTGCTACAACCTTCTGTTTTACATGCTGAACTTAATGCAACAATTTAGGATCGTTCGACAGACACCTAAAACGTTCATGTTTTAACCGGAAAGAAAACGGTTGGAGCGCAACAAATTCCCAAAACTCATACACCGTATGGCGTTATCTTGATACGACTCTATGGGGCTTCTGATCCCATCTATTCCGTGTTCTCCGTTTGACATTGCGCAACTCACCACCAGTGCTATGACCTCAAGACATCTCGCTCATGTTAAACCGACTTAGTTTTGGGAACACTTCGTAGTTACGAAATATGTGCAGCTTTTAGTGCCTCTGTTGAATGAACAATTAAGTTGCTCTGTGGTCATAGTCCCGGTGTGTAAACTTGGCGCATAGACACAGAAGCAGTAAGATGGATGAATATTGATAGTGAACTTGAAATTATATGGCTGACAGTGTTGTGTAATATAATGAGGTAAGTAATCGTTTACTACCTTCTGCGGTAGGTTGGACAGATCTTCCGTAAAGTGACATTATTTATAAAGCAGTGTGTTTTTTATATTACGCAAATCGCCACCATAATGAAAATGGTGAAGGAAAACATTCTGAGGAAACTGGCATTTTCTACAACCAAAAATTCGAAGACATGTGATATCTACCAACCTGAACTGGGCCTGCGTGGTGGATTACGGCCCAATCCCTCTCACCGAGTGGAGGCCAGCTTAGAGGCAGCTAATCAGATGTTCTCACTGCTGTATTGCCAAATATTTTCATTACGATGCATAACCATGCATCATAATGAACATATTTTAGCAACTCCAGTGCAGTGATAGTGCCGAAGGTCGTGGGTTCGAAGTTCGAACTCAGACAGGCACTAGGAGTAAGTACATTCATCACTCTTTTCTAGACGGTGAAGGAAAACATCAAGCAGAAACATCGAAATAAAAATGAAAAAATGTCCAACAAACCACATTTGACTCTCGTGGAGGATAAAACCGGGAAAATGCGTCTCGGACCACGCATTATGAAGGGTTACATAGTTTGAACAAATGTATCCCACGAACAAACTTAACTTTGTAGTGAAAAACATGTTCTCAAAAACATTCCAACTGCAAATGTAAATTTTTACGCACAACATTCAGTTACCATGTTATTTTAAGACCATAGACTTCTTATATAGGTTTTCCTGTTATCTATAAGTAGCGCCAAAATGTTTGAAACAGATACAGAAAATAGTCCTGGCTTAGTAGTTTCGAAGATAAGAGAACAAAATAGATGGGAATTATCAACTTTCATCTTAAATAACTTTAAAACTATTAATATTAAAATTATTAAAAAATGAGGTCCTCACAGTAAGCCCTTTCATTTAATGTGTCACACGGTACAGTAAAAGTGGCCCCCTATGTATAAAATCCATTGATTTACGCTATACGTCCGTGTTTGGGTTACAGACATTCAACATAATCGGTACATTAGACCCGGAGAAAATTGGCTGTGACAGACGGACAGACAGGCAGACAGACAGACGTACAAGCAATAGGCCTTATAGGATCACTCGTGGAGGATCACTCCGAATGAAACCATATACTAACCCTAAAAACTCCAAAAAGGAAGCCTGAGTTACAGCACTGGGAACGTTATAAATGCTGCTTATGCAATTGTAAAGTGATGTATGAATCATAGTCCTACTGCACTTCAGTGTCACTAAACACTTAAGACATGGTGACCACTTTAAGGTTTAACAAATTAAACAGTCCAGTAGACACATAATTATGTAATGGTTCGTGATAAAATCATATAAATGCTTGTCGTTCTACATGTCCGTATTGCGCAGTGTACTGATTAATGGACTATGTGACAGTGGCAGGACATGGCAACATATTTTATTGGAATATGTGAACTGGATTGGATAATTTCCTTTAAAGTTTGAAAGTTGAGAGACAATTTAGGAGATTTTATAGGCCCTCCCCGGTAGATGAACTGTGAGGAAGGTCGCGGGAATCGGCTAGATGCGAGAACCACAAGACCGGTCGATATGGCAACGCTTGGGTGTCCAGCAGTGGACGTCTTTCGGCTGAAGTGGTGATAATGATAAAGATGAAATTTTCGGACATATTACAAGGTCACCCGGACCTCTCTCTAAATAAGCGCATACGTCTCTTCCACCGATCATCCTATCCAAAATGTGCACATGTAAATGTATAGACATGAATATGATTATTTGTGTCAATGAAAACTATCAGTTCACATAAAAACAAATTACCAATCAGAAAGGAAACTCCCAAAAATCACAATTCACTTTTCCTACTGGCGCCAACAACATTTTTTATCACGCTAAAAATTCAAGGTCAAATGCAGAATCAATTAATCAATAAATACTGACGAATCATTGTGAAATGGCGGAATGTACGAATATAGCGCTAGTGGGTCAGTGTGTGGCATAACAAGATCGATCGGTCACGGTCTTTCACAAATACAGTCGAAACCTCGCCGAACCGGAATAACAATGTTTAACACTGATTGTTGTTAAGTTGAGATCGTAAATTAAGAATTTGGAGAATTGAAGACGTTGTGTACAGTCATATGAATGTTTCGTCTCACCCAAAAAGGCGCAACAATTGCTCGGAAACATATATCAGTCAGTGTTCACCTCTTTCTTGACACACACACACACACACACATACATCACAGATACACACATACACACACACACCACACAATACATACCACCTCACATATTCTTACATTTATTGTTGTTATTACTGAGAGTACTGCTGCGGCTGCCATGGCGTTGTAGTGCGTCAGGGATGTTGGCGGACAATAACATTGATGGTTTTGCCATCATTATAAGAAAAAGATGTGCATCCCTGATGTCGCGTGTTCGCGGCAGCACCAACAGTATTCTACGTGTGTTCACAGATCGGTGGGATTCTCCGATATTGCGGAGGTGGAATTTTAATTGTTTTGTTAATCTTTGTCTGTACTAACACTAGATGATAATTAAAATTGTTACTAACTCTATGGAAATTTGTTTGAAAATAAAAGTATTCTATTCCATTCTATTCTATTAGGGGTCAGCGCAATCTATTCACAATGACGATGATGGTGATCAGCACTGATGTTTTCAGTGTTTAGTTACTCACTCCCTTCCTAGATTTTATATCAAGCACATACACCCCGGCAGCTTTTAGAGCCATACCTCACCGGGACACCACGGTGGCGTCTCCAGGTCACGCTGCCAACTAAATGTTTACAGTGAGTGGCTCACCTGCGTCCGCTTGGTTATGCAGCCAACAATATACTCGTATTTTGTTGGTGACGCAATCTGGCGACGGCACAATGGCGTCCCGGTGAGATATGGCTCCAAATCCTGACTACACTTGTAACTATCTATACAGAAAAATTCAATTTTAATTCAACAAAATTTATAATGAATTTATTTCTAAATTACAATCCCTTTGGGTTTTGGGACAACGTGCAAATCTGTTGACTTCACCACTCTACGCACGCCTGTACGGTATCGAAACTAGCATAATAATCACGTAACGGCAATCGGATTCATTTAACAATCGGATTCATTTAACATTTGGAACCGAATGTCATACGAAACCGATCGGCGTGAAAATCGAATGATTTGGTGAACATTGACCATTGCAATGTTTGTTTAGCTATCAATTATAATACCACACTATGTGCTTGTATTATTATGAGTGCAATAAACTTTTATTATTTTTTTTTTTATTTTTGTTTCGTTATGTAGTTTGCGTCTTATTCTATATTAATCATGGCAGGCATTTCCATACGACGAGACATAAATATACGAAGACATGAAAATATGTTGCACCAACCCCAAATAAATTGTGATCCTTATCCCAATTTATTTGGGTTTGATGCAACATATTTTCCCTTGCAAAAGAATGATGACGCATTTCCATACAGTCTTAACTTGTTTCAGTGTTCTTACTCTTCTCTTCTATTTATTCATTACTTTCTTATCTTCTTGAATGTGACACATCATCAAACTCTTTGATTGCTTTTTGGTGTTACACCTACCGCATGTTCTGGAATTCAACTGTCTTTACTATGAGTATGTTTCCCTGCCTACGTTAGCAAAATCCGACCGCCGGCACCGTCTTTCCGTCCTTCAATCCTTGCTCGAGCCAGCCCACACCGCTGAGCTTGAGGGCTTTAAATTCATCGCCAAATAATCTTAATCCGATCCAGCCTGTCCCTTGCTGCCCTCCCCCAGCGCCGTGGTACGGAACTCGGCTTAGGCCTTCGCTGGCCGCTTAGTTTTGTACTCTGGCTGGAGGACTTAATTTATTGAGGTATCCACAGGCAAACCTGGTTAAGCAGCCGACAACCTCCTAGGTAGACCTGCGAGAAGCCATATATAAAAATAAAATAAAAATGCCTACGTGAGCTTATAATCGTACATAAAGCTTGTAATCGGAATATTACATTAATATTCTTGTAAGTCGCATGACGACCTTGTCTATCAGAGATGTAAGAAAAGTAATTTCTTAGTCATAACAAAAAGTTAGATAAACGGTGATAAATGCTTTCTATATTTCAAAAAGTGCTGCGTTTTTCATACACACGACTTCCTCAAGGCCAACTGAATGATGGTGAAATTGGCAATTATTTACATGTGCACATTTTGCAAATAATATACGGTATGTCCGTATCGGTCACGACTCTTCAAAATCGTGATTTTCTAGCTGCGATGAGTAGTGTCGTCATGTACCAATGTTGGTTTGTATTCAACAATAAGTACCATTCTTATTTTGCTCGTATTATCAAAAATCGTCAAGCGGGAATTATTCTCACACTTTAGTCCATACTTATTGCATTACACTGTCACATTACATCTCACACTGTTGAGAGACTAAAAAAAGAAATATTCATTTGATAGTCTGTGTCATCTGTCAACTGTCACCTCAACCTCATAAAAGGTATTTTTCTAGAAATCCTTTAAACTCCGCTTTCAAGGGCACTGAACGAGACACAATCAAAATTTTGCAAACTGTACAGTGTGACATATCAAATGAACAGGCTTGTTGTAAGAATTTTAGATGTTTTTTTTTATAATTTTAAAATATTATTTTTTAAGTTGACCATGGGTCCTTATCTCCGAAACTACTGAGCCTATTTTTTTTTAAATTAAGTACCGAATATAGTTCTTTACTTATAAATTACAGGAAAACCTATAAGAAGTCTATGGTCTTAAAACACCATGGTAAATGTCTCAATATTGCACGTACATTTGCAGTTGGAATGTATGTATGAGGGACTATGAGGGAACATGTTTTTCAAATAAAATGTTAAGTTTGTTTTTGGGATAAATTCATCCCAACTACGGAACCCTTCATTGTGCGTGGTCCGACTTAGGTTAAACTAAAACTTAGGTTAAACCAATTAAAAACTTACGCTTGTCTGTATTAGGAACATCTAACGAAAAATTCAACCCTGACCTGTTTAAAAAGAAACTTATAATCATCCTCATCATTATGTACTACACTTATGTCAGTAATTTGAATAATAACATTTAATTAGCCATAATGTACGTTATATAACGTGTTAGTAGGTCGCAGTAACAATTTCCCATGATATAATTACCGCTTGTCCCAAGTATGACTTGAGATGACGGGTTTGGCAGTAATTTGTAGTTAGCAGGCTAATTGACGTTCGTTAGATGATGCTAGGTCACCTGACAAAGAGTAAAGTTGTTATCCTGTTGGATGGATAGATATAGAATTAGTGATTGAAAGTACTTGCAATAGATGATCTTATCGCAAATAGCAATCTCTGTTAGACAATTGTGCTTGAGAGAAATGTTAATCAATCAGTCTTGGTAGTAGAATCCATCTGTATGCTTAGGTAAAGAATCAATGATGTGGCTCTCTCATGTTTAATAATAATATGCATATCAATTATGTTTGAATAATGTATTAAATGGAGATGACAAAGATATTCTGTTATTAGATTAGTGTAATTTTTAATTTGACTATATTTTATCCTTTTATATATATTTATATTTTCTTCATCCATCCCATTTCTTCCCGTGGGTGTCATAAAAGACGACTAAGGGAGAGGGACTAGAGAATGGGCAGCAGCGTTCGCTATGCATTTTAAAACCATACTGCGATCGCCAACCCGCCTGCCAAGCGTGGCGATAATAGCAAAGCCTTTTGGGGAGGCCTATGTCCAGCAGTGGACGTCTTTCGGCTGAAATGATGACGATTTTACGATTCTAGTTCACTTATAATATATCTCTTTTCTTACGAAACGAACAGCACAAACTAGAATAAAATCAAAATGTTCGAAAGCACTAACCATTTACTTTGTATTCTTTACACCGAATTTAACGATGGCGCCACTTCTAAGCGCCACTTATCCAATTAGACTCAATCGATTTCGTTAAAACAAGACATCTATAATTATTAGGAGTTCCAAGATTTTAAACTTCTTTCGTTATTTAGTGACATCTTGTTTAAATCGTTTGACTTTAGTGACCTCTATTTCTTTTAATTGCTCGTTGGACATGAATTGACATAATATACTGATTAATCTTTTGGAATTAAATTTAATTCAATGTCATTATCATTGTTTGAACTTCGTGATGGGTATTCTACATGCAGATATTTCTCTTCATAAGGATCAGTTACAAAGGGAAAAGGAGCAACAGCTAGCTAAGGCTATTTTACGCAAAGGCCAAAATAATTATTCCGCCTTGCTTACTGCTGTTAGTAGGCCAACGTGCGAATTGGCATTGTAAATCAAAAGTAGAACATCTCCACTAATGCTAAGATTAATAAGTTAGCAATGTAACTGACTCACAAAGCCACAACCTCCTTTGTATAAGGGGAAAGTGCCAAACAATATTTAGGTTATGACATCACATGATATGCATATCCACTTCTCACTTAAATCGAAGTCGCCAGCATAATTTCACACGTATAAAATTGATAATATGGAATTTATAATTCAGTTTATTTAAATTACATCAAACTTTGGCCCCGAAAGCCTTCATATTTTTGAAAAATATATCTTGATGCTTAGAGGTAAGGTTGAAAATGTTTGGTGGCGTTTGGCCTAGGTTACGTGTTTCCCTAGCTAGTTCAAGGGTCATGAGGCAAGTTATCCAACGCTTTGGATGCGTTCAGAGTACATTTTAAAGGATGTTTATTATGTTTATACGGAAGAACACATAAATACACTTGATGTATTGTGTATACGTCAATTATACAAAGGAGTACAATAGCAAGTGCTGAATAAAAGGCTCCAGCTAGGAGAGTCGATCTTGAAGCAGAATTTAATTGGAGTTGTTTATTGTACAGCAAACTGTTCCGTGTGGTGCCGGACGTATAGAATAGCACTATCCCATTTCTTCCCGTGGGTGTCGTAAACGGCGACTAAGGGACTTACTAGAGAATGGGCAGCAGCGTTCTCTATGCATTTTTAAAACCAAATTGCGATCGCCAACCCGCCTGCCAAGCGTTTATGCCAACCCCCCCCCCCCCCGTCCTTTTTGGGGAAGGCCTATGTCCAGCAGTGGACGTCTTTCGGCTGAAATGATGATGATGATGATCTTGCTTATGCGTATGAAGTTTCATTAAAATCGGTTCAGTCATTTCGAAAAACAAGGGCTTGAAAGTTTGTATGAAATGCCGTAAGGCGTAAACGCTCTTAAAACCAAGTTGAATGTCACGTGCAAGAGATACTGCTCATAAGTCAAGACATGTCTTATATTACACGTAAATAATATCACTTTTACGGTAATCAAGTTTAATGTATGCAAGCGTCAGGTCTTCACGCTATTCCTGCCATTAGAAGATGTAATGGCGTGTAAGTAGTAATTACGACAATTGGCACGAACATGACTTCTGGTGGAAGAAAACATATTGTACTATGGAATGTTTTAGTATAGTCCGGCTGACGTTAGAAAATGGAGTGACATTATCACTCCATTTTCTAACGAAATAGATCTTAAGGCGCTGACAAGAGGCAAATTATATAAGTAAGCTCATCTTAAACCAAAAAATTCTCAAAACTATACAATATGTCCCATAATTAACGCACAACCTCTTAATTAAAAATTCTATTGTACTCATTATTATGAACAACTTTTACTATGGGACCAAACCTGAAATCGCGAAAATAAAATCAGCTGTTCCCTACATTTTGACGAGTTAAGAGAATATAAATGTAGGGCACAGCTGATTTTTTTTTTTACGATTTTAAAACTAAGAATATTACTGTCCATCTTCAGTCGATGATAACAGTCTTACTGTAAAAAGTTAAATCCATAAACTGTAGCATGAAGAAAAAATTACAACGTAACTATTTCAAAATCTTATGATAGCTAAACAACAAGTTCTTCAAAATTCTTACAGATTCAGTATAATCTTGATGGTAAAAAAAACCTCAACGTAACTGCGGAAAGCCAAAGCTAGTATGAGAACCGCAAATAATTAGTTAAAAACCTTGGCACAGAATTATCATAAGCCTGGAATAAAGAGAAGAAAAACAAGGGACGCATTTAAAGAATGAACACATAAAAAAAAGAGCACATTGAAAGAAGAAGCACTTTGGAAGAAGAAACATTAAAAGAACCACTTTGAGATTATGTAAGTCAATAGGAGTCTATTGATGATAAATTTTCAGTACATTAAAGGATGTAGGCGTCGCAAGGCTCTAAAATAATCTATTGATCACCTCAACAAAGGTCACTTCTTACGACACTGTTACTGCATTTGGTTCTACTCTGCAATAGTGTAAACTTATAGATGTGCCTTCAGCACAGATTAATTCTATGTCCCACATTTGATACCTGCATCTTTCTCTTGCAGTTGCTTAAGTGTTGTGCTACTTGACATTTGTCGTAAATAAAGTTACATTGACTAGTTCTGACATTATTGATTTACAGAGTAATGTAATATTATCTATTTCTTTAACATTTATATAATGTACCATGTTGTGCAATATGGCTTCTATATTAGGAATCTAGAAAATTATAAATTAATTACTTGACATTTTAAGTGCCCACGGTTATGTTATGTTATCAACTGTATGGACATTAATTAATGACTGTTCAAAAATTTATTTGAATAATGTGAGCTGCTTCTTCTGATAAAGTCACTGAAAGAAGCTACCTATGTCAAATATTTTTGTCCAAATATGCGGATGATGCAAATTATTGCCAAAATTATGAAAATAAATTGCTAAATTATGTTGTTAAATTAGTTTTAATTCACTGTCAGTTATTTCAGACGCTCGTAAAATACTAATGAATTCCACATATTTTGGTTTTAATATTCGCAATTAGCGTGTAAAAATAATAGAATTTGGACCATAAAATAGTTTATTACTTGACCAAAAAATCTACATAACTTATACATACTGTTGTCTTGAACATAACAATACCGTGAATGAAACAAAAAATACAGTTTTTAATTTATAATTTTTAAAATACTATACAATACTTAAAATTACCCAAAGACATTTAAATACATACACAACTTGTCCCAGAATTAATGCACAACCTCCTAAGGGGTAATTGTACTCATCATTTTGAACAACTTACTATGGGGCCATCCTGAAATCGCGAAAAAAAAAACAGCTTTTCTCTTCCCTACATTTATGTTCGAACAACTAGGGAACAGCTGATATATTTTTCGCGATTTCAGGTTTGGTCCCATAGTAAAAGTTGTTCATAATGATGAGTATAATGACGCATTAAGATATTGTGCATTAATTCTGGGAAATGTTGTATAATCCAGCCTATAATGTCCCCACTGTTGGGGCACAGGCCTCCTCTCTATGAGAGGGAATGGGTCTTAATCCACCACGCGAGCTCAGTGTGGGTTGGTAGATGTCCCATAACTTGGAATTTTTGTTTCTGTCTCCTCACGATGTTTTCCTTCACCGTTTTGAGAGCAGTGGTGATGAAATTATTTACACAAAGTAAAGTGGCTGTCTGGGTGCGAACCTACGACGTACAACTCAGTCGCAGCTATTACCACTGGGCCTCACTGCTATATAATACTTAGATTATTTTAAGAACTTCCATTACGCCTAACTGATTTCCAAATAGAACTAGTATATAGCTAAAAGAATATTAGGAGGTTTATACAATATAAGACTTCAACGAGAAACCGAACCTCTTTGAATTAGACATCGCTGAATATTGTTAGTAAAACAGTAAGCATCTCTTGCAAAGAAGCTAGAATAGCCCAACGATGGGGACTAGCCTGTTAGTGGTTCGGAGTCTGAAAGCATGTTTGTTTAAGCCTGATTGGAAGGGTAAATGAGCAAATAAGTGATTTGGAGACATAGGCACCTAATTTCAAGGCATCCTTAAAAAAAAATGTGGTAAAATATACAGACACATTTGTAAAGCAACAACTGTCTTCGAGTTACAAAAAGCTGACACAGATACATCAAACTGTCATGTTGGTACAAATTGCTGTTAAAAACTGGTTACCGATTACTTTTCCCACGTAGATCATAAGTCGGTTAGGTTAAAATGGGGCTGCTGTCATAATCGTTACTAGATAATTGATAGGTACTTACCCACTTATTTTGTTAACTTGTCAGTAAAGAGTGTTAACGGACTTGCTTGAACAGTCTTCTGTCCAATTTTACGATTTATATTGATTTAATACTGATCAGAAAATTGGTTCACGTTACTGAAACCGCCTCGTTTTGGTGACTACAACTGTTCAAGTCTCCTGACCAGGTTCGACATTCGACAACAGCTTGTATTGGCTCGAGTGAGTTGGTTCTGTAGATCTTCAGCAAGGTTCGACGCCGCGTCTTTTTTAAGAAACTACCATTGCACCTCTTCTGCATGTCTCGAGCGTACATAATAATATGTTGGTCTCTTTTAGCCATAGACATAATTATATAAGACATAATACATTATAGTCCACGTCATTAAATATAACGGCGCAGGATAGCCTTTTTCAGTGATCTTCGTATTAGTGGTTCAGCAGCTTCAATATCATCAGTTTTGTGCCAGAATATAGCAGTTCATCGTGGACGTGGTACGACAAGGGTACGACAGCGGCTTCCTCTGACATCTTATGTCATCAAAAGACAGCCGCCGCAACCATCGATGCGACGCTCTGCTGGAGTGACTGTCACCAGCCAGTGTCACTCTTAAATCCGACCTTTTCGGTGATTCCAGTAACTTCGTAACGAAAATAGATGGCGCCACCTGCTGTGCCGTCAAATGTTTGATCATCTTCTGTTACTATCTTCTCACTTTTTCTCCCGACTGTCCTGTTTTGTCGTGTTCTGGATTTGGGTCTCTGGACACACTTTTAATTTTGTACACTTTTAATTTTTTCTCTTTCGTCTCTAATATTCATATGTTAAATGTCATGCATACCTGTTATTTGCATGGTTACTAAAGTGCAAATTTTATATGTTATTTATTTTTGAATTGTAAGTGACTATGCTGTTGGTGTGCTTATTATAAATAAATAAATAAATAAAACTCTTACCGTCTTATTACAAAACACTACAAATTACTGAAGATAAACTTTGTTTTGTAATAAGACGGTTATGGTTTTTGTGTAAAAACTTAAATTACTCTAACCTTGTAGTTAAGGAGGGAGTTAAGAGTTATTACTTCAGTCAAACACTATTAACGTTTTTTGACTAAGTAATTAACAACATGCAAATTAAGTGTAAAAGAATAAGTTTCGTGATTCGTGTTGATAATAAATACCAGGTTTTCATATTGTTTGTACGTAGGATAAGCTTTGTAGCTGTCGAATACAAAGGGCTTGCGAAAAAATCAAGATTATAAACATTGTAATACATGTTTACTCACGATTTCGTTAATCATACTTTGAGATTGAATCTCTTTATTGTTTTCATATTATTTTATCTACACTCCTTTATACATACTAATCTTACTTTTACACGGAGGTGGCAGGTAAAGGAGCCTACACACAGTCTCATTGTAAATGCAAAGGTGTTTTTATCCTTCCTTTTTTGGTCTTCAAGGAAGGACCTCTTTGATTCAAGCTAGCGCCCTTACGCACTGGGCCCTTGTATACTTCAGTGTTACAAGAAATCGAATCACTGAGTTTTTGATTCACAGATACGCGTTTTTTTCAACAGCAAGGCCCATCGTCCACATGTATGGACCGCCATTGAAATACTAGTGCTGTGACATACTGGTTACTCATTGGTGATTTCAGTTTATTTTTGAACAGCATCGTGGATGACTGGTTTAGAATTGGCTGACCCCATCAGGGTTAACTAATTCACAGTTATCAAGTACTTTTCTCCATACCCCCCTTTACCTTGTAAAATTCACTACTAACTCATGAATATTTTTCCCTTTCCAGAAAGGCCATCCATGTGCAGACACTCAAGAGCTAAGTCCAGGCCGCTGGGGTGGTCGCACTATTGCGGAGTGCAAGTGTCCCCCTGGCACTGCCCAGCTGCCACATACCAACACCTGCCACAAACTGTTCGAGAGAGGACCCTGCAGGCCAGGGGAGTACTTCGCGCCAGTCGAGGAGTCTTTCAACAAGAGAGGGTAGGTAAGCATCTTGACGGCTCATCTTGTAAGCTGAAAAGTTGGATATTTTCTTATACATTTCAGTCCGTTGTTCATGGGGATTTATTTAAGACAAGCTTTTGCCCGCGGCTTCGCCTTCTTGAAGGTCGGAAATTATGCCACGGGAACATACTACCGTCCTAACCCAGGTCATGGTCTACCTGTGTGCCAAATTTCATCGTAATCTGTTCAGCCGTTAAGGTGTGAAAATGTAACAGACGGATAGACAGGTATTATCAAATTTATAATATTAGGAACGGTGAAGGAAAACATCGTGAGGAAACCGGCATGTCCTAGTACCAACAATTCGAAGACATGTGACATCTACCAACCCGCACTGGGCTCACGTGATGGATTACAGCCCACTCCCTCTCGAAGAGAGGAGGCCTGTGTCCCAGCAGTAAAGCAGCAAAAAGCAGGAACATTATAGGCTGATTGTGCTAATATTATTAAATGGATATATTTCTGCTAATAGTAAAGTGATGATTCACCATGATTGGTATATTGGAAAATGCAAACATACATTCAGTTCTTTGGAACACTTTTTTCATTTGATCTTTTTGTTGGAATTGTACTATTCGTAGTTTTAATGTTGTCATTAATGAATCTAGCACAATATTATTTTCAGTCTCAAACAATTTCTCAAATTCTCTCTTCAATAATCTCTTTTTAAATTTAAAACTTTATCTACTAAATAGGTAGTTGAATTTCTAATCCAGGTATTTAAATATATTACAGACACAAATCTGGGCCAAAAACCCTTGGGCCATTATTTAAACTTCCTTAACAGTACCACCTGAACGCCATTAAAGTCGTTAAAACAAACTAGACTCTGTTGTACGACTTTCACTAACAAAATACAGTTAAAATAAATTTAACTTTGATAGTTTAGGGTTAGTTAAACACGGGCTTGTCGTGGAATGTCGTAAAAGCCGTAGATTTAAGACGTAGTTCCCTAGCATTAAGGTACAGTTGCAAAACCTGGCAATTGGTCCTGGGGATTGGCCTTATTACAAAACAAGATTTATTTTTTGATTACTGAACCTTTATATTCGACAACGTTAAAGTTCTAAATAGAAAAACTGATTTTAAACCCGACTCTAAAGCTCAATTTACATTGCCACCGAACGGAATAGAAGCGATTTGTTGCGCTTTTTTTATTGGGCTAAAGCATAGTTTAACTTTACGTCAATTGTGTAACGTACAAACTAGATATGAGCAGAAAAACAGGTCGAGCGTCTTTCGAAGAATTGTCGTCAATCTCGGGAATTCCCGCAGCTAGCAGCACGAATGCTTTCACCCAAATTACGTGACATAAATTCGTTACCACTCCGGTTCGCGGCAATGTAAATAGAGCCTAAGTTGCCATTTTTATTTTAAGAATGGAAGTTGGAAGAAGGAGGCTTCCGGCGACTGGGACCGCAATTAACTAGGACCGCGGTCCCAGTCGCCGGATCCGTAAAAAATTAATATTTTTCTTCCGGCGACTGGGACCACTCATAAATGATAACTGAAATCAAAAAATGTACAGTCAAACGAAAATTTTTTAGATGTAATAATTGTAGAAAAATCCTTTTTGATTTAAAAACATCATTTATTGATATAAAAAAACAGCCTCTGACTACAGTTCTGTTATTTAAAACTTTCATAATAAAAACATACACATAAATCATGCTAATAATAATAATCAAAAAATAACATAAATCGTGCTTATAATAATAATCAACAATTTTTAAACAATTAAAAATCAGAAAGTAATTATTTATCACAAAATCAGCCTTTAAGTGGTACCGTAAATATAATAAAAAAATAACATAAATCACAATAAAAATTATAAACGTCTGTACTATCTATGTCAATCACAATTAGTTTAAAATGGCCGTTATGGCTTCACCCAAAATCAGTCAAGTAAGTAATTATCACAAAATCAGCCTTAACTCTGTTAAAATATAAAAATAATGTTATAAATTTAAAACACCCTTTGACCACTGTTCTGTTGTTTAAAATAACAATAAAAAGATACACATAAATCATGCTTATAATAATAATCAACAATTTTCAAACAATTAACAATCAGTAATTAATTATTTATCACAAAATCAGTCTTTAAGTAGTACCGTAAATAAAAAAAATTAAAAAAAACATAAATCACAATTAGTTTAAAATGTATAATCTAACCAGTCAAATTATATAATAACTTAAAACCTACATATAGATCAATTATACCCATATCCGGAGTCAATGTTTATCGTAATCTCTCCAAAAAATGGCCGATACTTATTTTACAATTAAGTAAGTCAGTAACAGAATTATATATTTTTTTCATCTTTGCAATCGAAGAATGCTTCCTCTTCGATATTTGGATACCGTTAGGATTTTTTAATGCTCCAGAATAGTATTTCATATCTTTTATGAGGCCTTCCAGCAACTGGGCAATGTTTGGCTTTGGTTTGATGTAGGTATGTACTTTCTAATGTGGCTATTCCATTGCTCGACAACATTATTTGTTTTGTTTAATTCCCCATAAGTAGTAAATGTACCTGCGAGTGTTGAATTTTCTAGCCATGTTTGTACAAAGTAGTCATTAAAGTTTGTAATTTCTGCACTAATTGGCGACTCTTCCATGACATACAACCAGCCATCGTCGACCATATCTAGTGGGAGATGAGAAAGCGCCGAACATAGCTGAACATGGTCTTTTCCTGGTTGAGTTTTGTCGACGCCCAATTCATTCGCTTTACGCCACAAACTTTTTTTGAAGTGATAAAAGCATCCTACTATTTTCACACCAGGGAAAAAATGTTTGACCGCTTGTATTGATGAAACTTCGAAGTCCATGGTCATTACAGCCGGCTCCCATTCGGGTATCTGGCTTTTTATGAGTTCAAAAAGCAACTTATACGTAGACTTCTTCTTATCAGGTAGAAGTGCGTAAGCTACTGGAACAACATTTACGTAGTCTTCATTACTTCCAACATCTGCATGTATAGTATAGAGTTGATAAAATGACTTAATACAAATTTTAAATGTGCCATCAATATAGAAATGTTTGCACAGTTTAAAATTTTTTTTTATTTCTTCACTTGCAAACACAATTACGCGCTTTTTTTGCCCTCTATAGTCAGCAAGCAGCAATTTTTGGTACTTTTTTGGTACTTCGACGTCGGCAGCTCTGTGAAAAGTGACTTTTTTTGCTCCAATACCATCGTTTCTTTTTTTGTAGAGTCGCTTTTCTATGTTGTGAAATTGTGGTAATTGTGTAACATACTATAATCCTTCGTCTTTAAGAACTTCCATATTATTTTCAAACACTTGCGCAACAGGGATATTTATATCCTTTTGAACATCTTCTACACATTTTTGCATTTGGCGGTTCACTTTATCTTTCGCGAGATCAATAGGTTCATGACAATGAGCAAAATAGTCATCGCATCAAAATAGTCATCGCATCGACTCTGACTTTTACTGTCGCGTTGCAAAAATTTTTTCTTGCACATCGCCATAGTTTTGAGCCATCTTTGTTTATTCTTTTAAGAATATATTCATAGTCAGCTCTTCGCAAAAGTTCACGTCCTCTTTGTGTGACATCAATATAAAACGACTGTTCACCACGTGAAGGTGAAGGACTTTTTTCATCCATTTTGATAATCCTAAAATCGAAAAAAAAAAAAGCTATCAGATAATCTTAACAAATGACATTTTTTTTTGTGATATTAAAATGTCGCATCAAAGATGAGAAGCAATCTAAAGTAAAAATGTTTGTAACCACGTCGTTTAACCCTCTTATTAGCTTGTTTTGTTTATAAATAAGTTACTAAAAAATTGTTTTACATACCTGAATAGTATTAAATGAAGTCACTATACACCACCACTTACATCACACAATTTGCAACAAATATTCAGCGCAGTATCTTACAATGATCTAATATGACACTGTCTGATGCAAAACTTGACTTTCTTAAAGTGATAAGCTTCTTGTTCGTGATTGGCCGAGCCAGTCATCGGGCAATGCAAAATTTCTCGTTTATAACAAAAGGGCTACCTGACCTTGAAATCGACAGGCAAAACGGACTCGAGTTAGAGTGTGATAGTATTATACAATGCTATGCCCTTTGTGTGTGTTTTACCTGCCTGTGTGAATTATGTAAAAACGGGCTAGCTTAATCTATTACTAAGCGCATAGGATAAAGTCATGTCTAGAACGAGTCCAATGATATTCATATAAATAATTAAGAAATTTTTTCGTTTGACTGTACCGATTTTGGCTTGAATTATAGATTTTTTTAAGTTATCTATGAGTGGTCCCAGTCGCCGGAAGAAAAATATTTATTTTTTACGGATCCGGCGACTGGGACCGCGGTCCTAGTTAATTGCGGTCCCAGTCGCCGGAAGCCTCGGAAGAAGGTTCGGAATACAAAAACGGAAAGGTTAAAGTTTAGACCAAGGTTAGAACTCTTTTTGTAAAAAGAAGGTTTCAGATTTACTGGTAGTTAAGTTAAGACCCTACTGACCACAGATCTACAAGTTTAAAAAGCATCGACAAAAGCTTTAATTCCGATACTTCTAAGGTTATGGCCAATCGATATCGCGTAGTAGCCAACGATACTTCTAAGGTTACGGCCAATCGATATCGCGTAGTAGCCAACGATACTTCTAAGGTTACGGCCAATTGATATCGCGTAGTAGCCAAGTTGCCTTTGTGCCAGTGTGTTTCCCGTTGATTGTTATTGTGATGATTGAAATTCAGAAAATTTGCCTCAAAATCAAATTTATATTTATAACTAGAAATAACTATACTAATATCATAAACCTGAAGTTTGTTTGTTTGAATGCGCTAACGCTAACCTCTGGAAATATAGTTGGATTAAAAAAAAAATGCATTTGATAGCCCAATTATGAAATCGCGGGCCTTCGATCAATAATAGTCGCGGGGAGAAACTAGTATCTCAATAATACTAATGCAATCTTCTGTTATCTAACACCTACCTAATTTTAAAACACAATCGCTTATCATGCGGTTTTAGAAAACCATTACTATACCATAAAGATCCATCTACTTCCACGAACAAAGGTTTATGTGGTCACAATATAAAATATTCAAACAGGCCAGTGTTAAACATTCCTATTCAAATTGAGTGTAATATTCTTAGAAATAACTGTTGGCTAGATTATTGCAGCATCTCTGAATCCTAGACGTGGTGCTTAAGTTTGTATGTAACGGTCTGCCGCGAAATAATGAGAGTTTGGAGTTAATCTTGTTGGGCATAAAATTGGTATTAACATCATTTGGTCTGGGATTATTTTGAATTTAAAGGTCTTGAGTTGCGACAGGCTTAGAGGGTAACGTGTCTTGGTGATGCTGTAAGCAATTAACGAATTACAAATAGGATCTACTGGCTTATAACCAACATTTTCTTATATCATCATCTACGTAGCCTTTTTGGGTGAAGGCTACGTATATGATAAGTTGGGGTCGGCTTCCAGTCTAAACGGAACATTTTAATATTTATTGGGGATGAATTCAGGTCGATCTGATTATAATTCGAATAAAATACAATGACATTCAGAATTCTCAGGTGTACGTCGTGAGATGTTTTGTTTGATGAATAAATATTGAGTCAGTACTAATTCATTCTTAATCCATCCTTAGTATGTTTAACTTATCTGAGAGGAATATTAATAACAAAATTCGCACATAATACGATGACTAACCGGACCTTTTGCAGAACATCCAACCTGCATACAAGATTACGTTTCCACGAAAACTTACGGCGCGGACTCGAATTAATCCTACTTAAATTATTTTATCAATATCTACTTACTTCAAATTGCACAACAATAAGCAATATTTCCACAAAATCACTCATTTCTCAACATCTGTATTTTCCTATCACGAACATTGCGAAACCAAAAAACCCCACGAGTGTCTTACTATGAAACCCATTACTAATTCCAGTGAACGACAAGGCATGTGCGTGAGACCTCAACAATGTGCCGACGAGACCTTGGTCTACTGGCCGGCTGACGGCAAGTGCTACTACAGAAATACCCAGGGACCTTGCTATCCTGGATCAGTGCTGGATGCCGGGGAAGATGGGGTCGCGAATTGTTCGGTAAGTTTCACCCCTTTTCTTCACATGATAGATTTCTTTAATCCATCCAAAGGTTGTCTGTAAAAGATCGCTTTTAGCGATAAGACCGCCCATTGTGTCACCCTATGTAAAATTTAAACATTTATATTTGTATCTTTTATGGTGTACATAATAAAGAGTATTCTATTCTATTCTATTCTAGATTTCTACCTAAATGACCTTGATTAATGAAGGGCTATATCGTATGAGACCGATTAAAGCTCTACGGTATTCTTTGTGCTGCAACCATGACTCAGGAGTGCAGGATCCGCCCTTGCTTGATAGGTATTGAGCTAAAGCGGGCCCCAAACACAGGGTTTTCTTTCTCCCTACTTATGTACAATATACATTAACCGTCTTATTACAAAACAAGGTTTGTCTTCAGTCCCAGGTTTAAACCATGGAGCCATTATTGAATTTCGAACTTTATTCCGTCTGTGATAAAGTTCGCAATACAAAACTGACAACTTAGTACCAAACTAAGTTTTCAGTTTTGTATAAAGAACAGTATTTCCATCACTGTTACGTTCTTATTACAAAAACTGGCTCCATGGTTTAAGTCATGTCAAAATATAAATCTTGTTTTGTAATAAGACGGTAAGGGTCTATACTACTTCAGCGCCACCTTTATCTCGCTCGCACAAGTAGCAGGCAGTCACACGAGCAAGCGAGACAGGATGGCAGGGAGAAGACTCCAAGGCACCGATATTTTAGTTTATAGTTTTAGCAATATAGTTGGGAAAAGTCTAGCCAAATATTTTATGCACAATAGACACTTAATAGACACAATAGAGAAGTTTGACTTAGGATATGGATAAAAGGGACTCGTTATGAGTGGGTTAACTCAACAGTGTGCCGACGAGACCTTGGTCTACTGGCTTGCTGATGACGAGTCCTATACCGAAATACTCAGGGTCCTTGATATCCTGGATCACTGTTCTGATTCTGTGTTTCTGATCAGCTTTCCATGGGATTGCAAATTGCTTAGTAATTACTAAACTTTTAAGAAGTCAGGGCTCGAATCACAAAACACTTAACTGAGTATAAAACAAAAACAATGCGCCTCGCCAACAAGACTTCTGTTAGTGCTTACCTGTCCTTCATAGCTTTTCACAACCATACGATTCGCTTCCGTGCCGAATCAAACATCAATCAATGGTATCGAAGGGAGTCTTCTCAACTTTGTTGACAAATCGAAAACCCGAAAATTTTGTCCGTTTAAATCAAATAGTTGACCGCTATCCTTCCCACAGCTGTTTGCTATCGGGTGCAAGGAAAATCAGGTAATCTAAATAAGTCATTTTCGACATGATATCCTGTCGATTGGTTGTGAATAGTTATGCTGGATACGTACGATTTGAATCATACATAGTGCATAGGCTTGCGAATGAATAATGAGTTCTATTTGAATACAGCCCTTGATAAGATTGACAGTTAGATATGAGACATACGAGTATACGTGAGCCGTGAAAACAGATTTAATTTGACCTTTACGTCACTTGCTGATTGGCATTCATGAACTTATCACTTGATTCGTTATTTGTACATTTTATCCGTGGGTTCTTGACCATCATGACGATCAAGAACGTTTTTTTATTAGATTTTTATTTTGTTATTAATTTGGGTGTTATCACCCAAAATTATTATGTTTGATAAATCCTTGAAAAAGTGCAGTTGTTGATACCCTGTCGAATGAGCCGTAAAGAAACCAAGACCATGAAATTCATCACCATGTTATCATTCCAGTGCGCAATCTCCAGTCCTCAATACTGGTCCGCAGATGGAAGCTGCTACCCACATTACACGCGAGGTCCCTGTGAGAAGGGCCAGCTGTTCCTACCTGGTCCGAAGTGTGGCTGCGAAAGCCATCTTCCTCATTATCATAATGAAACTGGATCTTGCTATGAATTAGGTAAGGATGGACCTTTATATTAATAAAATAATACCAGCGTATAAGTGTCCCCGATGCAGGGCAAAGGCCTGTTCTCATAGAGAGAAGGCACGAGGATGGGCCTTTGAGGCTAGGCGACCAAGGGACTTACTAGAGAATGGGCAGCAGCGTTCTCTATGCATTTTAACACCATACTGCGATCGCCAACCCGCCTGCCAAGCGTGGCGATTATGGCAACCTCCTCCCTTTTGGCGGAGGCCTATGCCCAGCAGTGGACGTCTTTCGGCTGAAATGATGAAGATAATGATGGACCTTTGTGTTTTGCTAATTACTTACTAACGGTGCTGGTAATCTTTTCTATAGGTCGATTTTTCGATACGTGGCAGCATAATTTCAATCTTCTTAAGAGAACAGTATTCTTTGTAGAAATTGATTTCTATTTAGCTATTTCAAAATTTGTTTGATTGGGAAGTTACCATAGTTGAAGGAATTCATCATCATCATAATTTCAGCCGAAAGACGTCCACTGCTGGACATAGGCCTCCCCCAATATTGAAGTAACTAATATTCATCATAATCAGCCTATAATGTTCCTACTGCTGGGACACAGGCCTCCTCCCTTTGAGAGGGAGTGGGCTGTAATTTACCACGCTGGCGTAGTGCGGGTTGGAAGTTGTCACATGTCTACGATTTTTTGGTACTAGGACATGCCGGTTTCCTCACGATGTTTTCCTTCACCGTTTTGAGAGCAGTGGTGATGAATTATTTAAACAAAGTAAAGCGCCTGCCTGGGTTAGAATCTATGACTCGTAAGTCGGGGCCATTACCACTGGGCCACCACTGCTCCATCTACTTAACTAATTGTGTAATTGGAAGTAGTATTATTGGTTGAAGAAACTATATTAGAACAATGTAGTTATTACGTCACTAATGACTTTTCTATTTTTAACCGAGGAAAAACGAGAAGGTAATACGTTTGGCGGGTATGATTTTTTTTTTTAATTATTTTCACCGTCGTTTATTTCTCCGTCAATCGTGGACCGATTTTGAAAATTCTTTTATTGTTTGAAAGGGTATGGGTATGCTTCCGAGATAGTCCCATTGCGACCAAATCAGAATCTTAGGGGGGGATCCCATGGAAATCGAGGGAAATCCTTAAATTTTATAGGTACACTTATAGCGATTTGGGTATTTTTAGGGTTCCGTATCTCAAGAGGATAAAACGGAACCCTTATAGCCTCTTCTGAACCAGCCTATTTGGCGCGAAAATGGGTGTGCGCCACGCAGGTGGCTACAGGAGTTCACCCACACACAAGCGGAGAACTGGTGGACCTCGACACCGGGCTGCAGGCAGTCCAGGGAAGCCATGCCATCCTTAGATAGCAGGCTAACCAGGCGTTTGCTACGCCTGGACAGGAACGGCCTGCGCCTGGTGACGGGGACCATCACGGGACACTGCTCATTAAACAAACACTTCCACACAATAGGCATAACGGACAGCCCTCTGTGTAGGGCCTGCATGGAGGCTGAAGAAACCGTTGCGCATGTTGCAACCGTTGCCGCTCTTTGACTGCACAGGCGTCACTCAGATCAGAACGGAAACCCTCGGGTCACCCAGATCCTTCACAGATGTTCTATACAGACCGGGAGACCTAATCAGCTTCTGGAGGGAGGTGGGCTGGTTGGAATAAAAATAACAGGCGGCCGCCATGGCCCACGCACAATGGTCCACATGAAGGACTAAGTGCGGAAACCAAACCCTATAACATAGAACATAGAACATAGGGTGTGCGCCACGAACGAACTGAATCAGTCGGACTGAATCAGACCGATTGGCGAATCCCACATAATTGAAATCGGCCTCGTCGGCCTTATTAAGGCCGCTCGGCGAAAGAGAGGATAAGATCACTTCGTTGTCCGTCTGTCTGTCTGTCAGTCTGTCAAAACCCTTTTTCTCAGGAACGCGTGTAGGTATCAAGTTGAAATTAATATCAGATACGTAAGTCCATGGTCCCTTAGAGCTCTAAAAAAATCAAGTTTCTAAACTAACGCAATAAAAAAATACGGTGATTTAAGCGACATTATTGCGACATATTTCGATACTCGCAAATAAATCAAAACCTACAGGGTACTTCCCGTTGACCTAGAATCATGAAATTTGGCAAGAAGCAAGGTCTTACAGCACAAGTATAGGAAAAAGACCTAAAATTGTAAATTTGTAGTTATATTACATTTTTTTTTGCGGTTACAAACTTATATTTGCAGTTGAAGAATTGACTGTGAAGTATATCGATGTATGGGAGAACATGTTTTTCAATACAATGTTAAGTTTGTTTTTAGGATAAATTCATCCTAACTACAGAACCCTGCATTGTGCGGGGTCCGACACCCACTTGGCCAGTTTTTTATAGTAACTCGTGCATTTGCTCTCGGAAAGTACCATTTGATGAAGTGGAACTGATGATGAAGACCAGAGATGGCTGCCGGAACTACTTAATAATAAGTATTTAACGGGTTGCGATTCGAGTATGGTACTTTAATAGTGTTGCTAAGCAATTTATGGTCGTCACGTCACGTATCGGGGAAAGCAATATTTTGTAAAAGGTGATGAGCAGTTGATATTTCGCTATTGTAATAAAAAATATAAATCTTTTTACAAAAAAAAAAAAAACGGACTTCCAAAAAACTGAAAACCAGTTTTTTATTGACGAATTGTTTTAAATAAATTTAACAAAGGACAATTTCTCTTGTTGCGTTCTATTACTTAATTATAGTAGCCCAGCTCAATTTCTTTTAATGAATTATTACACAAACAGCTTAATATTGGAAACAAAGACTGGTTAATTAGTGTTCACTGATTGATTAGCCAATGAGTGTAAACTAGTAATTGTACAAATTGGTGAAATTACACCGAAAATTTAATGTTTCTTACGGTCCAAATAGCAGATTGGGCAGTATTTGTACATAAAGGTTTAACAACTAATTGGATAGGATTAGGCACAAATACAGAGTTGTGCAATATAAAAAAAAACATTGCATGTTCCAATTGTTACCATGCGATGTTGCCAAAGCATGTGCTTCCGCCCTTCGTGAAGGCAGCAAGGCATCACTAATCCATTTGCCCAATGCGGTGGATCTACTAATATTATCTCACGTCAGTTACTTTTGTTGTCATTAGAAGACCAATATTTAGTCAAGCAATGTCTATTTAACCGATTCAAACTTACAAAACATCCCATTGCCTTCAAAATAAAGTAACACTAGAAGATTATAAACTCACGTTGAAAAAATATATCTCTTGCTTCATTCTTCATCAGTAAAACGATCCTGCGAATTGGAAGTACATACTCATCTTTTTCCTGATGGTAAAAATCCCCTGTAAAACAACGCCTGATAAAGAATTGCTCGCAAAAATTAATGTATTTTCTTTCTTTCTCTTTAATCAAAATCAAAAGTAATTTGTTTAAATTAGACTGAAAATCAGCACTTTTCAAACGTCAAACTAACATAAGACAGTCCCCCAAAAACGCTCGCCCTTTACCACTTCCTAGTGCTTTAGCTGGGATGAAGTGGCGTAACAAACTCTCCAGCAGCAATGGTTTTAGTATATTCTTCACTTTTCTATTTCCAGATTCGCTGGGCCCATGTCCTCGTGGCCACATATTCTCCATTGCTGAGGTTGCTCCACACGGCTCTCGAGCTGAATGTAGATGCAAGTCGTTCCATGCTCGAGCTGCTGATGGTGTCTGCTACAGGCTTTATACCAGGGGACCCTGTGCGCATGACGAGATGATCGCCAGAGGGGGTCGATGCACCAAGGTACGGGCTACGAGTACAAAAAAATTAAAGGATCTGCGTGCTACAATCTGTTAAGACTCAGATATATGCCAGTGACCTTGAGTGGTTAGCTTGCGTGTTCTGTACTGGACTCACGCAACGCGTCGTACGTTCAGCCAGTAATAGGACTCGCCCATCAAGGAGCGCTGTCCCCAATTTGACGCATTATTCATTTATTATACACAAAAAAAAGGTATTTTAATAAAACGCGTATGCTAAAAGATCAATAATTAAATTATCTTTAAATTGGTGAAGGTTTAAGAAAATTACGCTTGGTAGATTTTGCGCCATTCTCAGTTTTTTATCCGCGTTAGACATAACTTTAAGATTAATTTCACTATGTATTATAAACATAATCTAAAATATTCACATATCAAGTTGTTGAGAAAATGTTCGAATTTAACATATATTTTTTTCAAATCATTAACACTACTTGTTTAGACGTGATCTTTAGTATACAATCATTAAAAGTCGGTAATCGTCGCCTTAAGGAATGAATAATGCTTACAACAAACATCTCATGGGGAGACTCATGTTATATTGTCACACCGATTGACACACTGTAGCTAATTAACCTACTATTATTATTTTATTTATTTATACATTACAGGTTCATGTTTGTTTTGTTCCATTAAACCAGAAATGGTTCGTATTGATAACTAGGCCCAGATAATCTACGAACTTGGCAACTGTAAGAACTTAAATTTCATATGTTCTAAAATGTTTAAGAGAATCAATCCTAACTTTTCTCATGTTACATTCCAGGTGCCATGTGGGAGAGGTCGTCTGTACGTGCCGGAACGTCGTCGTTGCTACCGGCCCGGCACCGCAGAGCCGTGTCCGGTGGGAGAAGTGGTGGCCTTTGACTTTGAAGCGAGACCAGCTATCGATGGTCTGAGCCATAATGGAGTTTGTGCGTGCGGGAACGGGGCTTGTAGTAGACGAGAGGTTTGTTAAGAAGATATAATAGAAAGTCAAAATCTTTATTTCAAATAGGCACATTAAAGACACTTTTGAACGTCTTTACAAGAATATAAAATTTATTCTAGTTGCCCTTTCCAAAAGGTAGATAAGTATGGAGAAGTATGGGCAAGAAACTCCACTCCAATAGAATATAATAGAATACTCTTTATTATGTACATCATAAAAAATACAGATATAAATGTTGAAATTTGATATAAGGTGATACAATGGCCGGTCTTATCGCTAAAAGCGATCTTTTACAGAGAATTTGGATGGATTAAAGGGAGAAGGAGAGACAATACTGCAGGTAGTCAGTGGTGTACCATTTACATATAACATAAATGATATATATACATATACAAGAATAAACATGAAACTAGAGCAAGAAACTGTATTATGCAATAATGTTGTTTAAGGAGAGAGGAAGTGTGTTTTTACCAGAGTTTAAAAAGTGCACAAAGATTGAGCACACCTTATTGATACGGGCAACGCATTCCATAACCGTACTGCTTGAACTGTAAGACTTGTCTTAAAAGCTGGTGGAATGCATCGGCCGGCATCTCTAGTCTCAAGTTAGTCAAGATAGTTATTTATTTACATAATCAGCCTATAATGTGCTAGGACACAGGCCTCCTCTCTGTGAGAGGGAGTGGGCCTTAATCCACCACGCGGGCCCAGTGCGGGTTGGTGGATGTCACATGTTTTCGATTTTTTAGTCCTAGGAGATGCCGATTTCCTCACGATGTTTTCCTTCACGGTTTTGATACCAGTAGTGATGAAATAATTTACACCATGTAAAGCGCCTGCCTGAGTTCCACGACCTACTCGTAAGTCGAGGCCGTTACCAATGCGCCACCAGTGCTCTCAGTTATTTATTGGACCCTGGGTATCTACCCATCATGCCATGTGGCTCCACAATCAGCCATACGTATCGGACTTCGGTGTTAAGTCATAATATCCCCTCGTATATGGTGCGGAGAGGATGGAAGTTGGGTTGCTATTAGTATTTATAAGGCGTGCGTCGCCCTGTCGGTAGTTGAAAGATAACCACATATTTTTTGTTGAGTTAGCGCCATATATAAACTAAACCACTTAGCATCTGGCTACCATAATATGAATTTTACTGCAGAATACTGTTATCATCATAATTAAATTCAAATTCAAATCTTCAAATTCAAATCTTTATTACATATCACATGTGTGTACAAGTTCTTAAAAAATAGAATTAACGATAGTGCTGAAGATCTTACAGGTAATCACTATACTTGGCTTGAAAGCTGACCCTGACAAAGTGGGTAATTTTTAGAGTTCCGTAACCGAAGGGTGCCAAACAGAAACCTATTACTAAGCCTCCGCTGTCCGTCCATCCGTCTGTCTGCCAGCGGGCTGTATCTCATAAACAGAAATAGGTATAGAGCCTGCCGCTTTAATGGCGACATTAATTTAATACACCTATACGGTTTCGCGTATTCTATTTATGACGATATTTTAATTTCATGAAACGTTATTATTTATTGATTTATTAACAATTTTCTAAAATAGCATTTTAAAGCAAGCCTAATTGTAATTTTCACAGATTGTGTATTTCTATTGCCGCTATAATACAAATAAAATAAAGTTAAAATTTAAAGGACCCCATATAAGATATAAGATACGTGTTTCTTTCGGGGTTTTTTGCTCGATATTAATACGGTACGGAACCCTTTGTGTCTGGTTTTTACAATTTGTTTAATACCATTTCTATTTTTTCCATTTCAGGTGGAAGCCTGCATCACACGTAGGGGCACAGCTCCTTACAACGGTACCTGCCACATTCTAAACACGCAGGGCCCCTGTCCCGAGCACTCCTGGCTCATGAGAGACCATACCAACAACATCAGGTGCAAGTGCAGGCCTGGGAGGGTCCCGCCGGATTGTGAAGAGGATGTTAGGGTGGAAGTCAAGAGTTGATAAAGTGAAATGGTAGTAGGATTTTGAAGTTACTTTTAGTGTATAGTGTATGACGATCAAAGAGTGTAAAGGCAGAGAAGAGAGATCAATTTGAACGAACGAAATTGTACCAGATCGGTCGGACCTATTGCGTAAACACATATACATGAAACAATTTCATCAGAAGAAATAATACCCGGCGAGGACTTCACTAATACGAGACAGGCAATTGCCTATTTCACGGCCTTTGCAATAATGTACTATTTAAAGTTCAACACGAAACTCCAATAAAACTGCTGAACGGCAGGAGCCATGCAGCAGTTCTATTGGATTTTTAAGGGGGATGCGCTAAAGTAGCCCGCGAACTTCAAATTTTAAGTTTAAAATTTAAGTTCATAGAATCCTATTGAATGACTATTTCATGAAAGAGAGTTAGTTGTATTGCTGATTCTAATGATTATAATTCTGTAAAGCCATATTTCTTACGGCCGCAAATCATATTTTAATCAACATACAACAGATCACAGATCAGATGCAATTGCAAAATACTTACGAAATTTTTTATTTCGCGGGCTACCCTGACGCTTTCGCCTTAAGGGAATGGTCGCTTCGGAACCTATACATGTGTATGTAACCCGTAACAGCCACACATGGTACAGATGTTGATGAGGACAGACGAATCAGAAAGCAGAACTGCCACGTACTATCGCGGGCATGAAAATCGGACTTTCAAAACAAAATCCCATGTTCACGACGAACACATCTGTTTACCGCCTCTTTATGCGTTGACCATTTTTAATGTGAAACATCGAGCGCACATAAAACCGATTGCTGGCGGGGCGACGCATGCCGCGTGGCGATCGGCCACTATACAGTCTATATATAGTAGTGTGTAAATGTGTGTAGTGCAATGTTTCACATCTGCCAGTCGTCCCGTGACGGCTCCACTTTATTTTTTTCTTTAGTTTAAATAAATTTCTCAGGCTCTGTTACAATGATCACAGATATCTTGACCCTTTACCTGTTTATTTACGGCCTTTTTTACTTTACAAAAACAAGGGCAAAAATCGGATGCGTCTATGCTATTGGTTGATGAGCGTAGGTAAGCGTTACCATAGTGGCTGAGCGTTGCAAGCCGGAATAGTCCTTACAGTGGTCCGATTTGCACACCTTGCGGGTGTAGTACATGACAGAAATATGGTTTCCGAAAGCGTAATTTATTCTAAGTCTGTGTTAGCCAATCCGATGTGCCTGTATAGGCCTATAATAAGTGATACAAACCTACTGCAGGTGCATTTTGATTGATTGCAGTAGTTTGACTGTCAAGAAATGAAACTTACACATATTTTGCAAAAGTCAAATTTAGTGTTAAGAGTGATGAGACTCAATGTTTATTATTTTGTACATATTAGTTATGTAGATAAAATAAAATAAATAAATTATGCATAAATAACATACCTAGTTATATTAGACAAATACGATATTACATATTGAGGTAGGTAGGTAGATATAAAATAAAATTAATGGGTTTTAATTTTATTTAAAACCGTTTTTGTGAATAAATTAATATTCTTATGCATTTACAACTGAAATTCTGTTTTTACTTTTTATTTTTACATACAAAATGAATTGTAAATACAAAAACATTTTATACGAGGCATACCGGGATGAATAAAAGAATAAAATATTTTTTTTATACACATTGGATTTTTATTTTTAATAACTTATCGTTTACATTTCCTTACATTTAATTTATAATAACAGTACAAAAATAGTCAAAAGTTACTATCTAATTGCGTGATGTCTGACTAAAACTAAATAATTATACACAACTATAGCACAGCACTAGTCTTTGTCTTGGATCATTTGTCTTTTAATTTCTTCTGTGATTGACCTGTGTAAAAAAAAGAAAAATTATTGTATAATTTCTATGGCAATTTCACTCCTGACATTTCATGGGTAATTAACTTTTGAAATAAACTCAACGGACTGAAAGCGAAAATCATCCGGAGATGCCAGAGGAATCCAAAAACGCAATAGAAACAGATACTGATTTGCAGCCTGTTTCCACTGTTCATATCAGGCAATTTAGAACAGCTTACGCAAATATTTCAACCTTATTTATTGGGTGTTATATTATATGAAACATGAAGTCCGTGGGATCATAGTGCCCACTTACTTTTTTGAGACGAAGGTTGGCTTATTTTTTGGCCAAAGAAACAGCATTGCCATACAATGTGGCAATGCTGTAAGCCTTTTGGGCACTTTTCTTGTTTACAGCAATGCGAACGAATTTTTTAATGCCCTATGATCCTTTCCCCTCCTTTTTATATCCATTAAAATTAAATTTAACATAATACTCGTATAACAAAATAAAATTCTCCGTTCTCGCAATATATAGGCCGAGGTTCTATTGAGTCCGCTTATCACTGTTCAGTTTCCCTCAAGATAGAAAGAGATAGAGATAGTTTATTTTTCCAATAAAACTTACCGAAATATATCCTATAGACTTGATTGAAAGGCATCTCGATGGCGACCGTCGCCAATATTGATATCACTGTCACTACAAACAGTTCTGGGACGTGCACCTGAAATGTTACAAAATGAAATGTTATGAAAATGTGTTTGCAAGACATCTCTTCGATTCCCAGTCTTATTTTGGACGTTACCTAATTAAGCTTTCTATAGCTTGTATTTAGGTATCTCTATGGACTAGAGATTTAACGGAGGCCATTTTAGCGGACGAGGAGGCGGAGGCGGGAATAGAAAAATATTGAAAAAAACCGGTCAAGAGCAAGTCGGACTCGCGCACCGTGGGTTCCGTACGTATATTATGATGGTGATGATTTCTGCAAAACTGTGCTATTAAAGACATCGTTTTATTTTTCCTGTAATCTTTACATAAACTTCCATCACATAGAATCATTTCAGATATTTATCTATGTAAACTTCGGAGATAAGGGGGGGGGGGACGGTATTTTTTTTACATTTTTCATCAACAGTCGGAAACGAAGCTGTCTAAAAAAAACTGTTTGAGAATGTGCAAACAGCGTTCTTTCATATACCCCAGTAGACTTCACATTTTTAAGAACCCCTTCAGTCCCTTTTGCAAAAAAGATTCTTTTTAAAATTTTCTTTTTTGTTTGCAAAATATTTGGGTAAACGTCATCTAAAACTATTCTAAATTTCAAGTTGATAGCATTAGTAGTTCTTGAGATATCCAGGTGTGACAGACAGACAGACAGACTTAGTCTCACCATAAGGGTTCCATTTTACCATTTTGGTACGGAACCCTAAAAACTGTTAATTAAACGTTTATTGAAGAAAAAATCGACCAAAATTTAGAAGAGGCAAACTTAAGGAATAGGAGAAATAAACCAAGGATACTTACAAGGAGTAAAGGCGTGTAGTACTCTGCATTTCTCTGCACCCCCACGTTGTAGAAGAAGATGGGGAACTGCGTCAGGTACACGCTGTACGCGATCTTGTTGAAGAACTTGAACACTCGCGACTCTATGAATGAGGTTCCTATGCCTGTGGATATAAGGGTGTATATTGAATGCAGGTTTATACAATGTGAATTGGAAACAACGGGACTGTGTTCTAGAGGTATGCAAGATTTAAGATGCCAAACTATCTAATATGTAAAATGGTGACAGCATATTATGCTTGCTTTTCATCTTCTTTGGTAACTATGAAAGAAAATATTGTTTTTTTTTTTCCTTTTGTTAATACAATGTAGCCTAATAGACTAATAAGTAATTTAACTCCAACTCAGTGGCGAAAGTACCGTATAACACGAGTCCTACCGGCTTCCCTTCGGAAATTCGGAACACAACCACTTTATCGTTATTTAAATAATATAAATGCCAAATAATATAATAATCACATTGTAGGTATTTAATACACCATACAATTAAAACATTACAAAGCTCCTACATTACATTTTTTGCCTTTATATCCCAACAACAACACATTTTGCTCTAAAATAACCCAGTGAGTTCAATTTCTATTCAAAATCGACGTCATGGCTAGTTTTTTTTTAAAGAAAAGATTTTTTTTGCTCCGGCTTAACTCTCTCATAAAATCACCCTTCGCCACTGCTCCAACTTATTATTTTACCTGATAGATTACGTCAAAACCAAGAATAGTGTCAATTTGCACTGTTACACAAGTCCGTAGCACTTTCTTAGAGACACTTTGTTCATGTGTTACATGTATAGCACGTTGTACAACTTGTACATTGTATATGTATAGCACCTTTCCGTGTGGTGCCGGACGTAAAGAATAGCACCATCCCATTTCTTCCCGTGGGTGTCGTAAAAGGCGACTAAGGGACTTACTAGAGAATGGGTAGCAGCGTTCTCTATGCATTTTGAAAACCATACTGCGATCGCCAACCCGCCTGCCAAGTGTGGCGATTATGGCAAATCCGCCCACTTTTTGGGGAAGGCCTATGGCCAGCAGTGGACGTCTTTTGGCTGAGATGATGTATAGCACAGCACTATGAACGAAAATGGTAGTAACAATAAAAAAGTATGATAGGTACCTACATGGTATTATTTAGTCTTAAACCTCAAATCATTTTATTTCTCAAAGGTTTGAGCTTGGTTTGAGTTAAAACAAAAAACAAAAAACAAAAACTATTTCTTTAGACCAAAGATACTCATATACATAGGGTCAAATGAAATTAGCTAGCCAACCTCCACGACAATTTTTTTTTTTTCCCTTATGAAGTCTCACAACTGGTGATAATTTATTCACATTACAATCTAGCCTATTAGCTTATAAGTAATTTAAATATAACTTAAACTGCTAAGTAACTATAAAGTTAAGAAATCGTCCAATAACGTCTTTCTTATTCACTATAAGTTAAGGGGAAGACACTTGATTCACGTGTTCTTATAAAAGTCAGCACTTGCACTACAGTTTAAGTTCACTTACATTGCACTAAACTAACTCAAACCGCCTTATTACAAAACAAGATTTATATTTTGACATGGCTTTAACCATGGAGCCAGTTTTTGTAATAAGAACGTAACAGTGATTGAAATACCGTTCTTTATACAAACTTAGTTCGGTACTAAGTTGCCAGTTTTGTGTCCCGGAACTTTACCATAGTCGGAATAAAGTTCGAAATTCAATAATGGCTCCATGTTTTAAACCTGGGGCTGAAGATAAACCTTATTTTGTAATAAGGGGGATTAGGTTTTACCCTATTTTGTCTTCGAACTAAATCAGTGTTGTCAAGGAGTTGGATCGCCTCGACATTCACGTGATGATGAAGTCTGTGTTCATGAGCTTCTGCATATTTTTGTATAACTATGTTTATGACATCCATCTTGAGATGACACAGTAAGAGAAAAAATAAATAAAAAGATTTAATGATTTGTTTTTTGCGGTCAGCAACCACTGGTAGTGTTGTTACTTGAACTATGAGTCGGGTTTTTTTTTTTCATTTAAAATACTCGGAAAGTAGTGTTTGTTTTATCTGCGTAATAGCGGGTGGAAAACGCTGCTTCCCACCCTAGGGCGGAAAAGTCTCATAGTAATTCTCCCCGTAGGGTGGAATTAATTTAAAAAATAGAACTATATTTGGTTAGGTAGTCGCGGCTACGAAATGTTTTACATAATTAAGAAAAATATCGATATAAAAAAAAAGCTAAGGTCTTGTGAGTGTACAGCCATTGAATGTGAATTAAGAAAAATACCTATTAAGCGAGACGGCCCGTGGCGGTGAAGCGGTGTGTTCCATATTTTTACACATACATTCATTAAATTTAACGAAATAAGTAAATCATTCTATTGCATCTTGTCTTTTTTTCTTCAACTATCGAAAAACCGATATCAGTGAAATCCAATATCGGTTTTTCAATATCGGAGTTTTGGTCGGAAAATCGGTATCCATGCTCTATGTGGGAGTGATTTCATGAAAAGGGACAGAAGTGTGTAACAGGAAGAGACAGCTTGAGCATGGAATAAGTGAGTACCTTTTAATAGCATGGAATTAGTAAGTACTTTATAGTAGCATGGAACTAGTGTACTCATGGAATTAGTGAGTACTATATAGATTGTAAGTAAAGGAGGTCAAATTTCAACCAGTGGGCGATCACTAGTAATGAATAATTATTCGAATAAATATTTCAGTATTTAGCTTTTTAAAATTTTGAGGTTAATTTCTGTCAATGCTCAGTTGCTTATTAACAAGGTGAGATGTCAGATGTTACACATCTCAAGCGACTACTCTAAGGTTCACTCGTTTTATTCCAATTTGGCCTGCTCTGACCTCAACCTTTTTTGTTAACCTTTGCATGAAATTGCCCAATCATCGGAGTAAACCATTAGTACTCACCAGCATAGTCATTAGCGATCGCCCAATGTGACACGCACATGAACACCCCCCACAATATAGGCGATAATGCTGCGAACATGGCTGCGCCGTAGTTCTCATACTTGTACCCCTCTAGACCCCACTTGTAAGGAGTCGCAATGGTCGCCGCCATCATTGCGAAGCAGAAGGCCCATAGAAGCCTGGATTGAGCCTGGAAAATGGAAAAGTATTCTTTTTTAGGTTTACTGTATATACTATAATAATAACATTATAAAGAGAAAATATTTGATTTTTGTTTGTTTGTTTTGTAACTCAAAAACTATTTAAGACTCAGATATATGCCAGTGACCTTGAGTGGTTAGCTTGCGTGTTTTGTACTGAGCTCACGCAACGCGTCGTACTTTCAGCCAGGAATAGGACTCGCCCATCAATGAGCGCTGTCCCCAATTTGACGCATTATTAATTTATTATACACAAATCCAAAGGTATTTTAATAAAACGCGTATACTAAAAGATCAATAATTAAATTATCTTTAAATTGGTGAAGGTTTCAGAAAATTACGCTTGGTAGATTTTGCGCCATTCTCAGTTTTTTATCCGCGTTAGACATAACTTTTCCGAGTCTGTCCGAAAGGCATATCGTGGCCCTAGCACACAGGCATTTGAAGGAACACGGTGGGTTTTAGTCAGTAAAAGTCTGACACTCCCTCCCGCTCCGCCCAGAGCGGGAGAAGTTATTTGATGATTTCCCACAAAAAAAAAAAAGACATAACTTTACAAATTAGTTTCACTATGTAATATAACCACGGCTGACGGTGCAGTCAGATTTTTTTTTTTTTAAATTTTTTAAGTTGCAAAAGCCACCTCCATATTCAAAATTAATTTATATACATAACTCGTCCGTGTTTGGGTCAAAGAAGTTCATATGTGTACCAAATTTCAACTTAATTGGTCCAGTAGATTCGGAGAAAATCAGCTGTGATAGACGGACAGACAGACAGACACACGAGTGACCCTATAAGGGTTAATGAATGAGGTACGGAACCCTAAAAGTAGATATAAATGTTGAAATTTTACTTATGATGCCACAAGAGCGATCTTATCGCTAAAAGCGATCTTTTTCAGGCAACCTTTGGAAGGACGCTCTCTAGGGAGAAGGAGACTAACAAAGGACAACTAAACAGGCGGTTGGTAGATACAGACTGAATGCGGACGGAGATTGAGGGTGGTCAGGAGAGCCAGACTATAAGCTTAGTTGATGAATAAACCCTATGATCTGATGATGAATATTACTTACAGTTGAAAGTGTGAAGTTTAACTTTTTGGTCTTCATGAGATACGCCATGACGACTCCTATTAGGTAGATGGTGGCTCTATGGGTAGGTAGGATGTAGGAGTAACGCGCCGCGTCTAGTAGCTTTTGAACTCTGTAAAGAAAATAAAACAAAATTAAAGAATTTGTACGTTTTAAGTGGAAAAAAGTAAAGTTTTTGTGTAGTCGCTCTATTTTCCCTAAGGATATCCTGAACATACACATGTACCTACTGAAGAACAACTAAGGAATGAGGGCAAGAAGATAAATTACACGCAGCATTAGGTATAAGCTTAAGACTCAGATGTATGCCAGTGACCTTGAGCGGTTAGCTTGCATGTTCTGTACTTAGCTCGCGCCTCACTTAAGTGAGCAGAAAAAAAAAATGAAACTTCTTGGTGATATTAACTTCAGACTAACGATTGTATTGGTACAAAAATTGTTTTATAACATTATTTTGTTAGAGAAAATGTATTATAATATGATTATATTTTGAAATTTCGGTATTGTGTTTGAAAATTATGTCAATATAAATTAATTTTGAAGTTTATAATTAGAATTTTACGATAAGAGAGTAGATAAAATCATTTATCATACTGAGCCTCCATATAACTGAACTCCTAAGTCCTAAGATTACCTTGTAGACTGCGCCTACAATATAGCCAAAGCAATGCAGCAACAGTAATATTGTTTGCTGCTGCAATCCGTCATCTTTGATGTACGATCTGTGGTCTCAGCATCGAACAGGACCTTATAATATATCAGCTGTGTGGACAGCGGCATCTATCTAAACATTTAATAAATCATAGGTGTCTTCTGTGAAATTCTGGGCGATTGGATGGTGTCTCATGACTCCAGTAAGGCAAAATGTTTGCGTAGTAGTTACGAGTTGATCGTAGTTGCTCGAACGAACTACGTTTTGCATAAAATTATGTTTTGTTGCTTCGTGTCCTTAATGTTTATGGGACCAGACGTCTACTCCGAACATAAATCCGAAGTATCGGCCGAATGTTCGGCCGATCCTTGACTACGGCAGACTACGGCGAAAGAAAACGACAGTCAAAGAGATAAGATAATAAGTAAAAAATGTGACTTTAAGTCGGGTAAGGATTCAAAGTCAAAAAAAGAAAGTATGGAAGTTATTAAACGGCCGAACATTCGGCCGATACTTTGGATTAACGCTTCAGAGTAAACCCCCAGGGCCTGCAGTCTCGACATACATAGCGATCGTTTTATGACCGGATTCGATCGCAAAGTCCTAATGGGATCTCTAGATGGTTAAAATTGGTTGTTATGCACGAAAAAACCATAATCTACCCATACCTATTAACACTGTAATTTGAACATAAATATTGTAAAAACCAATTATTTTTAAAACAGTAACCGTGGAGTTTCTTGCCGGCTCTTCTCCATAGGAAACGACCAATTGGAACCGTGCACCTAGCTTCTGACGTTTCAAGTGTCCATGTAGGTTTATTTGAAATAATATATTTTGAATTTGAAAACTCAAAATGATCGCAAAAACAAAGTCGTACCTATAGGTAATTTCCAAATCTGTGACCAAAACCATTTTAGTGTGGTCAAAGATTTGAAAACATTTACTTAAAATAGATAAGATTTGAAACGGAATTTATGTATGTGGAAAAAAATACCTAGCTATTTAACTTAATCGACGATTACATTATCAAAGTAAATTAACAAGACCTACGTATCAAGTTTCAATATGCTTACATTCAAGAGAACTCAACAAGTCACTGAAATGACATTAAAACAAGTACCTAAAGTAGCTACTTTACAAGTGCCTTCATTAGCAGTTACAGATGTGATTACTTAAAAACTTAAACAATGTTGGTACACAAGGACTTATAAGTAAGTATCTACTGTGTTGTGCTAAGTAATGGATTTTCAAGTAGCTACCTATCTACATAGGTGATGCTTTTACTAGCAGGTACCATGGGTACTTTTGCTATGTCATGTATGCCTATTGAAGTGTTTATGACATGATCAAGAAACTGAAGTATTTGCTTCAGGAAAATTCATGGACGTACCTATTTCCTCATTCCTTCGTTTGGAGAGATTAGCAAATAGTGCTCAATTGCTTATCCGCCAGTGTGTGTAAGACCATGTTTTCGAAAGAGAGATGTGTACGGCATTATTCATCAAATCGGTTTTAGAACCATATTCGGGAAAATTTGTGAAAAATTCAACTATATTTTGATACCGATAATTTATTTTTTGCCAATTGCATGTCGGACCACGCACAATGAAGGGTTCCGTAGTTGGGATGAATTTATCCCAAAAACAAACTTAACATTGTAGTTGAAAAACATGCTCTCCCATACATCGATATACGTTACGGTCGATTCTCCAACTGCAAATTTAAGTTGGTCGACTATTACTCGTTAACTTGTGAAGCCTACTTAGCTGTGATAGTTTTCCTTTTAATTTCGTTATATATACCGTTGCTATGAATTTTTTCACATATCCAAAACCAACCATTTAGCCGGCAGGGGGGGGGGGACACTTGACTCTAACAAAAAATAGCACTTTAAAGCTTAATATTACGCAAACGGATCCCTTAATTGAAAAATGATTTAGACAAACCCTCAATATTTTTAAACGGCCTATCCAACGATACCCCACACTATGAAATAGACGAGAAAAAAAAATATCATCCCCATTACACGTGTAAGGGAGGTCCCTAAAAAAAAAAGTTTTTCATAATTTTATTTTACAATTTTTTCTGCAAGATTAATATGTATACCCATGCCAAATTACAGCTTTCTAGGACTAAGAGTCTCTGAGCTAAGCTGGGGACAGACGGACGGACGGACAGACAGACAGACGGACATGGCGAAGCTATAAGGGTTCCTTGTTTACTACGGAACCCTAAAAAGGGTAAAACCAGAGAAAGACGTAGGTACATATGTGTAGGCCCACAACCAAGTATGGTGGATGATAATAATTAATATTGCTGATGATTTTTGTTCTTAATAAACGTTTTTTCTTTCTTTCTTTCTTTCTTTTTATAAGTATGTAAAATGCAAAAAATTAATGGTTGGGCATTAAAACAGGAAACAAAAAAATTGCAAAAATAATCATCATCATTTCAGCCGAAAGACGTCCACTGCTGGAGATAAACCTCCCCCAAAGAGGGAGGGTTTGCCATAATCGCCACTCTTGGCAGGCGGGGTGGCGATCGCAGTATGGTGTTAAAATGCATAGAGAACGCCGCTGCCCATTCTCTAGTAAGTCCATTAGTCGCCTTTTACGACACCCACGGGAAGAAATGGGATGATGCTATTCTTTACGTCCGGCACCACACAGACAAAAAAAAAAATGCAAGCTTATTCATGTTCACTTCATGAACAAAGGTAAAATTCCAACAACACATCATAATTATTATCAATAGACTTTGAACCGTTAAAACAGTGATCAAAAAGCTAATCGTGCGCCTAAACTGACCAATTTCTGTAACGTGAATATTTTTAAGGCTAAACCGTGGATAACATGGTATTTCCTAGTCATAAATAAACAACAGAGAATAAAACCTGATTACACGGTTCGATTTAATTGCCTGTGGCGTATCAGAAGTTAAAGAGTCAGATTTGTTACAGTTGTGATGGCAATCATGTCAATTGGTATAAACAGGTTTTTAATTTAATTATTTTGTTATTATTTTACATAGATTATTTTATATTTTGTGAATGTGAGAACTTTGTAGGCTTAATAGACTGTAGATTTGTAGACCATTTTCTATTTTGTTAAGTGCCTGGTACATGTTGACAGGCCTACACTGTCCTCTACCAGGGTTGCGAGTTTGTCCGAAAGGAATATCGTGGCCCTGGCACACAGGCAACGGAAGGAACACGGGTGGGTTTTAGTCAGTAAAATTCTGACACGCCCTCCCGCTTCACCCAGAGCGGGAGAAGTTATTTGATAAATTTCCACAAAAAAAAAAAATAAGGCCTGCACTGTCCCCCCAAATCTATTAACACTAATTTATAATTTTATTATTAATTATTTTTTTAAACCGTGGTGTTTCTTGCCGGCTCTTCTCCATAGGAAACCACCAATTGGAACCGTGCACCTAGCTTCTGACGTTGCATAAGTGCCCATGTGAAATAAAATATTTTGATTTTGAAAGCAAAAATAAAAGTTTCGCTGTCTGAACAGTTATGTCATTTGTTGCTTCAATTTTGTTGTAAGGCAAGAAACTTGTTTCATGTAAATGGGGCTTAATGGAGGTACCTAAACGGGTATAGACAATATTGGCAACGTTAGGATTAGGTGAGCAAAACCACCTAACGATTAACGCTTGATTCCAATCGGAGGGTTAATTTAACCTGCGTAATTGACTGTGCCCAACGAAGCATAATTATCAGCTCTTATTTAAGTAATTTAACTTTGTACAAAGTTCTGAATAATGCCCGAAATCAAAGCTTTTTTGGATCTGCTCTCTTTGTATTTCTAGACGTTTTCATTTTTGCTTTAAATCAGCAAGAACTGCATGAAGAAAACTGTGTTCAAAACAATATAATATTCGTAAAAACTAAGGAAATTGGGTTTCGTAAAATACATTATATCCACGAGTGCACCCTGGGCAATATAGCATAGCTTGGTCAATATATTTTACTACAACATGGATTGTGTTCACATGATCTGACCAAGATTCTGTCTTGACATTAAAAGAGACTGTGACCTCTGAGTTTGTTTCGGCCTTTCTTCTCAGAGTAGTCAGATACGAAACGCTGACCTCATCTAGTTTTTTTATTTTAATATGATTGACGTGTGTTTGTACAACCTACTTACAGGAATAAATCATCATCAATTATCATTTATTGACAAATCGTTTTTGCCCATACGGGACGAAAGAGCATAGTATACATCTTATGTTTAGCTATGAAACTGAAAAAGTTTTTAGCATACGGTGTTATGCGAATTATACGTCCGTGTGGTGTCAGACGTAAAGAATAGCACTAACCCATTTCTTCCCGTAGGTGTCGTAAAAGGCGACTAAGGGACTAATTACTAGAGAATGGGCAGCAGCGTTCTCTATGCATTTTAACACCATACTGCGATCGCCAACCCAAGCGCCATGCCAACCGTGGCGATTATGGCAAACCCCCCCTTTGGGGGAGGCTTATGTCCAGCAGTGGACGCGCGTCTTTCGGCTGAAATAATGATGTTGATGATACGGAGGTCGCCCTCTTAGGAGCAGACCAAGTAAGACAAGTGAATATAAATGAAAAAACACTTACGAAATTCCATAATACACGAACATACTGATATCGTACCAGTATATCGCTAGGTATCTTAAAGCTGTCGAGGCTACTGCAATCAAACCAAGGAGGGACCAGCCCAGGGTCTTGTACTTCCAGATGAGCAGCATCAGGGGTAGAGTAGCCACGTAGAGCTGCATGTCCATGCCGATTTGATGCGTGTGGGTAAGGCACTGGAACAAGATGGCGTAAGTTGTTTTAGCGTTGTCCTGTCGCTGCGGGCAGTGATTCGTCTTAAGGTCGGTGGCGCAGCGTCGTGTGACGCGGTGGTCTTCTGCGAAAATGTCATGGCACAGAAGAAGGCAGTGAAAAGGGAGAGGGAGATCGATTTCGAGTGCTCTCCCGGCCCGCAGCAAGCGCACCGGGCGTCGGCAGAGGGCAGATAATGCCCTCTTCCAGCCCCCTTAAGGCGACGATAACCGACTTTTAAAGATTTTATACTGAGATCACGTCTAAACGAGTAGTGTTAATGATTTGAAAAAAATATATGTTAAATTAGAGCATTTTTTCAATAATTTAATATGTGAATATTTTAGATTATATTTATATTACATAGTGAAATTAATTTGTAAAGTTATGTCTAACGGGGATAAAAAACTGAGAATGGCGCAAAATCTATCAAGCGTATTTTTCTGAAACCTTCACCAATTTAAAGATTATTTAATTATTGATCTTTTAGTATACGCGTTTTACGAGTATTAAAATACCTTTTGTATGCGTATAATAAATTAATAATTCGTCAAATTGGGGACAGCGCTCCTTGATGGGCGAGTCCTATTACTGGCCGAACGTACGACGCATTGCGTGAGCTCAGTACAGAACACGCAAGCTAACCACTCAAGGTCACTGGCATATATCTCCGTCTTAAATAGGTCGAGAGACAGCGGACTCGCGGCATTTTCCTTTAATTCTCTATGAAATTACAAAGATTTCACTAAGTTGTGAACTTTAAATCTCTGCTAATAAAGGTGATTGAGAAGTCGAGACAAATGAACAACAAAATGCTGATAAGAAAAGTTAACAATGACTTAAAGAAATCTAATAATTACTTCAAAATCAATTAAATCAACTTGGCAGTGAGACCGCACAAAATGCGAAATACTTCGAAATTAAATAAGATTGATATAAAATTTTCAATTGCTTTGGAAGTTAGAATAATATAATTTGGTGATTATCCTTTCATTTGGTTACACTGTTATTGTTTGAGGGATTTTGACTTATTTTCGTCGTCGCGTATTCCACAGAGCCTAAAGACGAAGGTCTTCAATCAGTGCGTCCTACCTGTTATGACTTACGGAGCCGAAACGTGGACACTCACGGTACGGCTGGTCCATAAATTCAAGGTCGCTCAGCGAGCTATGGAAACGGCTATGCTTGTAGTGTCTCTGAGGGATTGAATCCGGAACGAGGTGATCCGGCAGAGAACCAAAGTTGTCGACATAGCCCACAGAATAAGCAAGCTGAAGTGGCAATGGGCCGGCCATATTAGCCGTAGAACCGATGACCGTTGGGGTAGACGTGTTCTTGAGTGGAGACCGCGAATCGGCAAACGTAAGGTAGGACGCCCTCAGGCTAGGTGGAGCGACGATCTTCGCAGGGTGGCTGGTGGCAGCTGGATGGGAGTTGCCGAGAATCGAGCTGAATGGCGTGCAATTGGAGAGGCCTATGTCCAGCAGTGGACTGATTGATTGATTGAAATTTCTTTATTTTTAACATAAACATAACAGATAAATGACATTCAGATCTTATTCTAAAAGCATTAAACATATGATTGGGTGTTTTGTGCAGACTATGGCGCCTATATAAAACATTTACTTATACAATGATGTAATGTTTCTAACTTCTTAGTTGTTATGAATCAGAGGTATCATATAACTTACGTTACACATAATGCACTGTAAAGCGCGATGATTAGGCACAAACGCACTATAAAACACTTGTTGCACTATTTTATAAACATTTTTCAGAAAATAACATTGCTAAAATTAAATTGTACTTGGACAGAATTATAATATTATCCCAAATGCAAATGAACTTCGTGAACTGAGTGTGATTCATTGTAAATCTACCTGCATTCAAAGCGAACATAAAAAAAAAGTTCGGTCATCCAGCAGTGGACTGCTATGGGCTGATGATGATGATGATGACTTATTTTCATGAAAGCAGAAGTGAATATCTTGTTAGTTTATTTCAACTTACCTATCATAATTAAAAACTACAGTGGTTTCTTGTTGTAAGTACAATAACAGGTTAGAAATAGTGCTTTTGATGTAACTGTAACAGCACTTGTACTTTAAGTAGATACACCTCTGCCTAACCCTTCATAATACAGTCGTGATATTATGTTATGTGTGTACACATAGTCTGCTTTTCTACACCGAATATAAAACAGCACAGACAGATCCGTGGCTACATCTATTTTAGTCTATGACATCTATTTGTGTAAAAAAAAGTACCTATATATATAAAAATAATAATAATAATTAGTAGGTACTATTGGAAAGACCGGTTAAGCAGCCTCCTAGGTTGACCTGAGCTTTAGCTTTTCTAACTGAACTGACAGCTGTGCTGCTGGGGAGTTTGTTGCGCCACTTCTTCTTCCCAGCTAAAGCACTAGGAACTGGTGAGGCGGGCGTTTTTTGGGGGACTGTTTTATGTAATTTTGACGTTTGAAAAGTGCTGATTCTCAGGCTAGCAAATGACTTTTGATTTTTATTTTGCGATATTCCATTTATAAAAATAAGAAAATATCTGTCTGTGACCGCTTAGGTCTCTAAACTATGCACTGGATTTTGATGCGTTTTTTCGAAGGTAATTTAGATATAGTTCAGAAATCTCGATGATTTGACATGTCGCCACATCAGTAGAGAAACCCGTGCGAATAGGGTGGGGGGGGGGGGGGTCGCTAGTTGCCAATAAAACACACTATAAATACGATAAAGATCGATGTGACCTCATTACCCACGTTTAATAATGTGGTTAATACGTAGTAGTTATATAAGAATCATGGGAATCTGTATTACTAGATCACCGTGTCACCCCGTATATTGCTTCGATTCATTGTTAGCAATCGTTGATGTAGATAGGAAGATATGGTACGCTCTCCTCGATGTGGACTGCATAAATTAGGGGAAAGGACACAATCAACCTATATTACTCTCGGTTTGCGGGGAATACCCGATCGTAGTTTGTTTCCGAGTTGTTATGGGTACGTAACAGTGACAATTATTGCTATCTTGTTCCCGCTATAGCCCGCGTAATATGTCTCTCTATTTCGGTTGTCAAGCACATGGCGCACGACATCGGGTCCATTTAATATTTACGTGATGTTAGAGTGTGGCCTATCTTCTTATTTAATACATCAATGTTAGCAATAGTAAGCGTATCTACTACTAATTTACGAAAAACTTAGGAGTTTGTTTGTACTGGGGATCTACTCCGAACATAAATCCGAAGTATCGGCTGAATGTTCGGCCGTTTCTTGATTACGGCTAACTATGGCTGAGTACAGCGAAAGAAAAAAAAACAAACAGTCAAAGATATAAGTCAAAGTCAAAAATTTGACTTGAAGTCGGGTAAGGACTCAAAGTCAAAAAAGCCGCTTCCGATTATCGCTTGCTTCGGAGTAGACCCCTGGATTTAAATCTTTTTAGAGACATTTTAACATTACCATAAACAGGCTCCTTAGTTATCATTAGAGTACTACAAGATTCTTTAGCGCCTGGATGACATTGCCAGGGGGGCGTTGACAACCAAGATGGCGGCGTTTGCTCCAATTTTGCTCACGCGGCAAATGAACCTTGTGGCGTAATGTCTGTGTTTTTATAGGTAGGTTTCTCTATTGTATTAGTATTCTATTATGTTTTTTTATGTGCCTTTCTTTACTAATTTGGTAATTCCTTTTGCATTATTTTTCAATTTGATTTTAATTTGATTTCATTGTTTTATTGAAAAATAATGTCATTTATAGAAATGACTAAATTGGTAAAGCAGGTATACATTTTTCAAAAAATATTTTAGTCTGTGACCTATAGAAAAAAAAACAAATTGTTGTATGTGATCGTTGACGTAAAGAATAGCACCATCCCGTTTCTTCCCGTGGGTGTCGTAAGAGGCGACTAAGGGACTTTTTAGAGAATGGGCAGCAGCGTTCTCTATGCATTTTAACATCATACTGCGATCGCCAACCCGCCTGCCAAGCGTGGCGATTATGGCAAACCCCCCCTTTGGGGGAAGCCTATGTCCAGCAGTGGACGTCTTTCGGCTGTAATGATGACCAAATTGGTAAAGCAGGGAGGTATATATTTTTCAAAAAATATTTTATTCTGTGACCTATAGAAAAAAAAAACAAATTGTTGTATGTGATAGCTGAATATACGGTGTATCGGCCCTTTCACGTTGGACCACTATCTACGACACACCCTGTATATTTTGGTCGATTATTTTGTAACTTTTGTTAACTTCCATTAAACACGTAGGTACGCCTAACGAATTAACATATAAATTTGCCGTCATCAGTTGTTTACCGCGCGTTAACTAATAAATAAGCGATCAAACAGATTAATAATTATATTTATTTGTGTTTAAACCGGTAGCACTGTGAATAGTTATTGTCAACAAATTAACGTGTAATTATGAATCAATATACTTTATTACAGTACCTATGCAAACTTCCCAAGAGGTTTGTGATAATAATAATAATTATGAGTAATTTTTGCAGATGAAGATAAGATAAGATAAGATATTTATTTCGCAAATATGGGTACAAAAACATGGTGACATAAAAATGAATGCTTTAATTTACATCAACAGCCTTTAATGCATATTCCAGGGAATAGAAAAAACTTTCCAAGTGCGAGCCGGACTTGCACACGAAGGGTTCCGTAACACCGTACAATATATTGCAAAAAATGCCAAAAAACACGTTTCTTGTATGGGGAACCCCTTAAAATTTTTACTTTTTTTAGTTTTAGCGGCAATAGAAATACACAATCTGTGAAAATATCAACTGTCTACCTATTACGGTTCATGAGATACAGCCTGCTGTCAGACAGAAGGACGGACGGACAGCGGAGGCTTAGTAATAGAGTTCCGTGTGGCACCCTTCGGATACGGAACCCTAAAAATACTGAAGATGACGATGGCTAAGTTATACTCGTAACTGGGGTCTGGGCGATATAGAATGCCTTCAACACAAGAGGAAGAATATTCTGATGAGAACTTGCAAGGTTTTGAACAAAGTTTCAAAAGACCATTTCAGACACCAATCTACATTGTCCTCAAATGATCTGACCAAAATTATATCCGTATTTGTATATACACATCGACATTGATGAATTTTATATACACACTGACATGAATATAAATACTTTGTAACGTATTATATTGTTTTAATTATTTTAAATGTGAAGGTTATTGTTTATTTTTGTTTTTTTTTTCTCAGATAGATTTTATAATGAAATATAAGTTACTCAAACTGCCAGATGGCAGTTTGAGTAACTTATGCGGCCTGCCCAAATCATTCTTTGGTATTGTTCGTTGAATCATTGAGCTCCTTAAGTTCTGAGTTGAGCTGCACGGCTACTGACAAATGCGTGCACTGACTGGACAGGTCCCAAATGTGTGGTTCTTTCATCAAAATATCATTTCAGGCACCAATCTACATGGTCTTCATATGATCTGACCAAGATTCTGTTTGGACTTTAAAAGAGACTGTGAGCTCCGAGTTTTTTTTTTTAATTTAATTTATTCACCAAAATAAGAACACGTATTACAAATTTTAATAATAACAATATATACTAAATAATGGCTAAAGTTTGTAATATACAAAATTGGGACTATCTGCATCCGAACTAGGTGGTAAACCTGTATCTCGGATTACATATGATTCCCATAAATAAAATGTGAACAATTAGTAGCCATGTTTATGTTTATCAATCAAATCAAATTAAAAATATTTTTATTTCACATAAGCCTACATGGGCATTTATGAAACGTCAGAAGCTAGGTGCACGGTTCCAATTGGTCGTTTCCTATGGAGAAGAGCCGGCAAGAAACTCCACGGTCACTCTTTTAAAAAAATAAATTGGCTTTTACAATGTTTTCAAATTACAGTGTTAATAGGTATGCTAGCGTAGGCCCATCAAAAGTACCAGTAGGCCTATCAAGCTATATATTTCCAGTAGAAGCTGATCTCGCATTGTATAGGATTTCCGTACAGTGCAAGTGCGACATCTGAGTAAACTGGAAATGTATAGCTTAATGTGTAGCTTTCTGTACACACCTACTTACGGAAATAAATCATTTATCATTTCAGTCTTTCAGGTTTTTAGGTGCTAAGTGCATTAAACTAAAACTGTCGCCTATTCTCAAACTCAAAAACTCAACTCAAAGCATTTATTTCAATTAAACCATTTACAGGCACTTTTGAATCGTCAAGGAGTCGGTCAGTTAGACATATGAAGCTAGTTGCCCATTCCAAAGGTAGTAGGTTCCTATGGAGAATCGAACCAAAGGACCCCGGAGAGAAGGGAATCTAACCTCGCAACTGTCCATGTTTGTGGGAATAATTCAAATGACAGCAAGCAACCGATTATACAATTCTTGCTTTTGTAAGCGCCAGAGTGAGCAACTTCTTCATGGGTAAAAATAAATACAATTTACAGACAAAGGTAATTTTAAGAAGAAAACAGCGAGTCTACAGAAATAAACTGTTGATGTTACCGTTTTAAGGATAAAATACTAGCTTTTGCCCGCAGCTTCGCCCGCGTGGAAGTCGCAAATATCCCACGAACATTATACAGTTAGTGCTCTGCTTATCCCGACCCCTTTTCCTATCTTCGTCTTTGTAAGAGGGGTCAAGTAATGCAGAGCACTGACCGTACTACCGGGATTAAAAAAGTCAAAGCCAAATTATTTATTTCAAATAGGCACTTTTGAACGTCAACATTTACAAAAAGCAGCCAAGTGCGAGTCGGACTCGCGCACGAAGGGTTCCGTACCATTCATCTATAAAAACGGCAAAAAAAACACGTTTGTTGTATGGGAACCCCCCTTAAATATTTGTTTTATATTAATTTAATTTTTTTTTTAAAGTGAATATATGTATAACTAAATATTCTGAGAATATTTCAAGCATCTACCTATTGCCGTTATCAATATCGAGCAAAAACGAACAAATAAATCATGTTTGTTGTATGGGAGCACCCTGAAATATTTATTTTATTCTGTTTTTTTGTATTTGTTGTTATAGCGGCAACAGAAATACATCATCTGTGAAAATTTCAACTGCTTAACTATCACGGTTCATGAGATACAGCCTGGTGACAGGCGGACAGACAGACAGACAGACAGACGGCGGAGCTTTAGTAATGGGGTCCCGTTTTACCCTTTGGGTACGGAACCCTAAAAAGTAGTAAATCCTATGTGTTATTTCAGGTTATTTAACAATAAATTAGTACTTTTGACTCATTTGAACAAAAGACGGTTATTGTGACTTTACTATAATAGTTAGACATATAGCTTCACGGACTTTTTTATGGGTATTGATGAGTACTATAATTATATGTAGTACATTAGTTTATGTATCATCAATAGTTTTTGCAGCGCACGCCAAACAATTACTTTTATAAGGCAAATTCTTGACACCTTGGATTACATTATTGCAATTTTCGTAGCGATCTCACATTTTTTTGAAGAATAAAATACAGCACATGTTACTCGCTGATATTGTAATTTTCTACTATAAGTGAAATCATTTTTAAAATTGGTTCAGTATTTTTTGAGTTTATCCATTAAAACAAAACATACAAACAAAAATCTTATCTTTTCTCTTTATCATTTTAGTTTAGAAATACATTTTGCGATAGATAGTCGAAGGAGATACAGTAAAACTAAATTGAATTCGATACTTTCGACTACTTTTGAACCGAATAAACTAAAATGTTTAAAAGCTGAATTCGGTGAGGCTTTTCAATTTACTCTGTTATTTTATAGTTGAAATATAAAACCGTTTTCATAGTCATCTCTGAAGCCAGTGTTAAAATGAAAAGTTGAAAATACGTAAAATAAATATTGGGAAAATAACAAATATTGCTATTGTTTTCTAGGCTTTACACATTAACAGTCAAACAAAATAACTCATACAGAAACTCACGACCTTTTTCCAGGGAGGTAGGCAGAAGCTACAGAATGCCGCATGCAACATTATGCGCAACAGCCGCATGCAAAGTTGATGACACTGTTCTGTGGTACATACAATTTTTTAAATTTTTTATTTTGATTGTATTTTATTTTTTGTATAATGGATAAATACAAATACAAAATTTTTATTTCTGTATCAATCGTTTCTTTTCGTTGTGATTGGAGCCTCCTTTTAAGCATGAATGAATTTATAATATTATTTGATGTTAATTTATTAACCTATCTTTATTTGTATGCTGTTAAGACAAAACATGACTGTAATATAATTTTATTGTAACATCTTCCATGCCATGTGTGTGTATACTCATGTTTTGGACAAATAAATTATCGTATCTTAAAAAAAAAAAACATTATGTATTCATTCTTTCTACTTCTACTGATTTCATTTTCAAAAAATCCGTGGAGTTTCTTGCCCGTTCTTCTCGATAGGAACCTACTACGCTTTGGAATGGACAACTAGATTCATCTTTATGACTGACCGACCCCTCGACAATTCAAAAGTGTCTGTAATTGGTTTATTTGAAATAAATGCTTTGAGTATGAGTTTGAGATAATTTTAAAACAATCCCCAAGATTGGTAAACGAAATGACAAAAAGGGTATTTCTTCCCATTCTTTAGCCTTAGTGATTGATACGATGCCTTTTTTTGTTTTATTCTATACATTGTTCCCAGAGCGTGTTCAGATACATACCATATCTTCAAAACCGAAGTAGTTGTGTATGAACAAGAAGCTCTTCCACATGTTCTTCTCGCAGACCCTGCTGTGCTCCCCCACCACCAGGTTCCACTGGGGCCCGTTGTTCAGGTCCGGTAAGATGTACGTGCAGAACAGCATCAGACTCACGAAGAGAGGGAACAGCCTGGAAAAGATGTAGGTAATAATATTGGTAACACAATTTGATGAAGTTGCAGGTGTGTTTGAATTTTGTGCACTTAAAAACTTTAGCATGGATATATATACATGTACATAAACTCACGCCTTCTTCCCATGGGGGTAGGCAGAAACAAGCAAGGATATAGTCAGTTAAATGGTTGTTGATAGATTCTTAAAACTTGTCTACACTACGATGCAAATCATGATTTGCGATTTGCACATAAAGCATCATGAAACATTTTTGTTTATTAGGTTTCATTTGTAAACAAAAAAGTGGTTTAAAGTGTGGTTAATATTGTGAGGAATGAGGAAAATGTCGTGAGGAAAGTTTTGAGTATGAATGTCGATGGCTATATGAGTAGGGGAAGACCAAAGAGACGATGAATGGACTGTGTGAAAGATGTATGGCTAGAAAGGGAGTGACTACCGAGATGACGACTAATAGAGACGTATGGAAGAAAGGGACATGTTGCGCCGACCACAATTAAATTGTGATAAGGGCTTTTGACAAGGGATTCTGGGATTCCTATTTCAATCCCTTCTGAAACCCAAGACCAAATTCCCCGTACAACCTCCAATCTTACGCACGGCAAGCGGTCTTAAAAACCACCGGTCTATTTAGGCGTATACCGTCTTATTACAAAACAAGGTTTATCTTCAGACCCAGGTTTAAACCATGGAGCCATTATTAAATTTCAAACTATATTATATTCCGGCTATGGTAAAGTTCTTAATACAAAACTGACAACTTAGTACCGAACTAAGTTTTCAGTTATGTATAAAGAACGGTATTTCAATCACTGTTACGTTCTTATTACAAAAACCGGCTCCATGGTTTAAGCCATGTCAAAATATAAATCTTGTTTTGTAATAAGACGGATAAAGTTTCGTAAATGTTAACCCTATTATTGCTTGTAGCGCAATAATAAAAGTATTAGGGTTTTATTGAAAAAAAAAAAAAAATTAAAACAGACTTTAAAAAAATAAATAAACAAGCTAGCTAGTTAACTCTTCCTACAGAACAATAAATATACAAGAGCGCCATCTATTGGTTCATTGTTTATTATTGACTGCATCACTTCGTTGCCAAGCAAAAGAAACAATCCACGCGCTAGTTGATTATGTTTTAAGTGTTGAGATCATTAAGAATTTGATTATTTGTGCAAGGAGAGTGTGTGACCTTTGACATGTTGGAAGGGTTAGGCAAAAAGGATTAGAGAATGACAGTCTTCTTCAAACAATGTATTTTTTGGTAGGACTTGAGATTCTTACTAGGTGGATCTTTAAACTATAATACTATTCATTTATTAGTTCCTATAAAATAATCAGACTATCAGTCCCATCTCTATCTATCTACTAGACTATCAGTCTGTCATCCATGTGGGCTTAGTCCGGGATGGTGGTTGGCACATGTCTTCAATTTTTGGTTTTAGGACATGCCGGTTTCTATGTATACAGGTTGTTAAAGAAATCGTGTGTCATAGCTTAGGGGTAGGTTCAGTATCGAGGAACCAAAAAAATAAATAAAAAAAACATAAAAATTATTGCAAGGTCTATTTTTTATGTTTGCTTTTTTTTTTTTTTTTTTTTTTTTCCTGGGTTCCTTTACCGATACTGAACCTACCCCAAAGATATGGCACGCAATTTCTTTAACAGCTTGTATAATGTTTCCTTCAAAGTTTTTCTGTCAACTAAAATACATATAGTAGAGTAAATGGAAAACTACACTCTGCTTACAACTTAAACTAAAAACAAAGGAGGAAGACAGAATATTTTTCAATTCCGGACAAATCTAGATTAATGACGAAAAGGGGGATTTAATGAATGGACCCGTTTCAAACAAAGGATATATTTTCTGCACTTCAAAGTGTAATCAATCTTTAGTTAATGATGATGGCATCGATAAATGTTTCAAGCTCTTACCTAAACCATCTGGCGATAAGGCGGTCCTTAAGGTTGATGGTCCCTTTCTTCTCGAGGTCTGTGAGTAGATTGTGGGCATTAAGGAACCCACTTAGGTATAAGAAGCTGTCTGTGTAGAGAATTGCGGAGCGTCCTACGACAGCCCATGGCATACCGAATACCTGGAAAGAGGTTGAACATTAATAATGTAGTAACATTTTGCCATTTTCGATGTGTACACCGTGTAACATCTTTCGATGTGTACATCGTGTAACATCTTTCGATGTATACATCGTGTAACATCTTTCCTCTTGCCTTCTGTGGGACTGTGGGAGTAATTTCGTGAACAGGGACTTAATACTACTTACAGTTAAACAAAACAAAAAAATAATCTCAGGCTTATACGTTTAGGCTTGAGGTGCATTGATTTAAAGGATCACCATATTTTTTTTTGTTCTGTAACATCTTCCCTCTCACTCTGTGGGAGTAATTTCGTGAAAAGGGACGGAAGTGTATAACAGGAACTGACAGCTTGAGCATGGAATGAGTGAGTACTTTGTAATAGCATGGTATTTAAGTAGGTACTTATGGAATTAGTAAGTACTATAAATATTGTAAGTAGATGGGGTCGATTTTCGACCAGTGGGCGACTACTAGTAATTAATATTTATTCGAATAAATATTTCAGTGTTTAGCTTTTTAAATTTTGAGGTTAAAGGCTTCTACATACTGGCGCGACACCAGGCGAACAATTTTCTTGAATTTTTGTTCTACCGGATGTCGCGCCTTAGGGCATGTAGAAGCCTTAATTTCTGTCACTGCTCAGTTGCTTATTACCAAGGTGAGATGTCAGATTTTACACATTCTAAGTGACTAATGTAAGGCTCGCTCATTTTTTTTATGAATTATTATCAGTTTTCGTGTGATTTGTGAAATGAGGTTTACGAATTTTTGATAGAATCTGGGCAGCTGTCTCTCTGTGTTCCTTGTCATGACCTCGGAAGACCGAATCCCGTAATTAACCTTCAAAATCTCAATCACAATCTTCGCAATCTCATCTCAGCGGCGAACAATGTCAGAAACTTATCAAAACTTTAGGGGAAGTAAAGGTATTCTTGTCAGATGGAGACAGATGAGAATACGAAAGTTTTAAAAATACGGAAATGCCCCTCTGGTATCGGTACGATCTATGCGGGAATGCTAATCAGTAAGACAGGTAAGTAACCAATTGTCCTATGTGTACCTAAGTACACACGGCTACATATCAAGCTATAGATTTCCAGTATAAGCTGACCTCATTGTATGGTAAATCCTATACAGTGCGTATATCGGTATGTTGGTTTGCTGCTCGGTGTGTTGTCTGACTAAAACGAATAGGTATGACATAGCATAACGCATAATATCATGCCTGTGTTCTCCGAAGGGTTAGGCAGAGGTGTATCTACAAGGTGTAACATAAATAACGCACAACCTCTTAAGGGGTCATTGTACTCATCATTATGAACAAATTTTATTATGGGACCAAAGCCGAAATCGCAAAAAAATATTCTGTTGTTTCATACATACGAATATTTCTCATAACTTGTCAAAATGTAGGGAACAGCAGATTTTTTTTTCGCGATTCCAGATTTGGGCCCATAGTAAAAGTTATTCGTAATAATGATGAGTACAATGACCCCTTAAGAGGTTGTGCGTTAATTATGTTACACTTTGTATAGTGCACCCACATGTCGCCAGTTATCTTTAAGTCCCATATAATAGGGGGCGAGCCTATTGCCATCGACCGGGCACGAATCCAGACTCGGCTGCTACTGAGAAATGCTAGATGAAAAAATCCAATAATAACACTTTTGTCCGACCCGGGAATTGAACCCAGGACCTCATGCTCAGCAGTAGCGCTTGCGACCACTACACGAACTAACCAGTCCGGAATATAATTGAATACTCTTTATTATGTAAACCATACAAATTACAGATATACCCCTTTATTCATAAACGCTGCTTTAAGTTAAGTAATGATTAGCGACTGTATAACCATACATTTTTGACGTTTAAACGTCTCTTAACTTTAATCATCGTTTATAAAAAAATCCCATGATTGTTGAGCTTATATTGGACATATACCTATAGCTTGATATGTAGCCGTGTGTACTTACTGCTATATTTTATCATTTATTTATTTTCAAAAGACACAAGCACCTCTGTAGCCCTGGCTTTTGTACTAGGAGCTCTTGTATCACAAGTTCCTATATCACAAGTTCCTGTATCATAAGTTCTTGTATCACAAGTTCCTTTATCACAATTTCTTGCATCACAAGTTGCTTCATCACAAGTTCCTGTATCACAATTTCTTGTATCAGAAGTTCTTTTATCACAATTTCTTGTATCACAAGTTCCTGTATCACAATTTCTTCTTTTTTTTTTTTATGAATGGCATCTCGTAGCAGACCTAGAGAGGTCGTTGCTACTTAACCGGATATTCCTGTGGCTGCCCTAAGGTTTTTAATCTTAAAGCCTCCAGCCAGGGCGCAAATTATATATATTAAAACTAAACGACAGCGCACTAAGGGCACCCCCTGTGGGGTACGGACCTCGGCTTAGGGCGTCGTTGGGGGATCACAAAATTAGTAACAATTTGGGGACGGGCTGGATCAACATTTTGATCATGATTATTATCAGGGGAGATTATATTTATTGCTACGGCGCTCTCAGCCTCTAACCGGGCGGCTGGCGCATCGACATTCAAGGGACGGGGGGAGGACTTTTATTACCATTTACTCGGGAAGTTCGCGTGGTACCTCGGCGGTGAGGACGGAAGGTCGGTTTGTGTATTTTGTGCACTGTACTCGTGGCCCTATTGCTTTCCTGAAGGAGAGTGACGGGGTCATCCGGATCTAAGAGAGTATGCCTCGGTCGGCGAGTCTGACTAATGGCAGAAGGCCTGTAACTAGCGGCCTGCACAACCAAGGGGTTGCGATGACGTTCCGCGGATTCGAAAAAGCGCTTTGCAAGGCGCTTCATAAACTGCTTGATGGTAGGCATCTTAAGGTCTACGTGAAGTTGTTCGTTCCGAACGAACCAAGGAGCCTTCGTAATTCTACGGAGAAATCGGTTTTGAAGCGTCTGCATCTTATGGATGTGATACGACTTTGCGTGAGCGAAGACTACGCAGGCGTAAGTCATGATCGGTCGAAATCACAATTTCTTGTATCACAAGTTCCTTTATCATAATTTCCTGTATCACAATTTCCTGTAACACAACTTCATGTATCACAATTTCTTGTATCGGAAGTTCCTTTATCACAATTTCCTGTATCACAATTTCTTGTATTACAAGTTCCTGTATCACAATTTCTTGTATCACAATTTCTCGTATCACTAGTTCCTGTATCACAAGAGCTAGTAGCCACAGTATTAACAGTATCCCTAACCACGATGACATAACATGATAATGGCAGCATCCTCTTGTGGTCTGAAACCTATGTTAAGCATTGACTCTGTGGTTAACCCAATCCAATTAATTACATTCGAAATAAAAAACAGTGACTATACAAGTTATATATTTAACAACTGTAAACAAGACTAACCAAACAAATTGTCTAATAATTACATACTTCATTCATTAAGTTCTCTACAGAGTTAATACTTTTATTGTCAATACAAAAGCATCCTTTGTACGGATTTTTTTCTGTGGTGTGTGAAATGGTTAAATAAATAAATAAAACCCTTTTAAGTAGTATGTAAGTACATTCCCCTTGATAAAACCGGCACTTAGAGAGTTAGCCAGAATCTTATAAAGTCTAAAGTATTCAAGAAAGTGTTAAGTGCTAAAGGGTCTCAATACACATTAAGTGACTTGATTGAATTTTCAAGAGACTTCGGGAAAGGTGTGAGTTTCGGTCTAAAGTTGACTTTGTGTTAATTCGATACTAGAAGTCGTTATTGAATTGTGTAAGTTGATAAAAGTTGAGTTCGAACCACTAAGGATGCGTTAAACCTTAAAGTCTGTCTACGGTGTCACAAATACATTTAAGACGCTGACAACAGGTAAAACCGCTGTCACTGTCAGATTGCATACAAAAGAAAGAGATGCGCGGTGACACAACGTATGGCGTAAAAATGCAAATAAAATCGTATAAAATTAGATATTATCTAATTAATAAAAATCAATCCAACACCGGATGCAGTTTGGCATTTGCAATTTCATGGTATACTTTTAATTATAATACTACTATAACACTTTTATTTTCACTTTTAAAAATAATTAAGTGTTGTCTTTGAAAATGTTTTTGATGTATTCAATTATGTTTAATTATGTTTTGAGTTCGATCATCGTATGCACAAAAGACTTGAAAATATCATACTGTTTTTGTTTTGGAAAAAATATTTACGGTTTAAGAGATACACTGCTTTAAAAAAACACCTTTTTGACCATTTTCAAGAAATCTCCGCCTTAACAATACTATACCAAAGCTCAATGATGTTTCTTGCAGAGTAGAACCAATTACACCGTTTTATTTCAAATAACTTTTCACAATAAGGTGTTTTGCACTATATTGTAAAATCCATCGAAAGTTTGTCTTTAAAAGATCGCTTTTAGCGATTAGACCGCCCCTTGTGTTACCCTATGTTAAAAGATTTACATTTATATCTGTGATTTTGTATGGTGTACATAAGAGTATTCTATCTTCTGTATACCTACCTATCTATTGTTATTTGCAGAAACGAGCATACTGGGATACTGCACTGTCCATCTTCTTGCATAACACTTGAGCTGATCTAATAATACAATACACATAAAGCGAAATATTTTACGACTGGCACCCGACCACCCCCTGTTTTTTCTGGGTGGGACTTTTACTGACTAAAACCCACCCGTGTTTCTTAATTTGCCTGTGTGCCAGGGCCACGATATCCCTTTCGGACAAACTCGCAACCCTGGCAGGCATTGGTACCCGACCACCCCCTAACATGTGTTAAAAAAAATGGAATAATAATGAGGTTTCCAATACTTACAGCAGAAAAGCTGACTTTGTTAACAAACGGGTTGTGCGCCATTGCCATAGACTTGTGCGCTATCAGCAGAGCGAACGCGTTCATTCCTCTATACGAATCCACTCCTTTCACCCTGGTAGGAGAGTCAGATAAGTCAAAGACTTTCCTCAGATTCCTCTTTAGAGAGAATGCGTTGAGAAGCTTCTCGAAGTTCGTGACTCCTTCCTTTCCATCGTCTAGGATTGTGCCTAGACTGAGAAGCAGAATTACTGCTAGGAAGAATGTTCTGGAAAGAAAAAACAACATTGTTAAAATTGGAATAAAACTTAAAGCTTTTTTGAGAAATTAATTGATCACAACAATGATTATACAAAATGCAAGGATCCCAGGTCTATAAATGGATACTTTGGTGATCGATACCTCACATACTCGTAGTTCTTTAACAAACAAATGCAGACAAACGGTTGGGCAAAAAGCTGTTAAGAGCTTCTTCTATCAAAATTATGTTTCAATATTAGCTGACTTGACTATATAATTTATAAAGTTGCCATACAAAATATTTTATAAAAAGGGGAGTATGTTCTTCTTGTTATAATTAGCATTTCTCATTATTATTAACTGCCCATGTTGTTATAACCTACTTTTTGACTTTTCCTTTGAATACCAACCAAACGAATTTATTATTCGTCCATTTACAAATAGGATCGCTTTTGAAACTGTTTCCCGCTTAGATAGTACAAATGTAACTATCTATTGAATTCCTCAGAATATCTTAGAAACTATTAGATAGTTAGATTGGAACTGAATACAGTTCAGGCCGAACTTAGGCTGACTGCCCATTGAGGCGGAATGGAGCGGAGAAGTGCAGAGCTAGGAAAAACACTAAAAGAGTATCATGAGAGTACCATGTGGAGTTAATTTTTTTTCATAAACTACTTTCGAATGGGCAATTTTCAAATATATTTTCTTTGTATTTTTTTTACTTTTACTAGTGCCTACTAATGGTCCAATCGAAATGACATGATTTGACTTGATTCACCCAACCGAATTTAAAAAAAGCTTATCTTCGTAGACATGGTTATAGCGGAACGCAGATTAGTTTTTCAAACAAATAGAATCAAGTTTTTCTAATTGAACAGACAGCTGTGCTGCTGGGGAGTTTGTTGCGCCACTTCTTCCCAGATAAAGCACTAGGAAGTGGTGAAGGGTGGGCGCGTTTTTGGGGGACTGTCTTATTTTATTTATATTTTATTTATTTGGGAAAATATTCAGTTACACGTTATATTATTACATTAAATTTGAGCTGTAGACTGAGTAAATGTATAACCCACGACATTTTCCACATATAATTAAAACAACTTATAAAACAATGCGATGTGCGCTTACAATTAGGTACGCACACTTAAATTATGCTGTTAATGTTAAAACTAAACACTAAAAAAGGCATGCAAATAAAAAAGAAAAACAAGAAATTATAAAGATATACACTAAGATTTAAAAATATTACGGAGCAATATCAAAAATAGTTCCACGAACAAGGCCACTAAATTTATCAGTTGGCAAAGCGAAGATGTCAATATTCTGAAAGAGATTGTTTTATTGACCAGTAAGACGACGTAGGTCTTATGTGCTTTTGACGCTCATCATAATCAGCCTATAATGTTCCCACTGCTGGGACACAGGCCTCCTCTTTTTCGAGAGGGAGCTTTTGACGCTCAAAAAGTGCTAACTCTTAGCCTAGTTCGAATAAATTACTTTTGATTTAGATTTATTGATTTAGTTTTAAATATGTTTACTGCGAAATGTATGCAAAACTGTGTCCGCTCATTTTCTTCGCTTGTCACTTTGGCACCACGGCAGAGATAAAGTCCATTTCACGAAAGAAGTCCCGCAGACGTGGCGCTGCAGGCATGGGTTATTTTAGGAATGTTGTTAACTTAGCGTATAATAATAATTAGTTCCACTTATTTCCGCGGGACTTCTTTCGTGAAATGGACTTTACTACGTTGCTTCACTCCTATGTAAAGACAGCCTTAGGTGGGGGTGTCCGATAGTCAGATGCATCCAATCAAAACATTTATGTTAAATACTGCTTCGTATAGTTTGTGCTATTCTATATTACTCGTATAATAGCCTTCTCCTATGGCGTATATTTAATCACAATTAGGCTTAGAACTTGGTGTGTATTCATTAAAAACAAAAAATACAAACCCCCTTATTACAAAACAAGGTTTATCTTCAGACCCAGGTTTAAAACATGGAGCCATTATTAAATTTCGAACTTTATTCCGACTGTGGTAAAGTTCCTAAACACAAAACTGACAACTTAATACCGAACTAAGTTTTCAGTTTTGTAAAAAGAACGTTATTTCAATCACTGTTACGTTCTTATTACAAAAACTGGCTTCATGGTTTAAGCTATGTCAAAATATAAATCTTGTTTTGTAATAAGGCGGAAAATGTTTATTTCTGTACCAATCGTTTGTTTTAGTTGATATTGGAGCCTCCTTTTAAGCATGATGACGCCTGTGTTAGGAGACTCCGCACTTCCATCGTTTTGGCTGAGTGTACAATTTACAAAAAATATTAAATAAGTTTTTAGTTTTAAGTATAGATTTTTCTTTATTACTAAACACACTATTCATACACACAATTTCATCGCAATAATATTGCAATAGTATTTCTAGTAGTGTAGTAGTGTTGTGGTAGTATAGTATTTTTTTTTGGAAATTCTTTTTCAGTCGTAAAGATAACCTACAAAAGTTTGTAGAATATGGAAACCCAACAACTACATTACTTACTTAGACAAAGAAACCATAATTTTCCCTATGTGTGTTTATAGATGTTATCGCATCTACATAGGTACCTAAAGTGTGTAAGGCCGCCCCTCATATCGGGCATGTTGCATCAAGTATGACACAAAACTATTAATCATCTTTATACTGAATTGTCATAATAATTATATTATTATGTATAGGGCAAATGATGTAGAAGTTAAAGTAACTATAAAAAAAATATTACTCTACGTCGCGGTCGGTTCGTTTGGTGCCGGACGTAAAGAATAGCACCATCCCATTTCTTCCCGTGGGTGTCGTAAAAGGCGACTAAGGGACTTACTAAAGAATGGGCAGCAGCGTTCTCTATAAATTTTAACACTATACTGCGATCGCCGACCCGCGTGCCAAGCGTGGCGATTATGGAAAACCCCCCCTTTGGGGGAGGCCTATGTCCAGCAGTGGTCGTCTTCCGGCTGGAATGATGACGTTGCTTGCGCGCTCCTTAACTCTAGGTCTGCGCCGGTAGAGTTTACTTTGCCAAAACAGGTCTAGAGTGCGGAGCCAGACCAAGAGAGATACATATACCCGCGGGCAGCATGTGGCGAGCTGTTGGGTAGTAGTGACCCCACGGAGGGTCCGTGGGGTCATCTCCCTGGAGAAGTCTTGTTCCTGACCTCTGGCTTGCCTTTATTGGCCAGCTTGAGTGGAAATTCGCAAGAGCGAACGTGCTCGCAGGAAGGAAGTATTCCAGTAAGATGTTGTTAGGGATCTTGACCATTTTCCGGGCTCTAGGATCGTCCGGATAGCCGTGGTATGTTTCTCCACTCCTCAAGCACCTCAGGACATGTTGCCCCCGTGTCGCTACGTCACTATGTGCTAGCGACAGTTTTTGGGGGCCTATTATTGAGTATGCAAGTCACCCCCTGCCCATTTAATTCTGCTACTATTTTGACATTTTTTGTTTGTTCACGGGGTGGAAAATCCTCATCGATGTCCTCCGCCCTGGGGCGGGCGGAGAAAGAAAAGAAAGAAAAATAATTATATTTGTCACAGAAAAATGTGCAAGTGCAATGTTGGAACACATAATATGTAATGAGGGGAGAGACACATACATCCCATGTGTGAGGGGTCTTTCAGACTCTTACTGACTAAAAGCCACGCCAGTGTTCCCATTCCACACTTGCACCGGGGATCTTGGAAGCTATTATTACTTCCGTGATCCCCGGCTAGCTTTGGACATAAGCCTTCCCCATTGGCCGTCCATCTAGACTTAAAAAAAAGTTAATTTAATACTGAAAAATTAAAGTTCTTGAAGTAATGTCTGGACTTATTTGCAAAATTCTAAATGGTAACCCTATCCCCAAGTTCCTTCATAATGAAAGGTCCTCAGCGGGTATAATAGATGCTGATAGCTGAAGGTTAGTATTATTTAGTCTGGCTCCCTATTACCTATTAAAATTATTTGTAATATTTTAAGTGAAAACTTCTTTAAGCGCGTTGAGCGATTTTTGGTAGGGAACAACGTATGGGTTTGCGTCACTGACTAACCGTGACATGCGAATGGGACGTGTTGCAGCAGACTGGCGACGCGCAGCATCGGCCTGTGTACATGTATACGCATATAATGTTGTATATTCTATAGTTCTAGTATACGCGTTTTATTAAAATACCTTTTATTTAAATTAGGTACTTAGGGTAATAAAAAATACAAATACATTTATTGAAATACATGCATAAGTCACAAGAGACTTCCGGCGACTGGGACCGCAATTAACCAACACGTCAAAAAAAATTTTCTTATTCAAATAACCCGCCCCTAACTGTTCCCGGCGCAAAGGTGATCATAACGCTTGCTGCCACGTTGGATGGCGATGGCTAACCATTGCACCAAGAACGAGCCGGCGCGGGAGTCACCCGTTTTTAAACGAAGCTTGTGCCCTATCTCACTAATGAGGTTCCTAGCCCCAGTGCCCCAACTACTCATGGTCTCAACGGCAATGGGCACAAAATGGTAGCGTTCCACCAACGGTGCGTATTTCACCCTCTTCCTCTCTGTCTGTCCTCTCTGTCTTCCGCTGCAGCTGACAGTGAGAGGACGGTGCGACCAAGGTGGCTGGCGGCAACAGTGCTGACGCAAGTTCCGTCCCATATCAGGCATTTGCCGTTCCTCCAAGGCATCAGGGTCTATATTTTATTTAAATAATAATGATTTACCAAATTTTTAAGTTTCCCCTTCTGTTGCCAGTCCCTATGACTGCCTATTTTTTTATTTTAATGGCTGCCTGACAGTTAACCTATCCTTGTTTTTAGTAAGTAAATACACCAGCTATTATTTAAAAAACAATATTTGTAGGCTTCTTTGTACAAAATGAAGACAGGAACACAAAAACATTGGTGTTTAACAATCGCAACCATTGATCAGCATACGTTAAGCAATTGGTATGCATCTTAAGAACGTCCGATGTTTTACAGACAATGATTTAAGGTCATTAAAAACCCAAATAAAAAACTCGTGCAATTTTCAAGAGACACAATTTAAAGATTCATTCCATGCACCTACGGAGCTCCTATATTAGTAACTCATCATCTGACGGCTTCCAGTCTAACTATATTAGTAACTCATCATCTGACGGCTTCCAGTCTAACCAGTGCAGTCGTATACCAGTATTATACAGTTACTGGGTAAAACAACCTGGGTTTACTAACATAGGATAAGTTCTTACTAACACTATATGGATCCTTGGTCTGAAATAAAAACTTTGAATTTGAATTTGAAAACGATATTCATTCGTAAGACTGGTTGTTAAGACTTTCGGGATCGTGCTCAGTTGACGCGAATTGAACACGGGATCGTAGGATTCCGTAGTAAAACAAAAGCGTGTAGATTTCGCGAGACCGGTGTCGCCAGTTGAACACGGAAAGGGAAAAACGCGTCGAAGATATAAAAATAACAGCCAGGATCAACGGCCTACGGTTCTTTCTGAGGCATTGAGGCTCTATGTTAGAGGGTTTGGTTTCCGCACTTAGTCCTTCATGTGGACCATTGTGCGTGGGCCATGGCGGCCGTCAGTTGTTCGTTCCAACCAGCCCACCTCCCTCCAGAAGCTGATTAGCTCTCCTGGTCTGCATAGGATATCTGTGAAGGATCAGGGTGACGCCAGGGTTTCTGTTCTGATCTGGGTGACGCCTGTGCAGTCAAAGAACACATGACAGGCAGGGAGGCTTTATCAACTATTAAATATTAATGAAACAAACATACAACTTTTATGACATCATCAAACCATAGCCTAAGGTCGTTAGGTGCAATTATGTGCATTGAGTATGTAAATCATCCTTAATTAATAACTTAAGCTGCTCAATCATTTCGCTTCATTACACTTAGTGTTAGCGGTAATTAGTCGTAAGTGATGGTGTGTAACAAATTATTTAAGTGGAAGACTGTTTAATTAGATAATTGATAAATATACGTAGTTTATTTTATTTTATAGTATTTTCTAGACTTATAAATTCTGTCATTCTTATAATTTGCTGTGGATGACGATTTATTCACCTATTTAATAAGCGAAACAATTCATAATACTTTTTATTTTTGGGTGGGAAATTATCAAATAACTTCTCCCGCTATGGGCTGAGCGGGAGGGCGTGTCAGACTTTTACTGACTAAAACCCACTCGTGTTCCTTCCGTTGCCTGTGTGCCAAGGCCACGATAACCCTTTCGGACAAACTCGCAACCCTGGCAGGCATTGGCCCTAACGGACCCCGTCAGTTGGTGCTGACATCTCTTTGAGGCGCGCGTGAAACACAACGCGCCGTCGCGTCGACCCGGGCCTGGTCCTTGTCGGACGGCGAGCTACATTCGCTCACCGTCCGCAGGCCCGCGCAATTCATAATACCTACTTCAAACATTCGAAATGTCAATAGAGTAGAACTTATTTATAGTTTTTAATGTTTGCTTGTTATAGCAACCGTTTTAAGGCTCCCGCAGATAGGCGCGACGAGACGGTGCGACGCGTTTCAAGTAGAACAAACTCCATTAAGATTTCGTAGAAATTGTTCTACTAGAGTTAAGACGCTGACAACAGGTAAACTGTCAGACTGGATACAAAAGAAAGAGACGCACGATAACACAACGCTTGTAATTTATTGCAAAATATGAAGCAATTATTTATTTACTCAAAAATGAGTTGAGTAATCGAAAATAAAAAACAACCAAGTTCTGCATACAAATAAGACGTTCTTGTTATTAATTAAATACCAACCGTACGTTGTTATGTCATTCAGATATTTTGGATTGAAACTCAAACGTGTTTTGGTAACAACCAAGTTTTGAGAAATATGTTCAAGAAAAACCGTTACCACAAACTGTATACATTTGGCAATTTTTTTGTTTAAGACAAGCTTACTTTTATCATTTGCCTCTTGTCAGCGCCTTTAGGATTTAGGTTTGGGATGATTGAATCTATCTAGAGTTCAGTTGATAAAAGACTTACATAGAAAGCGTCTTCCCAAAAGAATAAGGTCTCTTAATGTTCTTCACTGAGCACATATTGTTGTGTACTTTCACTGATATTCCGAGACCTGTCAGTCTCTGTGACAGTTCATCTTCCAAGTCGTAGCTACTGCAAGAACTGGGGATGCAGACTCCCCACATCAAGCTTGAGTATCTTGGGACTCGGTGACCCATCTGGAAAAAATAATAAGAATAAATTTATTTCGCTCAGTTTACTTTCAAGTGGACTGAATTCCCAGGCAACACTAGGATTCCCTGTGTTGTGAGATCCAGGCTCCTTCGTTGAGAATAATTAGGTTAGATGTGGGTCTTGGTAAAGTTTTGGTTTTTCGCAAAGAAAGGCCATACCCTTATCATTAACAGTGCGACTTCACCGACTGTTGGGTCTCCCTTTGCTTAATCAAATGCCAACACTCGTGTGCCAGCTTTAAGTACAGGTTGTAACCATGATAGCAATAATGGCGTCTGCGCATCTCATCGCCGGGAAACCGTAGGAGTCGTATCGTAGGAGTGTCGGTTCCAGTTCTTAACCCAAAATCATAGGTTACTTATTTACGTAATCTATGATTTTTATGATTTTACTGCCAAATTTTTGGGCATTATTTTGAGGATAATGCCAAAAAAATTGGCAGTAGCCTTCTACTTGATAAAAGCTAACTGTGATCACAAATCCAGACGGATTTAAATCACTCACTTAGCAGACGCCATGAGAGTAATTATGCTAATTTGTATTTTGGCCGTTCATGCATAATGTTAGCAGTTATGGGAGCAGCTATGTTTAGAAGTGAGTATTTAAGGTTTGATATGTTATATTCTCGGCTTCGGCTGCTCAACCTTAACTATGAATAGAGCCTAGTGATCAAAACGGAGGATCCCATTATACAACATAATTTTTAGTATATGCGAAACCTGAATATTGAGAATGTTGAATTGAGAATTGACCTGTTCAGAATAAGGAACTGAATCGATTTCAATAATTTTTAAACCATGTTATATTTTGTCCTAAAAATATTTAAGTGTGATGGAAAACGTTATCACCATTTAATTACTTACAATACAATCGCCGTACGGTTAGGTACTTACTGCTAAATTATTATCTTTGAGCACAAGACGACCCTGGAAGCGCGGGGGCGCTGTTAGCATGTTTTTGTACGGACAACCCGGTAACATAACAAACTTATAACATTGTGATTTTTCATGATACAGTTTTGAAATTTTGTACAGAGATTCTACATAAAATACTAGACACGTGTTTCGGGTTTCACATATACTAAAAATAATGTTGTATAGAGCAGTGGTGGCCCAGTGGTAACCACCGTAACTTACGAGTTGTAGGTCTTTGGTTCGAACCCAGACAGGCGCTTTAGTTTGTGTAAATTATTTCATCACCACTGCTCTCGAAACGGCGAAGTAAAACATCGTGAGGAAAACGGCATGTCCTAGAACTAAAAATTCGAGGACGTGACATCTACCAACCCGCACTGGGCCCACGTGGTGGATTACGGACCACTCTCTCTTACAGAGAGGAGGCCTGGGTCCCAGCAGTGGAAACATTATAGGCTAATTATGATATTTATTAACATATTATAAGAGTAAATCAGGAATCATAATTAATGTATTGAATAAAATAGTAATTATTTTTTTACAAGTAGAAAACGTGGAAAATCTAGGGCACATGGTGAATAAGCGTGAGCAAACAATTTCATCCTCATTTCATTGTATAGTTTGAGTATAAAACATGAATTGAATGTAAATGACGAGATAAAAACTGTGCCAGTTGGTATCTCAAACATTTTAACAGGATTACCGGTGTTACACATATTGCAATCAATTTAAATAATGCAATGATTTCTGCATCCGAAAGTGCATTACTCAAAAAAAATACTTAGCAAAGTCATTTCGCAATGATAATACAGCAACATCAAAATTATGAGACCCAGTTTGATCTGCTTCAGAATTTGTCAAAGTTGTTCATTACAAAAGCCAGATACGGTGAGGCTAATACATAAACTATTAACACATAACATAATAATCATCTAGATCACGAACGCGAAACAATCCAAGGTTTGAAACTAGTTAATATTCTGAGAGGGCAGCACTAGTCTACTATGTATGTACGCTTATTTGGTCCCACACTTGATTTTGAATCACAATTGTATTGAGAAACACAATAGCCCTTGACCAAGACAGACTTTGCTGAAAATATACAAAGAGTTTGTATTGATATCAACCCTTTGTGAAGACAATGGTATCCTATTTTGGTTCGGTATTGTTCGGTTACTCGAAGTTATCGTGATTTCTAGTTCGGTGCGAGCTGTGTTATGAATATGTGCTTATATTTATTATGATTTCTTGATGGAGTGTTCTTCTTTTGATGTGTATTGTGCTTCTTTTGTCTTCGTTTTGATTACAATGTTAAATAAATAGTCATTAATGTTATATTTGGCCAGTTAAACATATTCACTGCTGATTAGATTTTAATAAGAGCTATAATATATTATATTAATAAGATATAATGTCTTAATAATCACTTGGTCCATGACATCTATATAATAATAAGCTATAATAAGCCTTAAGATACAGTCCCCCCTTTGGGGAAGGCCTATGTCCAGCAGTGGACGTCTTTCGGCTGAAATGACGATGATGAAAATAAGCCTAAAACGAAAGTTACCAGGTCCTACAATAGTGATTTGCGAATAGATCAGACGTTAACTGGCAAGGATCCTATTAAAAACCGGCCAAGTGCGTGCGCCCACAACGAACGGTTCCGTAGTTGGAATTGATTTAACAAAAAAAAAAATTATATTGTAGTTGAAAAACATGTTCGGGACGTACATGTCGATATACGCCACGGTCAATTTTCCAACTGCACATGTGAGTTTGTAATCGCATTTATGTGATAAAACTACAAACTAATGATTTTCGGAGTTTTTCCTTCACTTGTGCTGTGAACCTTGATTCTTGCCAACTTTCACGATTCCAGGTCAAAGGGAAGTACCTAATAGATTTTGATTAATTTGCGAGTATCAATACGTCACATAAATCACCGCATTGTTTTATTGCGTTGACTTAGAAGCTCCAAGTGACCGTAGACCTACGAATTTGATATTAATTTCAACTTGATATCTTTTTTTTTACTTTTTTTTTTATTTGGGATGTTTTTGCTCTTGACCTCAGTCTAGGTCAGAGGTGACAGAGACAAAGTCGACGATGGAGTGAGCTTACCCAGAAGAAGCCTGTGCACTCTCACTTTGAAAAGATTATATCTCCACGCGATCCTGAGAAAAAGGGTCTTGACAGACAGACGGACAGACAGACGGAAAACGAAGTGATAAGGCTACCGTTTTTTACTTTTGAGGTACGGAACCCTAAAAACGCACAAGGGTTCTATTAATTAAAGTTGAAATAATGAATGGTTTGTGATGAATGAATTTCCTCAGGTTATTCAAAACTAGGAAATTGAATACGGCGGTTAACTTTTACCATTTATATTTATGGGATAACGTCATGACAACATACGAAGTCAAGTTTTTTGTCACACACTTTTTTACTGTTTGTTTTTGTTTGAATAATATGTTCTTGTTATCATGATGATCTAGGAGTGAAATATTGGATTCGTGACATGAATTTTGAATAACTTAAGGGGGATGCGCTAAGGTAGCCCAAAATTCAAATTGTCCAACGTTTTTTGCAATTTTCGTCAGTAACAGGTATTATGTTGATCTAATTATGATTCGCGGCCATAACCAATATGGCTTTACAAAATTACAATCATTAGAATCGGCAATACAACTAACTCTCTTCAAAATGGGCGCGAATCATAGTTAGATAAACAGACAACGTGTTACTGACCTGCGAATTGCAAAAAACGTAATAAAATTTGAATTTCGTGGGCTACCTTAGCGCATACCTCTTAAACGATTTCTCTGAAAATATGGGTTTGTTCCACAGAAAGTGGAATTTGGGACAGCGATGTCTACGAAGGTAGAGAGGAGCTCGTGGCTAAGTAATAACAGCCGTCGAGGGTCGATCAATCAGTTTAAGCTACGCTTGCCAGGGTTGTTCCGTGGATGGGTGACCATCTTTACATACCGAGACTCCTCCGTGCCTCGGAAAGCACGTTGGTCCCGGCTGTCATTCGTGGATCTTTGACAGAAGCCCGAAAGTCTGACAACCAGTCTTACCAAGGGGTATCAAGTTAATCAGTTACTGGGTTGTGGAGGTCAGATAGGCAGTCTCTCCATGTAAAATTCTGGAATTCAGCTACATCCGGTTAGACTGGATGCCGACCGCATCATAGTTGGGAAAAGGCGGGCAGATTGATTGACGATTGCGGCGAGCTACCTATCGCTCACCGTCCGCAAGTCCATGCCTACGGTGGCCGGGAATCGGCCTGCAACTCTCGACGCCCGGGGCATCTCCTGCGGCGACTAGAGGCGCGAGGGCGCGAACCTTGCCTCTTTCTCACGCGTTCCACCTCCTCCTTCGCGAGCATTACTGCTTCGCAGAAGGAGGTGACAGCCTCCCAGAATATAACCCCCCTGACCCCGAGTTTCATATCAAATTTCTTTCTGATTCCCAATAGCGGCGGAACCTGCCGTTCCATTTTCAATTTAAAAAGTTCAAACAATTATCTGAAAATAAGTAAACTTCGTTTGATTTCGGCAAATCGAGTTCATTCAGGAGATGGATTGGGTGAATGGTCAAAACAGACCTCAGACAAGCTTACAACCACGTAAATGTATAGCACCCGGTGAAAATAAACGTTGCAAGAACACATCGTGAGGAAACATATATTGTATGTATATCTCAGTCAGTAGTTAGTTTGCGAGTTTGCTAGCGTTACGCGAACGGTGATTTCTGTTTTACTCAGTAAGACGGAGTGGACCGTAATCCACCACGCAGGCCCAGAGCAGGTCGGTAGATGAGACACGTCTTAAAATTTTTGGCTCTAGGACATGCCGGTTTCCTCACGATGTTTTCCTTCACCGTTTTGAGAGTAGTGGTGGTGAAATAATTTACACAAAGTAAAGCGCCTGTCTGGGTTTCGAACCTGCAAACACCCACTTCCTATCTACAATCACAATATTGTGCTTTGGCCAAGTGTGGCCATTTTAATTATACCGTTCATAGTGGTCATGTATGTCCAGATTATGTTAATTAATGTAATCCAATCCCATTAGAATCCGGATTAATAGTTGTATTGTTTTTAATTTTCTTGTCATCATAACAAAAGCAATTTACATGAACTAAAAAACCAATTACAATGCTAATGTATCGCACTAGATTTGAATTTATCTTCAATAACCATATAAATGGAGTGGATACGTTAACATGTTCACCTTGTCATTTGAAGTTATTAATTACGCACTGGAAAAAACATATTTTTTAAATAACGGCCTATGAAGAATTGACTACCCCAACTGGATAGTCAAAGCTAATGCTTAGAGTAAAATTGTCATATATGAGCGCCTAAATTCACGATCAGGAAGCACTTCCGAGGTTGTACGTTGAAGACAAGGAAGTTTGGCAATCATTCCTTCTGCACATGTCCCTGGTACCTCATTAACGGCATAACTATGTAAATGTATATTAACTGCTCCCAAATTGCGATGTTTATTTTTATTTTTTACATACTTCCTTGACATAATCTTTTATTATTTGACACTAAATACCTTACAATCTTATTATAAAATATTTATTAGTGGCTTTTGTGGACAGGATTTTAATTCAAATTTGTTACAGTTGTAATGGCAATCATGTAATTTGGTTTAAATAGGTTTTTATTTTTATTATTTTAGTAATATTTTATATAGATTCTTTATTAATCTGTGAATGTGAGAACGTTGTAGACACTGTAGCTTTGTAAACCATTTTCTATTTTGTTAAGTACCGGGTACTTGTTGACGGGCCTACACTGTCCTCCCATACCTATTAACACTTTGATTTGAGAACATTGTAAAAGCCCATTATTTTTAAAAGAGTGACCGTGGAGTTTCTTGCCGGCTCTTCTCCATAGGAAACGACCGATTGGAACCGTGCACCTAGCTTCTGACGTTTGTCGACGTAGTATGACGTATGTCTCTATCAGTCATATGTCAGTCTATTTCATAGTCAGTCATTAAGAAACTGGAAAGATGACATTAATCCTCTCCAGGTCCATTATTCTGGTGTTAAAGAAGCTGGGTTTACCTCCAATCCATCACAATGTGTGCCAGAATGATTTGTTATAAGATAATTAAAGAATATATTAAGGCGCTGACAAAAGGCCAATGACAAAAGTAGGCTTGTCTTAAACTAAAAAATTGCCAAATCTATATACCTTGTGGTAGCGGAAAAAATATACGTTATTCTTGAATATTTCTCAGAACTTGGTTGTTACCAAAACACGGTTAGAAAAAAAAAACTCAATACAAATTAACGGTAAACTAACTAACCCTTTACTTTGAGTTTCAATCCAAAATTAAATATCAACGTACGGTGGGTATTTAATTAATAACAAGAACGTCTTATTTGTATGCAGAACTTGGTGGTTTTTTATTTTCGATTACTCAACAAATTTTTGAGTAAATTAATAATTGCTTCATATTTTGCAATCAATTACAAGTGTTGTGTCATCGCGCTTCTTTTTCTTTTGCATGCAGTCTGACAGTGACAGCAGTTTACCGGTTGTCAGCGTGTTAACCTGCTTAACCCCAAACAAAATACAAGCGTTAATTTCACCAGTCACAGACGTTACGTTCGTCTAAAAACTAATTATCATATAATGTAAATTAATGTTATTTGTGTTCACACAGAGACAATAAATCAAACTGGATTAAGAAATGATGTAGCCCTTGAACTTGAGACCTGTCATTTCGAAACATTCTTGTGTCGTTAAGGCGCCAGCACACGAACAAATCAGCACAGTGAATTTATGTCATTATCATCATCATTTCAGCCGAAAGACGTCCACTGCTGGACATAGGCCTCCCCCAAGCACCGCCACGTCGACTGGTCTATGTTTCCCGCATCCAGCGGATACCTGCAGCCTTCACAAGGTCATCGGTCCACCATGTAGGAGGTCTTCCAACGCTACGTTTTCCGGTACGCGGTCGGCACTCCAGAACCTTTCGGCCCCATCGGCCATCAGTTCTGCGAGCAATGTGCCCTGCCCACTGCCACTTTAGCTTGGCAATTCTTTGGGCTATGTCGGTAACCTTGGCTCACCTGCGGATCTCTTCATTTCTGATTCGATCACATAGGGAAACTCCAAGCATAGCCCTCTCCATTGCTCTTTGGGTGACTTTTAGCCTTCTGATAAGGCCCATTGTGAGCGACCACGTTCTACGTTCCACGTCGATTTATGTATACGCGAGAAATTTACTTGTAGTGACGTAGTTAATTGCCAACTAGGGCGCAGTAGCCAGCGGGTAGCCATTTTACCCTACATATTTTTACAAATCTTCTATTAAAAAAGCCATACAGAACATGGTTAATTAGACTTAAAAAAAAAAAAAAAAACTTAAACTTAGTCTTTTTCTGAGAGTGATAACAAGTTAGAAACGGAACTTTAGAATAGTTGCCGTGTTGATTAACTTCTTATAAGTTCTAAAGTGGGAGTGGTCATCTCATCATAGAATTGCTTTTCACAATTCAATTCACAATTCGTTATTGCATTCCATAATGCTAGTAAAACAGGTGGTAGGCTTAAAATTAAAGACACAATTATGGACCCTGTCGGGCACAGCATAGTAGGAAAGAGGAGGAAGAGCGCTTATTTGTGTTTATATTATTAAGGTACTTATTCAAGTAATTGTATTTATATTTTATGACCATTTTTTTCTTCTAATATTGAATTTGTTCATGCACCTATTTAGTAAATATTTTAGTTTAAGTTGTAAGTAGTACCCGCTTGAGTAAGTAGGTATTTTTTATGTTATACCTTTAAAGTTATAGTTAGTTATTCCTGTTGCTGTCAGTATTTGTCTAAACTATGGTATTTGGATATTAAACCTTTTAAATAATTTATATTGCACGATTATTTATTAATTAATGACTATAATTCATTAATAATTAAAAATAAGTTATTGCATTGTTTATTTATTAAATAATTGCAATCTGGTTATTGAAGTATTTATATTAATTGAATTATTTATTCAAATATGTATTTAAGGTGTAGTTCTAAGTGTAGTTTTTCAAGTTTAATTGACAGATCCAGTGAAACAATTTACAATTAGGTACACATAGTGTGTAGCCAGCCTTAATCTAAGTGAATTTTGGTAATTCTCTATTGTTTAGAGATCAATGTTATTCACCTTCAGTAGGTCAAAAGTACGAGTTCAATACAAGAATTAACAAAAAAAAAAAACTATAAAGTGAACAAAATTACTTTAATTTCGTCGGTGTCTTTGGATCTGTATTTTAGTTTTTTTCCACCGACACTATATAAGGTTTCTTAGCAATTTATGCTCGTCACAATGCAATGCAGCTTCAGTTGTCCTGGTTCTCACCAGGAGTACTCCTCAACAATTAACGCCCCTGCATAGGAAAAAAACTATATTTTGTAAAGATGATGAGCAGTTGACATTTGGATTTTGTAACTTAGATAAAATACAAACTGACCCACTAAAAAGTGAAAAACTAAAAACATTTTACAAAAAAAAACCAACTGGCTTCCAAAAAAAACACTACATAGTAAAAATAACTATAATTTCGGAAATCGGTGTATTTGGATCTGTATTTTCTGTGTTTGTAGTGTTTTTTTGGAAGTCGTGTTTTGTAAAAGGTTTTTTATTTTCACTTTTTAGTTCACGTTGGGTCAGTTTGTAATTTATCTAAGTTACAATAGCCTAATGTCAACTGCTCATCATCTTTACAAAATATAGTTTTTTTCCTATGCAGGGGCGTTAATTGTTGAGGAGTTCTCCTGGTGAGAACCAGGACAACTGAAGCTGCATTGCATTGTGACGAGCATAAATTGCTAAGAAACCTTATTAAAGTGCCTAATCGAATCGCTATCCGTGAAATACTTCAAATCAAATCAAATTGTTTAATAATGTTTAATAAACAATGGTGTTATTAAATGTACGTTTCAAGTGACTCTACCGTAAAGCATGCAAAATGTATACAATCATGGTTAGTCAAAATCAAGATTGACATTGAAATATATAAAATCAGATAAAAATATTTTAAGATAGTAAATTAATGGAATGTCCTTCTTAAAGTTATATTAATACAGATTAATTATTTATTTAGTAATAATAATAATAAATTTATTCCAGTGTCATTTCTAGAATTATTACAATATATTAACAGATTAATTATTTAAAGATACATGCATAATTGTTCAATTAATTGATGTCACTGTGAGGTCTTGAGTTTGGAAAAAATATTGTTTAAGTACTCGTTCAAGTTATAGTAATATTTATTAACTAAAAGGCTCTTTAGATTATTCTTAAATAAGGCAGTATCCATTGCCCTTATTTCATTAGGTAATTTATTGAAAATTACAGGAGCCATGCGAAACACACTTTTTGCATAAAAGTGGTATAGATTCGGCGCACGCAGAGGCGAAATACGTCACGTTGTTGCCTATTATTAACCTCTGAGGCCAATGCAAATAAGTTTTAATTGACCTTAACAAACATTGAGGCCTCATAAATATATTAAATATGAATATATATTAAGTATTTTTGAAAATGATTTGAATAATTTGTTAAATTTTCAGCAACATGAAAAGGCGGACTCAAATTGTACCTACTGGAAAAAGTAATGTAGTTTAACTTCATCATTTCAGCCGAAAGACGTTCACTGCTGGACAGGCATCCCCAAGCACCGCCAATTCGACCGGCTCTGTGGTTCCCGCATCCAACGGATTCCTGCGGCCTTCACACGGTCATCGGTCCACCTTATGGGACGCCTTCCAACGTTACGTCTTCCGGTACGCGGTCGCAACTCCAGGACCTTTCATCGGCCATCTTTTCTACGAGCAATGTGCCCAGCCACTTAAGTTTGTCAATTCCTCGTGCTATGTCGGTTACCTTGGTCCGCCTGCGGATCTCTTCATTTCTGATTCGATCACGTAGGGAAATTCCAAGCATATCCCTTTCCATTGCACTTTGGGTGACTTTTAGCTTTCTAATAAGGCGCATTGTTTAGTTTAAGTTATGTCTGATATAACAGATCTGTGTATCTTGTAGATATACCGCACGCAATGCTTTTTCCTTTTGAATTTTTCCCGTTATGCGGATGCCGAGGACCTACGTCACATAATGTTGTGGAAAATATAATATCTGGCATGTAATATCCTTATGGATCTAGCAAGTTCTTTCAAGTCAAGTTTGAGTGTCATAATTACATGGAACAGTGACTTTGTAACAATCTAGACACGGCTAGATTTCAAGATCACTACTGTTTTTAGATACATTAAATTACGTTTAATATTTACTTTAAAGATAAATAGTTACTTAACTAAGTAATATGTTTGTCTGAAACAAGTTTGTCACAGAAGGTCAGTGGTGGTCAGTATTACGATCGGGTTCCGTCAGTCAATTTAAATAACTCTGTGATCACGTGATCAATCGATTTGTTTTTTCTGAAATGTATCCGTCTGTGCTTACTGACTTTAAACCCTTTCGTGCTTATTATATTTTGATAACGAGAAAGCTCGATTGTCTTTGAACTTAACCTTATTTCACCTAATTTTGACTTCGAAGATAACGATTAAAGATATCAGGAAGCTAGACTTACACGAAGTCAAGTTATTTTGAGCGAAGTCTTAAAGAAAATACGACATAATTTAAAAATAAAAAAAGCTAAAAGAACATGGATAAAATCTGGCCTGGCAAAGACAAAGAGATAACTATATAAAAAAAAATAACTGAAAATATTTGAAATCCCATCACAGCTTTCGTTTCTTGACAAAACTTTGCAGGAAATAGTTCAATTTAATTTTAGAAGAGATATTTGACTGATGGGTTACATACAATGGTGACAGATAGTGGAAGAATTTACATGTTCACACGGAACTCCAAAAACCCGAAAAATGAGCCATTGTATGCATCGCATGTTTATTTTTTTTTATCCTAAAAGATGTCTCGTCTCGTTCGTAACTTTAATGTTACGTGGTTGGACTATAAAACGGTTACATCGACCTTGAATATTTTAAGTTCCGCTCGAGAATTTGACGGTAACAATATTATGGCGTATAGCTGTGCCCCGCGGTTGCATCCGCCGTTTAATTTCAAATAAATCGGTTTATTTATAAATAATTAGCCCGCCAGCGCTATTTTTTCGTTTTCATTTAGCGTTATTTAGTAACACTGTAATTTGAAAACATTGTAAAAGACAATTATTTTTAAAAGAGTAACCGTGGTGTTTCTTGCCGGCTCTTCTCCATAGGAAACAATCAATTGGAACCGTGCACCTAGCTTCTGACGTTTCATAAGTGCCCATGTAGGTTTATGTGAAATAAAATATTTTGATTTGATTTGAGGTTTCTTCTTTATAACTTTGGTTTTCTTTTTGCTCGGCTCCTAAGGGTCATGGTGTGATGTTAAAAATAGCTTATAACCTTCTCTTTGGGCTATCAACAGCAAGAAGATATTTTCATATCCGACAGCTATTTTACAGAAATTTGCGCGTTCAAACAAAAAAACAAACAACTGTTCAGCTTTATTATATTAATAATATCAATTATATATTATACAATATTAGTTTTAGTATATGCGAAACCCGAAACACGTGTCTAGTATTTTTATGTAAAGAATCTATGTAGGTACACAATTTCAAAACTGTATCATGAAAAATCACAAAGTTATAAGGTTGTTATGTTACCGGGTTGTCCGTAAAAAAACATGCTAACGGCGCCCCCGCGCCTCCAGGCTCGTCTTCCGCTCATTGATAATAATTTGGCAGTAGGTACCTAACCGTACGGCGATTTTTTGTAAGTAATTAAATAGTGATAACATTTTCCATCACACTTAAATATTTTTGGGACAAAATATAACATGGTGTAAAAATTATTGAAATCGATTCACTTCCTTATTCTGAACAAACTATATTCAGGTTTCGCATATACTAAAAATAATATTGTACAGATAATTATATAGACAAGGATATAAGGTTGGGTCACGTTGAGAGGATGAATGAAAGATGACTAACAAAAGGTATTTACAAAGCAGAGGTGAGTGGAAACGCCGAGAGGGGACACCTTAGGAGGGCATACAGTGACCTAATTGGTGATGTTCTTCAGAAAAGTCAGGTGCGTAGTACTCGCAACCTGTATGACCAGATGTATGAACGTAAAAGAAGCAAAAGGAGTATGAAAGGAGCGTAGCAGGTGGCGTTCTATAGTTTCTGCCTACCCCCGTGGGAATAATGTGTAAGTCTATGTATGTATGTCTGTAAATATATAGAAGTCCACAGTAATGACGTCAGAGCTCTGTAAGCAGTAGCAAGTGATATGGTGCCGGTATTGACAAGTAGACTCTTAAAATGTAACGATGACGTCTGCAGTTTTAATGTTTGAATTCATTTGAAGCTGTTTTATGATTGTTTATTGTTTTTATGGTCTGTTTAAAGTCTTCAAGCTTATTATGGATGTATGAATGAATCATAGTTGTATAATATGATTAACATTGCAGGGCAAGGACCTCATTGTAAATATTATAACGATTAAGTTTAGCAGTTAGACACTAGATCTAAGCAAACTTTTTGAGAATGATTGTGCAAACAGCGTTCTTTCTTTCTTTCTTTTCTTTCTTTCTATCTTTCTTTCCCACATGCCCTAGTAGCCCCACTTCAAATTTTTAAGACCCCCTTTCAGTCCCTTTTGCAAAAAAGATGTATTTTTTCTTGGTAAATTTCTTTCTTGTTTGAAAAATAGTTAGGCAAACGTCATCTAAAACTATTCTAAATTTCAAGTTGATAGCATTAGTAGTTCTTGAGATATCCAGGTGTGACAGACAGACAGACAGACTTAGTCTCACCATAAGGGTTCCTTTTTATCATTTTGGTACGGAACCCTAATAAAAAAGTAGATATTATCATCTTTGTAAAGTTTACTTACGGAACTTTAATATACTTACTCTTAATTCAGCTTAACTTAATCAACATATTTTTCGCCCTTTTAATAACTTTCCTAACGCGAATAGTTTAATTAGTTAACTACAATTACAATATTTTTGTATCAAATTATTATCAAACTGGTGTCATATTTTCGTATTTTGTTCCGAAGTGCAGAATCAAATAATGTCATAATTATATTTTTGAAGGCCCAACTATAACTTGTTATAAATACAGGGTCCAATTAAGAATTAAGTTAGCTAGTAGCTAGCGAAACTTCGCAGACATGATGGGTAGATATCGACACGAAAAAATAAAAATGAAAAAGATTTGATGTTTTTTTTGGGTCAAAGACCTCTTGTAGTGTTGTTCTTGGAAGTAGGAGTTGAGAAAATCAGTTTATTTTATTAGAAGAATAGAATAGAATATAATAGAATACTCTTTATTATGTACAACATAAAAGTTACAGATATAAATGTTTAAATTTTACATAGGGTGACACAATGGGCGGTCTTATCGCTAAAAACGATCTTTTACAGACAACCTTTGGATGGATTAAAGGGAGCAGGAGAGACAATACTGCAGGTAGTCAGTGGTGTACCATTAACATATACAATAAATACATACATACACAAAGCATACACTTATCTAATAAATATATACATATATACGAGTTGAGCAGGGAACTGTATTATGTGAAGAAAGAAAAGAATAAACCATTTACAGGCACTTTTGAATTGTCAAGAAGTCGGTCAGTTATATAGAAATACTAGCTGCGCCACGCGGTTTCACCCGCGTAAGTCTCGATCCCGTGGGAAAGCCACCCTTAAAAATATATAGTAGCCGATTCTCAGACCTACAAAATATACATATAAAATCGGTCAAGCCGTTTCGGAGGAGTATGGTAACTAACATTGTGACACGATAATTTTATATATAAGATGAAGCTAGTTGCCCATTCCAAAGAGTAGTAGGTTCCTATGGAGAAGAACGGGCAAGAAACTCCACGGACACTTTTTTAAATTCAAATATTTATACAAGTATTGGTTACATCATTCAAATTGAAATTATACATGTGAGAACGATGCAAAACGTCAGAAGCGTCCGTGATAAAAAGATAAAAAAAAACAATTCAAAATTAAATTAAATTAAAATAAGCCATGGCCCCTAAGAGAATATGACCAGTCCCTACTGATGGCGCCCGTTCAAGAACATGACGACATTCGTAGCGAACGTTACCTATAACCTAGTGCTCGTCATACGAATGTATATGTCCTTTATGTTAAAAGTTCAAGAAATATCTTGCACCTGTTTTACAGATCACCTTTAGGTGTCAAATACTGGGAAAACGGCCTAAGTGCCATTTATCACTCAGTTAAATAAATCACGGAGAAGAAATTGTCATAAAAACAAAAGGTCAATGATGTCTTTTACCTGCTCCGTGTATTCTCACATACCGACTTGTAGCATTTCAGTTTAATAGTGGCCGGTAAGTGTGCTTCTGTATATATATTTTACGAAATTTTAAAATTAAGTTTTGAACTGATTTAACTAATCAGTTCAAAACTTTTTTTTAAAAGATTTTAATAAAATTTGAAACACATGACCAGCAAACGTAAAAAGAAAGAACAAAATCGGTCCACAAATGACGGAGAAATCGTTGAACATAAATAAATAAAAAAAAATAACAATAAAAAAAAGTAAATAAAAAAAACATACAGACGAACATAATAACCTCCTCCTTTTTGAAAAGTCAGTTAAAAACGCGATTAAATCAACAGTTCCGCAGTAGAAGGTAGGGCGGAATTTAGGGATGCAATGCACCATCTCATCATTATCTTGGTCTTCAGGCTGAATACCAACATTCTTGATAAAGCGACTGTCTATCTGAACTCCACAACCCAGTTACTGGGTAGCACGATACCCCTTGGTAAGACTGGTTGTCGGACTTTTTGGGCTTCCGACTACCGACCCGACGACCGACTTTACGACCGGGCGTAACGCCTGTCAACGATCTATGAATGACAGCAATGCAACATCTATGCACACCTGACACACAACCGAACCATTTCTCCTCCCTCCATGCGACCATAAGCAAACAGTTAACCTACACAGCCGATTAAAAACATATTCCAATTAAAACAGCTGGGTTACGATTCAGCCCCAAACCTGTACGATGTTGCAACCGGCCAAGGCTGTTAAAAAGCAGGCTTTTGCCCAAGGTCACGGTTATGCCGCCCGGGCCCAAGTTGAGTGCATTCTTGCATCAGAACTTGCGAAATTATCCCACCTACTGAAATGCACCTTTTGGGGTAAAAATCTGATTATAATATTGGTTCAAGACTGTTTTGTGTTTTTTTTTGTAACAATTTGGTCGAAAATAGTAATAAATAGGTTGACGCCAAATATGATAATCGATCTAGACCGCAATCGAGACTAATTAGTGGTTGGTAGGTTATTTTGAAATTAAACTAAATTGGTTAGGTTAGATTTCCGTTTAGTGGAAGTGGAAGTGTTTTTCTGGTTGCAGTTTAGTCTAGGATATGCTCCAGTTTTCTGTGATATTCTTGTAGATGCCCTGACAATAGCGATGGTAATCATTAATCAGGAACACCTACGAAGAAGACTCGGGTCTTAGTGTTATAGAAAACAACTACTAAAATTATTTTATGAAAAAATAATTTTAGTAGGTTATAAAAACAAAACTGCGCCTACTATTGATATTGCTATAATAAGTTATGAGTGTGACAATTTACTTAGCGTTATTAACACTGAATTTTATTTGACCATGACCCAGCGCTTGCTCCGAGGTCTCACTGAAAATCAGTGAATATAGTGCGTGAAATTAAAAAAAATATCAAACTCAAACTCAAAGCATTTATATCAATTAAACCAATTACAGGAACTTTTGAATCGGTAGAGTCGGTCAGTTAGTCAGAAAGTTGAAGCTATTTGCCCATTCAAAAACGTAGATCTCTATGGAGAAGAGAAAGAAACTCCAAGGACACTCTTATAAATCAAGATATAATAAAATCCTGGGTACATTATTCTTGTCGCTTCTTTATGTGAGAACAATGTAAAAAAATCAAATTATTTACAAACGATACAAAATATAAGATTAAAAGATTACAAATAAGCCCTGGCAGATAGGAGATGACCAGTCTCAACTGACGGCGCCCGTTCACGAACATGACGCGTGGATCAGCACCATCCAGCTCAACCATTTTGTAGGGAACCGAATGATCCCACACACGCGCCACCATTAGCGAGACATTTAAGTGAGCATGACATACTCTTAACTGCCAAACTTTTCAACTGTCAACATACATCATAACATAGTAAACGGCTCCATGGTACTCACATTTACAAAATTGAAAAAATGCTTTTAATCATGACCTGTATTTCATAATGGAGGAGACAGTATTTATACCGCATTCGCCTCACAAAATTTGCTTCCCATTTGATTTTCCCTTTTCGCCCCACATTTATTTCCATTTTGGCCCCGAAAATCATTTGTTTCATTTATTTATTATTTTAGAGGTGTATTGTATAGTTTACTGATATTTCGCCAATGAATATTGGACGAGCCTAGTGTCGTGAACCATGTTACAGCTAATTTTCTATTAGAAAACTTCAACCAAACTTTAACCTGGGACCAAACCCATGAAACCGCAGTTAGTAGAAGACTTCTTTAATCCACGGGATGCTTCGTCTTTTGGTCATAATACCAAGCTTATGACTACTAGAAAAGGCATCCAAAGAAGAAGTATGATCCTAGTTTAAATAATTTAAAAATCAATCAATCACAGTAAGTGTTTAAACGACTAAAAACTAATAAAAAATATATCAATATTCCGCATACCAAGTGATCCTTAACATCAAATTAAATTGAACACCTGTTTCCAATAAATTACCAACCTATGTTGTTTTTATAACAACTAGCACTTCGCCCGCAACTTCGTCCAAGTGGATTTTTATTTGTATCTTCGTCTACAAAGTTCAACACACTCCATCCCGTTTAAAAGATGGTTTCTGGATCTTTTTATTTATTATATATATTTTTTTTTTTTTTTTTCTTTTTCTTTATAAAACGTTGCCCCACACTAGGAGTTTCTCCTGTATTGTGGGTGCGTTTACAAACATTTAAACTCACATACACAAACAGCCAGACCCGGAACAACTACTTGTAGGTCATACAAATATTTGTTCCGTGCGGGAATCGAACCCGCGACACGCAGCGCAGCAGTCAATTGCTTAACCACTGCGCCAACCGTGTCGTCTATTAATTATTGTGACAAACTGTATTATTTATTGCAAACTAGTATTCAATTGTTTCTAGTAACTAATAGACTAAGCGTAGGGTAGTTCGCTCATATCGCGGCATTATTCTTACTTTTTAATAGTATTTTTATAACCGTCTTATCTTCTAAATGAAAGGTCAGATTAGAAAAATTTGAAAAGGATTTTTTTTGTGGGTAATAAGTACTATAAACATGTAGTTCATTATTTTATGTATCATTAATTGTTTTCGCAGTGCACGCCAAAAAATTACTTTTATAGGCATTTTTTGATACCTTGGGTTACATTATTACAATTTTCGTAGGGATCTTATTTTCTTAATAATACAATACATCCCGTTTTACTCGCTAATAACGTAGCTTTCTATAAACGAAGGAATTTTTAAGATCGGTTATGTATTTTTTGACTTTATCCATTAAATGATTTTTATTTCTGTAAGTAAGTTTGTACAAACACTTTTACACGTCAATCATATTTAAAAAACTAGATGAGGTCGTTTCCTATCTGACTACTCTGAGAAGAAAGACCGAAACAAACTCAGAGGTCACAGTCTCTTTTAAAGTCCAGACATAATCTTGGTCAGATCATGTGAAGGCTGCATGGCCTTGGTGTCTGAAATGGTCTTTTGAGGAAAGAACCACACAGATTGAGTGGACCTGACCAGTCAGTGCACGCATTTGTCAGTAATCGTGCAGCTCTACTCAGAACTTAAGGAGCTCAACAATGCGACATTTGGGTAGGCCGCTTATAAGACTCAAACTGCCAGACCATGATTAACACTAACTGATAATAAAAGAAAAGGAAAAAAAAATAACCCACATAGTCATAACAAACATACATAGAAAAAAAAACATAGGCAGTCATGGGGATTGCCGAGAGAAGTGAAAACTTATCGCTCAAAGCACCTAAAGAATGTTTTCACTTCAATATAATAATGATTTATCTAAAACAAAATTTAAACAATGCACAGTATACACAAATTAAACTGTTCACTCGGTCAATTTAACTTTTCTTACTGCTACTACAGCATGTTGGTAATGCAAACCCATACGTTTTTCCCCAAAAATCCAAAATACCAAAAATCACTCAACGCGCCTTCAAAACTCTAATCTTTTTTCTACGACTTCATCGACTTCATCCGCATAAAATTTCTTATTTTAACATAAAATTTATCCTATGACACTCATCAATGCTGCAGCTTCCTATTAGTGACAGAATTTTGAAAACCGGATCAGTAGTTTCGATGATTACCCCTACATATAAACTCACAAATTTTAACTCTTTACAATATTATTATACATTTGTAAAGGCGTCACCACTTCGATATCTGTTCCAATTTACCTAAAAAAAAAAACATAATTCTTCGTAGGTATCTTTCAGGTTGATAATAAAGGTATTTATTGATAATAAAAGGTAAGGTTACGGGTAAATGGAACCTGTTTTCATACTATTAGCATAATAGGTGTAACTACATCCGTATTAGTGACAGTTAACTTATGGGTCTGAAGAAGAGTCTCTTTGTTGAGAGGTTAGTTATCGTCATTTGTTACATTTTTGACGTTTTATACAGGGTGACTTGTAATTTGACGTATTCCTTTCAGGACGTGACAGTGTGACCCATTTATAACAATTAAGCACCCCATAAAGCCTAGGCGAAAAGAGTGGAACTCTCTGCCTGCGTCTGTGTTTCCGAACCCATACAACCCTAACCTCTTTAGAGATAGAGTGAACAGGCTTCTTCTGGGTAAGCTCACTCCATCGTCGACTTTGTCTCTAATACCTCTGCCCTAGACTAAGGTCAAAAGCAAACCCATCCTAAATTAAAAAAAAGGCAAAAATGTATAGTGATGAATTCTGGGAATTTTCGAAACATACATCAAAATTGGTTTTTCTCGAATCCTATGAATTTTTGCTTAAGCTTTATGGGGTGCTTAATTGTTCCAAATGGGTCACACTATCACGTCCAGGAACGGAATACGTCAAATTACAAGTCATTCTGTATAATAAATAATTATTATATTTTCTTAAATGGTTAGTTTTGGTTAATCGAAGTGCCAATAACTTCTGACCGTCGAAGTCAACACGTGTCCCATGGAAGTTAGGAGTTAAAAGGTATATATACTATATTTTGATTTATGCTGATAGCTGTTGCAATACTTGTAATTAAAAATGTATTGTATTGTAGGGATTTACTAGGATATTCGAATTTTACCTTTAATTCGAAACTATAAAACGTAAATTTCGCGAACAATTTCAGATAGGTATTGTCACTTTACCGTCGCAATGTTGTGTTCTTCATCATTGTTATGTGCAGTCAAGTAATGAATATGGTAAGTACATTAAGGTTAATAGTTGCAATTTATTAGTCTTTAGACTCTGTATTGCCAAATTTTTTAATAAAATTACAGTTCAACAAGGTGACATGCGCCGACTATTTGAGAAAATAATTTATTTGAAAATTTCCGCGACCATAACACATTCACCAATCACATTTCAAATGTGAATTTTCTACCTTCTTCCTGGCTGAGTTTTTTTTATGGCGTAGGTACTGGGGTGTCACGTTTTATTTTCGGTGTTAAATCCTATCAAAAACAGATCCTCTACCTTTATTGAAGTCGGTTATAGAGCAACATTTGACCTCTGAGTTTTGTTTCGGCCTTTCTTCTCAAGAGTAGTCAGATAGGAAACGCCGACCTCATCTAGTTTTTAAAATATGATTGATGTGTGAGAAGTGTTTGTACAAACCTATTTACAGAAATAAAATGATTTATCTGGTCTAAAGACCATATATACGTTTTTTCCTTCCTGAGGCTAGTTTGACACCGAATAAATTATAAGTAATTTGAGATCGTCAGTGTTAAATATTGCAAAATTGTGCTTCTTCAATCATAAATTTAGTTTTTTTAGGCGGACTAAATATTTGACAGATAGGTACCTACACGGTCTACACTGTGCTAAATGTAGGCAGTGGCCGTGGGTTCTTTTAATATAATATGTAAATGACATAATTTTCATATAAAATCTATAAAAAATAATAAAATTGAAGTGTCTCTTTGTAATGTCAAGATAAAAACTTTTTACTACATGCATATGAAAGTATTATATATTAGTATATACGGTAATAATAAAAAAAAACTATTTTGAAATTTTTTGTATCTCTGTCTGTTTGTTTGTTCCGGCTAATCTCCGAAACGGCTGGACCGATTTTGACGGGACTTTCACTGGCAGATAGCTGGGGGTGCGCCAAAGTTCACCTAAACCTAACCTAAACCTAGTGCGTCGAGTCTAGTCTCGCCTTTAAGCTATGTAATAAATCTATGCCTAAGCGAAGGAGTCTTCCCAAAACGACTGAGAATGTCTATTGTCAAACCTTTATATAAAAAAGGCTTAAAGTCGGATATGAGTAACTATCGACCGATCACTTTAATCCCCATATTATCAAAAATATTTGAGAAGGTTATGTGTAATAAAATAGAGAACTTTTTGACATCATGTAACACCCTTAAAAAAGAACAGTTTGGATTTAGAAAGGGGAGGTCGACAGCTTCAGCATGTTTTTCCTTAATTAAACAAATAACCGAAAGTCTAAACCAAAAATCCAAAATAGGCTGTGTCTTTCTAGACATGACAAAAGCCTTCGACCTTGTCTGCCATAAAATATTACTTTCAAAATTTTCTCACTATGGAGTCCGCGGGAAGGCCAACGAGTGGATCAAAAGCTTTCTTACCGACCGACTGCAGTGCGTAGAAATAACAAGAAATCATCAAAATGAACAAAAGAAATTTAGATCAAAATTCAGACAAAACAACTTCGGTACACCTCAAGGAGGAATTATATCCCCTCTTTTCTTTCTAGTATACATCAACGACCTGCCAGAGGCTATTAATGAAGAGTGCGTACTATTTGCTGATGACACAACATTGGTTATTAAAAGCGACGATAACAAAGACTTAGAAAAACGAATTGTTAAAGCATTAGACAAGGCAATCAAATGGCTAGAAACTAATAACTTAAAAATAAACATGACAAAAACAAATATAATACAATTTCAAGCACTCAACACAAACACAGATAGTCTAGACATCCAGTATAATAATTCTCCCTTAAACACTGTTAATGAATGTGTATTCTTAGGTATAACCGTGGACCAAAATTGCAGTTGGAAACCACATGTAGATAAAATACTCAACAAAATAGATCGCTTTGTGTATGTCCTGAAAAGATTAAGTCAAACGGTTAATCTAAATACCGCAATGGTTGCTTACCATGCTTATGTAGCATCTGTACTCAGATATGGTCTTATAATCTGGGGGAACTCAGTAGATGTGCAAAGAGTTTTTAAAGGACAAAAAAAATGCATCCGGGCAATGTGTGGAGCCCACTTTTTAGATAGCTGTAAACCTTTATTTCAAAAGCTTAAAATACTGTCTCTACCATGTCTTTATATATTTGAAATATGCACTTTTGTAAAAAAAAAATATAACTTATTCCAAAAAAGCAGTTACAAAATAAATAGTAGAACACGGCACAAAGACAAATTAAAATTACCCCAAATAAAACTAATGCTATTTAAAAAAAATACTTACTGCATGGCAATTATTATATTTAACCATTTGCCAAATAATACTCAAGACTTGCCATTGCCGTTGTTCAGAAGGGTATTGTTCAGACTGTTATTAGAAAAAAATTATTACAGTGTTCAAGAGTACTTGGAGGATAAATCATTAATAATATAATAAAGTAATAAAATTGCCTTTAAAATCCATGACATGCAAAAACTAATTAATTCATTATTTATAATTATTATTATTACTACAATAAAATCTTAATCGGTATTAATTAACTATTATTCATATTTTATTCTCTAATTCATTATTATTCATAATTTTATATAGGTTATTAAATGATGGGCTTTGCTTTTGTGTATAAATATTTGTACGCCATACTATGGCAGGGTATGCTGGAAACACTATTGTAACATCTATTGTACCATATCCTACCGAATAAACATATTTGATTTGATTTGATTTAAATTTTCAACTCCGATAATTGGAAATCCGAAAATGTTCTTCCTAACATTTTTTATCCTAACAATCACAATTCCTAACTACTCTGTCTCTAATGTTCATAATTCCGAAGCATTCAACTTCATAATGTCAGTAGCAATAAACATCTATTATACTTTTATTTGTTTTTCTATATTTTCTCAACATAACCATCTTTTACACTATTATTCAAAGTCATATTTTAATTTTATTTATAGCGGTGTGTACCTGCAAAGATATTCATAGGTTAGGTTAGGTTAGAACTGTGACCAACTACGCGCGAGCCGAGCGAGCGAAGCGAGCGGTGCCGCGGCAGCCGCCGGCGAGCGCTACCTCGAAATTGGTCGCGAAATTTTTCTAAGTATTTTTTTCATAGTGCCCCAAAGACGACACTCTGACCTGAATTTCATTCATTTAAGACAAAAATCAGTGAAACGACCTTTAATCATTCTAAACAATTGGTTTTTTAGACATAATTATCTCAGGTATAGTTATAGTTTTAGGTATAAAAGCGTTATGATAAAAAACAGTAGCCGTCTTATTCCAAAACACGATCAAAACTTAGTACTAGGATAATTACTAGGTTTACCACCATGACTAAATAAAACGTTATTATAAAATGACGTTTATCACTAGTTCATGAACTAGCTATGGTACTAAAGATAGTCCGCCGAGACCCCTAGTTTTTCTATGGGCTAACTTCGGTACTAATTTATTTGAGGTTAGCGTTTATTGTTATTGTGTGGCTTTTTATTTAGAAATCGACTTGATGGATTTGGAAGATTTGGATAATTATGCTGGCGACGTCTCGGCGATCTTACAGACATCGTCATATGTAGTACGACGTAATATTTCCTATAATAATATGAACATTCGCGTTAGGCAGTCGAAATAAGATGATACAAAGCATTGCTTACCTAATATTAATAAAAAATCCGTGTTTTGGTCAGTGGGTCGTCTTAGGGTTTTACTAAGTTTATCTTCAACGGTTTAACCAGACACAACTCACGAACAAACCACATATTATCAACAGTACCTAATACTAAGATTTATTATTTATGGACGGACACAACATAAACATTCGTCTCAAATTACGAGTGCCGCGCCGTACCTATGTAATTCACTCCACTTCACGCTAGAGGTGATAAAAAATATGATAACTTGATTATAAAAAGCACGTCAAAAGTACAAGTTGTGCTTGTTCAATATATTGTAACCTAAACAAAGAACGATTTATGACATATTCTTGTATTGATTAATAATTATTTATGCATTTCAAGTGTTATTATAAAATCAATATTTAGAGAAACGAAACGTTGCTTCAAATAGATGCAGAATGAACGAATGAAAGAATGCCATTTTAGTTTTTTATCTGTGGAACCATGAACCTTCTTTGGTACTAACTGATCCTCAAAAAGTCTTCGTTTTGTAATAAGAACACGTTTTGAGCCTGATATTAACTTGAATACCGTAACAATCCTAGACCTTGTGGTCTTGGTATAAAACAGTACTTAAGCATTTTTTTGTAATAAGACGGTAGGAGTTTAAATATATTTAAATTAATGATATTATTAATTACAATTTTCGGAAACATGAGTGTTATGAACATCGCCTGTAGCACTACAAATAGTATGAATGAAAACTTTAGGGTGAAAAATTTTAGGAAGAGTGATCATTCGGATTACAAATCGTTAGGAAGAACAATTTCGGGTAAAGAACTTTAGTTGAGCCAATATGGACCCGATAGCTGGTGTTATAAGTAGTACCTAACTTAAAGCCGCGGGCAGCAGCTAGTACTTTCATAAGATTGTAAAGAATATTGGGTAACACCCAACGAAAAACTAGACTGTCTGTCTGTCTGCTTTATTATGAGGTACTTATGAGTTTACAGTAAGTTCCAGCCTGACTGAAAAAGTGGTAGCTTTAGAGTAGGTTATCTAATGAAGGACCTAGGCTTATTTTTTAACCAACTGTGCGACACAAAGGAGGTAATGGGTGTCGTTAACGCAATAAAGACCTATTGTTAAATTTAAGAAGATGCCTCCGACTGCATAAGATTGTACAGCTTAGGGTGTACAAGTACGGAGTGTGGGATTGGAGACAGAAATTGGTCATCTTGTTTCTATCTTTTATTTAAAGATCACATTTTACGTGGTCGGGATTTTTTTGTATTTACTTTTTTTATTGGGAGCAAGAATTGTAGTTTAAAAAAAACATTGTAAAAAATCGTGCTACAAAAAGGAGAAACTAAAAATAATTCCACTCACATCAGTAATATTACTCCGTATGTAATGTCCACTGTGCACCAAAGTGTCGATCTCATCCAGATTTTTATCTCCACTGAGGGTAATCTGCAGGGAGGCGAGGCAGTACTTCCCTCGGACCGCACCATCTATGCTGAGGCATTCGTCATAGTCGCCATATTGGTTCCCATTGCCGCTTAGGATACCTGCCGGGGGCTTTGCAGTTGCATCGAACACTGAAACAAAATGAAACCTTTGTAGTGGCTAAAGTGACATTCGGAACCTAGTCTGTACCACGAGCAAAAAAAGTGGCATCACCATCGATTACTAGGTAGGTAGAGATCGTCTTATTTTAAACTGCACGCAAAACCCTCCACTGCTTCTTGCATACACATTTTAAATGTTTGTTTATAAATTTTAGTGGAGGGGCGTGCAGTTTTAAATTGGACGATCTCTACCTGTTATAACAACGACTTATGACACATTTAAAAATGTTGCTCCTTTTTTTTTGGGCGGGAAATTTTCAAATAACATCTCCCGCTCTGGGCGGAGCTGGCGTGTCAGACTTTTACTGACTAAAACCCACCCGTGTTCATTCTTTTGCCCGTGTGCCAGGGCCACGATATTCCTTTCGGACAAACTCGCCAGGCAGGCATTGGCCCTAATGGACCCCGTCAATTCGTGCTGACATCTCTTTGAGGACCGCGTGGAACACTACACGCCGTCGACCCGGGCCTGGTCCTTATCGGACAGTGAGCTAAGGCATTAAGTCCGCCTCTGTACATTATTTTTTTTAACTTGTGCATTATGTTTTAATAAATAATCATGTTAAGATTTTCCCGCTAATATTTCAAAGGAATTTGATCGTGAATAAAATTACAATTTAGCAAAGAATAACGTTTTATCATAACCAGTACAATGACTTTGAGTATCAAGTTTCGTCAGTTCGCACATTGACAAACGACTGAAAATATCGTTTCAAATAATTGTGAAACATTATTCAATTGAATTTGACATCATTTTGTTTTTATTATGTTCTTTGACGTCAAAGTCAATGACCTTCGTGATGGTATGTAACTCATAGTTTAAAAAACATTTTTATAATTTTCATTTTCCTGGGTATTTTTCCGGTCAAGGGTCACCACAAGCCAAATCATGTCATTTCGATAGATGGGTGGTGATTTTTTAAACATTGAGAATCCCTTCCGCACAGTGGCGTAAAAGTTGTACGTAGATAGATGATGGTATATTTTTTTCTAAAACTTTTCAAATTGGTTTTTTTTTATTTTTAGGGCATTAACACGTGGCGAGTGCAGTAATATTTTGAGGTATCATTTTAAAATGTTTACAATAGTAAGCTGCTGGGGAGTTTGTAGCCACTTCTTCTTCCCAGTTAAGAAGGACTTCAGGGAAGATACTGGGAAGTGTGAATGGCGAGCGTTTGGGGGACTGTCTTAAGTAATTTTTAGGTACAAAAAGTGCTTATTCTCACCCTAGTTTGAATAAATTACTTTTGATTTTGGATCACTTACTTATCAATTTCAAAATTAAAGACATTTTCAGCCTCCGAAGTAAAATACGCTAAAAAATCGAAAACTCATCCAATTTGCACGACACCTACCTAACCCTCAAACGCCACAAGGGCTTTTTCCGTAGCGATTCCGATCGAATGCCTTATACACTCCAATCTCGTTCGTTGAACCTTGTATGTCAAATGTCACTGGTGAAATGACTGTGGGCAGTGAATACGAAATGTCGCAGCGTACAATTCAAGGATGCCATTGGCGTGACTCGAATGCACGTGCAGAAACAGAAAAATACGTAAGATCGCAGACTGACGGACGGGTGGCAGAGGTAGTGTTATTTTTTTTATGAATTCTCAATTTTAGGGTTGGGACTGAAACTCGCGTCGATTGATGTGAGACAATTTTAAAAATTCTCTTTTTCGACACGAAAAATGTATCAAGGAAAATGTTCGGTTGCAGGAAAAATGTTGTTTGGTTGGGTGAGGGTTATCTGTGCTTCGTTTATCGCAAAATTAATAAAGTTCGGATAACATTGTATTATAGTTTTGTAATTTTTAGTGTAAGCAACCCTACAGCAGTTAAGTAAACATACAATTAAAATATAAACAACAACAAAATTGATTACAATAAAAATAACAGACTGTTTACTTCCTCGTTACAATATCTAAGCATGATCTTCGTGACTCCACAATCAAAGTATAAATCATGCCATCATGAGATATCTGATATCATAGTATGATGAGTAGCAGACGAGATTCCTGCATTAATTTGCTAAATAGTAATATTTATTAACCTTCACCGGGTGATTTGTTCTATTGAATGTCTTTTCAAGAAATCATGACAAATAGGGGCCGGCGTAGCATACGTTCATAAAAACGTAATACCAAAATAATTTGTAAATCTAACATATTCTTAAGGTAGTGTGTATTTATTTCTATTTGATTACAGAATATCTATGGTCCCAAATATATATTTTGAAAGGATAATGATATAAAGACGAGGAAATTAAAATTTATATCGAAAACTTATTTTTCTCCTCTTGTTTAAATCAGTGTCCATTCAAAATATAAATTTTATCAAAATTGGTCCAGCCGTTTGAGCGTGAAGAAGTAACAAACACACACACACACTAACAAACTTTCGCCTTTGTAATATTAGTGTGATGATTATTTTAAGACTATGATAATTATCTCCTTAGATATTCATTGAAATCAATGAGTGTCAAAAGCAATTTTGTTCAAAATTAAATACTTGTGATGAATAACGTATTTATTTGGATAAATATTAATATCATGTTTATAAAAAACACCTTCGCAAATAATGGATTATTTAGAACAAATTTGATTACCATAAAAGGTTATATAGTGAGTCAACCTTAAAAGATAGACATATGCTGTCACGAACTTTTTTTTTGAAGTTTTAAAGGAAAACAATTCCGTCCTACATGATCTTTGAGTAACTTTAATCGTTTACGTAGCGTACGCAACGGAAGCTCTCAAAAGGATTTTTTCCCCGTTTTTGCAACATTTTATATTGATGCTCCGCTCCTTTTGATCGTACCGTGATGTTATATAGCCTATAGCCTTCCTCGATAAATGGACTATCCAACATAAAAAGAATGTTTCAATTCGAACCAGTCCAGTAGTTCCCGAGATAAGCGCGTTCAACCAAACAAACTCTTCAGCTTTATAATATTAGTATATGTGTGTAGATAGATATGTTTCAAAAATTCATCTTCTCGACAACGTAAATAAAGAATATGGAACGGAATATGATTCTCATATTCCAGACAAAGCAAGTAGATTAATCTGCGGGGTATAATGGCACTGCCAATAATTTTGACAGTTCAAGAACATTATTATTTACGAATTTGACGAATTTTTCAACAGTTATTCTGTTCTGCTGTCAATTAATAGATTGATAGTTTTTACTATTATTTGTATAAAATAATATCTAAAATAGCACGTGTTCTACTACATTGTGTAGTTTTACAGGTCCTGTAATCAATCATGATTAAAATTTTTGTAGGTAAGTTGAGTTGTCTGCCGTATGCCAGACCAACAGCTGTGCCCAAATAGCACAGAATTGGTGCCCAGAGACAGTGCGACGGGGTCCCGGCAGAGCATGTAGGAGATGGCGGGACCAACTAGATAGGTTCCGTCAAAACTGGAAGGAGGACGCGCGGGCTCGCGAAAGATGGAAGGAGTGGAGGGAGGCCTTTGCCCAACAGTGGGACAGCGTAGGCTAGGGAAAAAAAAAAGTTGAGTAACGTAAGTTTGGTTGACTCTTTATAAGGTGTAGGTAAGGTGGGACACAGTTTATATAATATTATGTAGATTAAAGGAATAGGTTCTTATCCATATTGCAACGACTTTTGAACGACGTATGACGTATAAAGGCCAGTGCTCATCGGTGGACGGTGGGGCAAAGTACCAACGTAAATTCGTACGTATCTCATGGTAACAAGATATAGATTCCAAAGCTCAGAGACTGACCACGGAGCATCATAGGGGATTTATCTGTACGGTATTGAAGAGCGCGCTGGGAGATGCGAAGGTATGCGCCCAGCGCGTATGATTGCGGGGGAGAGACAGTGCAAGCAGGTGCACTCCGCATTTCCACCGTTTGGCAAACTGCGGGATGCCGCAGGATGCTCCTCGGCAAATCCTCCTCGATGCCGTTCCCCGCCGTCCACCGCTGTGCTGTGACCTTTCTGGTTTCCGCGGGAGTTTCAACCTATTTTTGATAAGCTTTTCAGGGTTTAGGTCTCCAAGTTTGTCACAAATAGATGCGTTTTTCTTGTCCACTCAAATCTACTGACGTAATGTAGCATCTTTATCAGTAAAATTCAAGGTTTCTTAGACATCACCGTCTAAATTCCAGATGACTAGTGTTGGGTAACGGATGTTTTGTTCCAAACCGGGGGTTTTAGGCGGTTTTTCTTAAGAATTTTCCTTATGATCTGTTTTGTACGCGACGTGCGCGTGAGTTGCTGTTTGAATTACTGATCAAGCGCTGCTTTGTGTCAATGACATGTGATCTAATCTTATTTAATGCACAGTTCTATATTATATACAACATGTCCCGGAATTAACGCACAACCTCTTAAGGAGTCACTGTACTCATAATTATGAACAACATTTACTATGGGACCAAACCTGAAATCGCGAAAAAATAATCAGCGGTTCCTTACATTTTCACGAGTTATTCGAACATAAATGTAGGAAACAGCAGTTTTTTTTTCGCGATTTTAGGGTTAGTCCTATAGTAAAAGTTGCTCATAATTATGAGTACAATGACCCCTTAAGAGGTTGTGGGTTCATTCTGGGACATGTTGTATGTAGGTATAATATAGATAAAAAAAAATCATACTGAAGCTGTGTTTGGGATATTTTCATCTGATAATACCATTTCTTGTTTCATGGCAGAGCAAAACTCTTTTCTCAATAGTCAAGTTACAAAGTACTAAAGGATATAGTCAACGCGCCCTGGTACATTAGAAACAACGACCTCCACCGGGACCTCAAGATGGATGTCGCAAACATAGTTATACAAAAATATGCAGAAGCTCATGAACACAGACTTCATCATCACGTGAATATCGAGGTGAATCAACTCCTTGACAACACTGATTTAGTGCGAAGACTAAAAAGGTGAGTTAGTTTAGTGCAGTGTAAGTGAACTTAAAATGTAGTGCAAGTGCTGACTTTTATAAAGAACACGTGAACCAAGTGTCTTCCCCTTAACTTATAGTGAATAAGAAAGACGTTATTGGACGATTTCTTAATTTTATAGCTAGCAGTTTAAGTTATATTTAAATTACTTATTAGCTAATATGCTAAATTGTAATGTATATATATAGTATCACCAATTGTGATACTTGATAAAGGAAAAAATAAAGAAATAGTTAAGTTTAAATAAATATATTTCTTTGTTTTTGATATTGTGTGTAATTATGACATGTGCAAATAGAAATATTTTCTTTCTTTCTCGGACTGCCTATGCTTAATTATCTGCCTAGCCTTTAAAAATCAAAATCAAAAATAGTTTTATTTCACTTAAGCCTACATGGGCACTTATGAAAAATCAGAAGATAGGTGCACGGTTCCAATTGGTTGTTTCCTATAGAGAAGAGCCGGCAAGAAACTCCACGTTTACTCTTAAAAAAAAATGGCTTTTACAATATTTTCAAATTACAGTGTTAATAAGTATGAGAGGACAGCGTAGGCCCGTCAAAAGTACCAGGTACATAACAAAATAGAAAATGGTCTACAGATCTACAGTCTATTAAGCCTGCAACGTCCTCACATTAACAAAAAACTTTTCTTTTTTTTTTTTTTTTTTATAAAACATTGCCCCACACTAGGAATTTCACCTGTATTGTGGGTGCGTTTACAAACATTTAAATTCACATACACAAACAGCCAGACCCACGTCACACATAATATAAAATATGATTAAAATAATAAAAGTTAGAACCTTGTTGAAATTAAAATTGTAGGTCTATTAATGTCAAATAAGAAAAACATTATGTCAGTGAAGTTTGTAAAAAAAAGATAAAATTAAAAAAAAAAAAAAAAACGATTATGTCAAGGAAGTGTGTAAAAAAAATATAAATAACATAAACATCGCAACATGGGAGCACTTCTTCGATTCCGCGGAACGTCATCGCAACCCCTTGGTTGTGCAGGCCGCTAGTTATAGGCCTTCTATCATTAGTCAGACTCGCCGACCGAGGCGTACTCTCTCAGATCCAGATGATCCCATTACTCTTCTCCAGGAAAGCAGTAGGGCCACGAGTAGGTACAGTGCACAAATTACACAAACCGTCATTCCGTTCTCGCCGCCGAGGTACCACGCGAACTTCCCGACTAAATAATAAAAGTCCTCTACCCCGTCCCTTGCACGTCGATGCGCCAGCCGCCCGGGTAGAGGCTGAGAGCGCCGCAGCATTAATAGTAATTAATAATCATTATCTAAATATTGATCCAGCCCGTCCCCAAACTAATTTTGTAATCCCCCAACGACGCCCTAAGCCGAGGTCCGTACCCCACAGGGGGTGCCCTTAGTGCGCTGTCGTTTAGTTTTAATAAATATATTTTACGCCCTGGCTGGAGGCTTTAAGCTTAAAAACCTTAAGGCAATCACAGGAATATCCGGTTAAGTAGCCACGGCCTCTCTAGGTCTGCTACGAGATGCCATACATACAAAAAAAAAAAAAATAACATGGGAGCAGTTAGTAGACACTTACATATTTTTGCCGTTAATGAGGTAGAAGCATGTGCAGAAGGAATTAATGCCAACTATGTTGGGTTCGACTTCCAGTGTAACCTGATCCAGCTGAATACCAGTATTTTACATGGAGCGACTGCCTGTCTGACCTCCACAACCCAGTAACTGGGTATACGATACCCCTTGGTAAGACTGGTTGTCAGACTTACAGGTTTCTGACGACCCGTAACGACTGTCAAAGATCCACGAATGACAGCCGGGACTATCGGCTTATCGTGCTTTCCGAGACACGGAAGGGTCTTGGTATATAAAGATGGTCACCGATATCATCCATCCATTTGGATGCCTATTGCTTGTTAACTTTTCCATACCGATTTTTATTTTTTAAACAAAAAATATATGTTCGGCAATACGGTTTTATTATTGTATTTAAACAGGTTATTCCACAATATTGATAAATAAATGATAAATGATTTTATTTCTGTAAGTAGGTTTGTACAAACACTTTTACACGTCAATCATATTTTAAAAACTAGATGAGGTCGGCGTTTCCTATCTGACTACTCTGAGAAGAAAGGTCGAAACAAACTCAGAGGTCATAGTCTCTTTTAAAGTCCAGACATAATCTTGGTCAGATCATGTGAAGAGATTGGTGTCTGAAATGGTCTTTTGAGGAAAGAACCACACAGGTTGAGTGGACCTGACCAGTCAGTGCACGCATTTGTCAGTAATCGTGCAGCTCTACTCAGAATTTAAGGAGCTCAACGATGCGACGATCAATACCAAAGAAAGGACATTTGGGTAGGCCACTTATATGACTCAAACTGCCAGACCATGATTAACACTAACTGAGAATAAAAGAAAGGGAATCAAAATATTATGCAATAACCCACATAGTCTTCACATTCACAATAATTAAAATAATATAATACTTTACAAGTAAATATTCCTGTCATTGTGTATAAAATAATAATTAAATGTCACTGTTTATAAAATAATAAAGTTAGCAAAAACAAAAATAAACAATAAAAATAAACTACCTCAATATGTACAAAAATTGGAGCAGCTCAATCCCAAGCCTTTTTGTCCTCAATATAATCTTTAACAGTATAAAAGGCTTTCTGGCACAACTTACGTTTAATGAATGATTTGAATTTATTAAGGCTTAGATCTTGAACGTGGCTTGGAAGTTTATTATAAAAGCGTATACATTGACATCGAAACGAGCCACCTATTTTCTTGAGCCTTGTTGTAGGTACAACAAATTTATTAAAACGCATGCCATAGATATTAGATACCTGTTAAATTAAAATAATATGAAATTCAAATTTTATTTTGTATTTAAATAGTTTTAGTATTTAAATAAGTTTATTTTTATTTTTGTTAGACGTGTTTTTTTTTAAATTGTTTTTTGCAGTCATTGCAAAATTGTAAAGAATATGAACATATCTATGGTTGTTCATTAGGAGTCACCTGACCCATCGTCAGCAATAGATTAGATTATAGAGAAGCGAGAAGTGCTAGCAACAAAAAACTAGCTGGCGAGCAACGAAAAGCGAGTGCGCGATGGCGACGAGTGATTACTCGCTGGTATGCTTGTGTACCAAGCGTGAGTCTCTCAGCGAGTGTTCTGCCTGCTAAGCGAGCGTCGCTGAGTGAGTACTCTTTTTGATAACTCGTCGCTGCGACAAACGAGTACTCGTCGGCGGTGTGACCAGCCAGCGACCAACTATTAATATAACAGGTGTAAAACCCTTAACGCAACCGACAGTCATTTGTTCTTCCTGTGATTATGCAAAAAAAAAATGTAATGGACCATACCTGGGAACTATCTCGTCAAAGTTCCAACTTTTTTGACGTTTTTTTAAGAAACACGTTTATGATATCTTAAGTTTAAATACTCCCACGATCCGTGTACCGTTGCATGCTATAAGCTCAATGTTTTGTTTTGCTTGCGTTAAATATCGCACTAGCATAAAAAACAGCGAATTTTCACACCTAAAATAAAAGTCGTTTCCAGAAATAATTTTTGCACAATGTTACTTACGAGTAGTTTTGCGTACAGAATGCGTAGATGACGCCTTCGTGAAGGGTCTTTTTACACCCTGTATGTATCTCTTACACACCTACAAGCTTCTGTACAATACTGTACATTCCTTGAGCGTGAAATCGTTGATAGCTAGTCGCTTCCTCGTCGGTAGTGGGACATGAGCCTTAGGTAAATAAAAATAAAGTAAATAGTAATTTTAAATTATTATTATTATATATATTTTTTTAAGTAGGTACAAATATGAGGTATAACAGAGGAGGAACGAGGAGAGGAGGTGAGGTGTGGTGTATATGAGGAGTAACGTAACAATTAAATATTAATGTAGAAAACATGTCAATTTAATTAGTTCCGGTTATAAGTAGGTAATACAAATTAGTATAAGTAGTCATAAGGTAATCTGTGTATTAGCTAATGATTTCTGAATCATTTCTAGGTTCATTTATAATGTCAGTTCCGTGATATATTAATGATTGATTTCGTTTTAGACCTCATTTTATTAGGGTTCCGTACCTCAAAAGGCAAAAAAACAGAACCCTTATAGGATTCATGACATCACTCGTGTGTCTGTCTGTCTGTCTGGTTTTCTGTCTGTATGTCCGTCTGTCACAGCCGATTTGCTCCAAATCTACTGGTCCGACTAAGTTGAAATTTGGTTCACATATTATGAATTTCTGTGACCCAAACACGAACGTGTAACGTAAATAAATGAATTTTGAATATGGGGTTCAATTTTGGGGGGAAAAGAGAAAAAACAAAATAAAGTTTTGCATACTGTACCGTGTGACATAACAAATAAAAAGACTTGTTATGAGGATTTCAAATGTTTTTTTTTTATAGCTTTAGAATATTTAGTTTTAAAGTAATTAAAGAAAATAGATGAAAATTGTCCATTCCCCCCTTATTTCCGAAACTGAAAAATGTTGAAAAAAATATAGAAATAGTTCTATTCTTATAGATTACAGGACAACCTATAAAAAGTCTATGGTCTTATGGTAGTAAGTGGTCTTCAAGTTTTATATGCGAACAGACAGCTGTGCTGCTGGGGAGTTTGTTGCGCCACTTCCCAGCTAAAGCACTAGGAAGTGGTGAAGGGTGGGCGTTGGGGACTGTCTCATGTAATTTTTGACGTTCGAAAAGTGCTGATTCTCAGCCTAGTTTGAATAAATGACTTTTGATTTTGATTTTTGGTAAATCAGTCAATGTTGCGCGTATAACAATAATACCATTTAGAGGACACAGGCCCATAGAAAAATACCTTATCCTAAACATACATAATATTTTAATATAAACAAAACATGTATTAATAAAAAGGCATAAGACTATGTTAGATAGCACTTCACTTTGCACTAGCTTGACTTTATGCTGTCCTGTGGAGTTTGTTGTATAAACTTACATTTGCTGTTGGAATGTATGGGGGAATATGTTTTTCAACTACAATGTTACGTTTGCTCTTGGGATAAATATTCATCCCAACTATGGAACAATAAAAAGGCAATGTTTTACTTTTTAATATTGTTGTTTGTTTCTCACATCACTTGACACGTGCCTAATCATGATTGTGTGTGCAGAAATCAGAAATCACACATGTGGCTTTTAATGAGGGGTCAACAGGGGGGGAAATTTAAATCTAGGCTTCCTTAAATTCATAATTATATGCCATAAATTATGAGAAAATATAATTTTACGTCGTAATTTATTTTATAATAAAAATGCAGAATAATATTTTATTATTATTGTTATGTTCTGACACCTGTCGTCGTGGTGTTAACCGGTTTGACTAAGTCACAAATAAATAACATAACATAACATAACGCCTGTAATCCTCGAAGGGTAAGGCAGAGGTGTACCTATAAGTACACCCACATTTCGCCAGTTATGTTTAAGTTCCAAGTAATAGGGGGCGAGCCTATTGCCATCAACCGGTTGCCGAAATTTCTCAGTAGCATCCCGTAGTCTGCTCCGGGATGGTACTGAGAAATTCCTGATGCAAAATTCCCAATAATACTTTGCCCGACCACAAACACAGCCGAAATACAAACCACCGAATTCACAAAATGTCCTATTTAATTTTATTATTAATTTTAATTTAAGCTATCAAACAAAGTTTCCATTGTTGACGTAAAAAATAAAGTTTTTAAGAAACAATACCGAATCTACCGGTTCTTCTATGATTTAATCATCCCGGAAAACATACAGTTACATAAATAATGAAGTTTTTTTTTCTATATTAACATAATAAAAACGCAGATAGGCATAAATAATAAATAATGTTTTGATCTTGATCCGAATAAAATACCGGTATCATTCAATAGTATATTAGTGACGTTGTTGATGAACTACTAAACTATACCGTTTTTTTTTTTTTAATATTTTGTCATAGTTTATCTACTACTTCCACAATATAGTGAAAGTCAATTAATCTCTCTCAATCTTTATAAGAACGTAGAACACCATAAAATATTTGAATTTAAAGTAGTATTAAATTAATAAAAAATATGTTACACTGAATATTATGATTATTAAAACCTAGCACTTTGAATGCAGTCTGAGTTAGTGTTAAGTACCAAAATTTTATATGACAGGTCTGAAGGGTTGAATTTTCAACGATGGATAAAGATTTAATAACACTTCGCCTGGCCCAAACCAAACCCAATAACTTTTTGTCCGACCTGGGAATCGAACCCCGGAGCTCATGCTCATCAGTAGCGCTTACTACCACTAGACCAACGCGGCAGGTACTTTTAATAGTATCTAAACTATTTCAACCATACTTAGAAGACCTAAATTGAATTCGATAGTCTTATAAAATCATATGGCCAGACCATATCCAGAATAAACAGCTATGTACTAAAGTAGATTTTCTAATGAAGTGCATCCGAATCACATACGAATATTTTAGCTAAATGCGAAGTAACCCCGTCTGTTCTCTCTGGTACCTTTTCAGGCCTAAACGCCTGAACGGATTTTGATAAAATTTAGCACACAGGCAGACTATGTCCTGAGTTAGGACAGGATACTTTTTGTCGCGGTAGTATGTTCCCGTGGAATAATTTCCGACTTCAACGCATGCGAGGTCGCGGGAAAAAGCTAGTAGCTAGCAGTAACTTAGAGACCGGCGATGGATGCGTAGTTCATACAAACGTAATACCAAAATAATTTGTAAATGAGACATATTCTTAAGGTATTGTGTCTTTATTCCGATTGGAATACAGAATATCTAGGTTCCCAAATATATATTTTGAAAGGACACTGATTTAAACAAGAGTTATGAGAAAAATAAGTTTTCTATAGAAATAATATAAAGACGAGATATGAGGAATTTAAAATTTCTATAGAAAACTTATTGTTCTCATATCTCGTCTTTATATCATTGTCCTTTCAAAATATGTATTTGGGAACATAGACATTCTGTAATCCTATGGAAATAAATAAACACTACCTTAAGAAAATGTTTGATTTACAAATGTTTTTGGTACCTTTTACGTTTGTATGAACTACGCATGCTACGCCGGCCTCTTAAGTAGGTTTTCTATAAGGTTTACAAATATCATTTCTTAGGTGCAGTTCAATTACGTAGATTGTCATTATGATACTCGTAATTTCCAGGAGTTATGCACATTCATGCCTTCGTTTGTCATCACCGATTGCAAAATTACTTCGCGTTTTACGCTTGTTGTTGTAAGGTCTGTAAAGTGAGTAGGTTAATAGATTAGTTAAAATATGCAAAATTATAGGTATTTCAGAACTTTCCTTCGACTTCTTGTTGTCAGTTGGAGCTAACGGTTTTGGCAAAAGCTTTTCCATGGGACGACTTGATGTTCATGATCTTCTACGTCTGTGTTGGCAGAACGGAAATCAGCACTGCAAATTGTCACAGAATTACATACATACACAAACTCACGCCTTCTTTCCACAGGCAAAGACTATAAAACGCCACCTGCTACGCTCTTTACATACTCCTTTTGCTTCGCCTACGTTCATACATCTAGTCATACATGCGCGCCGGTTGCGAGTACTACGCACCTGGCCTTTCTGAAGAACATCACCAATTTGGTCACTATTATGTCCTTCTAGGGCGTCCCCTGCCGGCGTTTCCACTCACATTTGCTTTATACTCGTATATACCTTTTGTGAGTCGCCCGATACAAACACATCATACATTTTTATAAAATTAAAATAACAGTGTATCAGTTCCTTATAGGTAAAGACCACATGCATAAAACAATGGATCAGATAAATAAGCCAACTTACTTAGTAATATGCGCTGACACTGAAAAATTGGTATCATTGGTAAAAAGTTACATACTTAAATGAAAATAGATTTATGAAATTCTGATTAAAATAAAAAATCAACTTAGCCTATACCAGTCCACTGCTGGACATAGGCCTCTCCCAGGCTGCACCACAACACCCTGTCATCCGCCTTCCGCATCCAGTCTGTCCCAGCCACCTTTTTAAGGTCGTCGGTCCATCTCGCTGGGGGGCGTCCCACACTACGCTTGCCGGTCTCCACTCCAGGACTCGTCTGCTCCAACGGCCATCGGTCCTTCGACAAACAAGTCCGGTTCTCTTCCAGATAACTTCATTTCTGATCTTATCCTTCAGAGAAACTCTGAGCATAGCCCGCTCCATAGCACGCTGAGTGACCTTGAATTTGTGGACCAGCCCGACTAGCATCGCCACGTTTTGGCATCGTATGTCATAACGGGCAGGACGCACTGGTTAAAGACCTTAGTCTTCAAACACTGCTGGATTGGCGACGAGAAGACTTAACGAAATTCTAATTAAAAACTATTAATGTGGTAAAGGTAAAATTGATCATTCTTTGACATTATACATACATACATAAACTCACGCCTTCTTCCCATGGGGGTAGGCAGAAACTATAGAACGCCACTTGCTACGCTCCTTACATACTCCTTTTGCTTCGCCTACGTTCATACATCTGGTCATACATGCACGCCCCGGTTACGAGTACTACGCACCTGACCTTTCTGAAGAACGCGGCGTCCCGTCCCGGCGTTTCCACTCACCTCTGCTTTATAAATACCTTTTGTTAGTCGCCTTTCACTCATCCTTTCCACATGACCAAACCATCTAAGCATACTCTTTTCAATCTTTGTCACTACATCTTCTTTTAAACTGCACCGTTGCCTTATCACCTCATTTTTCAGCCTATCATTCATAGTCACGCCAGACATGCTTCGCAAGGAACGCATTTCCACAGCATTTATTCTACTTTCATGCGTCTTTTGCCACACCCAACATTCACTTCCATACATAAGCGTAGGCACCAGCACACCATTGTACAGCACAACAGCCAGTCGAGCCTTTTTGGGCATCGACTGATTGGTCACAATCAGCGACATTATAACTTTTCTATTAACCCTTACAAGTGCCTCTTGCACTTATCCCAATGAATTTGCGGTCGGCGCAAAATTTTTCTTTCTTCCATACTTCCCTATTAGTGCCATGTCAGTAGTCACCATCTTTTCTAGCCATATCATCTTTCACATAGTTAATTCATCGTTTCTTCTGTCTTCCCCTACGATCCCACAATAACAACTTAATGATCTCCTAAAACTGGGTTTCCTCAATACTCCATACTCAATACTCAATATCTTTATTGCTTTATCATAATGTGTACCTATTTATGTGGTAACTATATAATTTAGATTATTATGGACCCTGTAGGGCACAGCAAAAGGATACTAGAGAGGAAGCCCTGTTTTAGGAGATCATTAAGTTGTTATTGTTGGGAAACAAGTTTTAATTTACATATAGTCATAGTCCAGAGATCGATAAATAGATACTAACATTTCGCACTACTATTTATGTATTATTTTATCTGCAAAAGTACTTTAATTTTTAGATTATTTTTATATTGAGTATTATGTATCCTTTCTCGTACTCTTTTGCTGTGCCCTACAGGGTCCATAATGTTCTAAATTATAAGTTACCACCTAAGTACACATTATGGTAACACATTAAAGATATTGAGTATGTTCTATGTTAGAGGGTTTGGTTTCCGCACTTCCCCCTTCAGGTGGCCTATTGTGCGTGGGCCATGGCGGCCGTCGGTGGTTATTCCAACCAGCCCCAGCAGCTAGGAGAGCATTCAGCACGTCAGTCTGTGGACCCGAACCTATCGTACCTATCCCCTTCCCCTACTCTTAAAGACATCCATATATAATACACAGAACTTTCCTCACGACATTTGTCTCTTTCCTCAACTCTTCGAAGCGCATATCAATTCCGAAACTACAAATTCCTAATTAAGCGATCACAAATTTGCTTATATATTTCAAGAAGAATTTACCTGCCATTCATGCCTTGATGACTAATTAAGCTTTGTTAGCTTACTCCGACATTATCATGTTCATTTTTATGAACATGATAAAGCCTTCTACATACCGGGGCCACTTGTCGCGCGACGCGACACGACACAAAGGCACCGCTCGTCCTGCGAGACGCGGGGCCTTTGTGCCGTGTCGCGTCGCGCGACAAGTCGCGCTGGTATGTAGAAGCCTTAATATTGGAGTAAGCAAATAACGTGTTCGCGCTCAGCACGTTCCCAAACTTCAACGGAATTACAGTTTATTGCACTTTTTTGTTATTTCCATGTAGGTAGTTAAAGTGCTCCTTTTTCATTGTTTCCGAGAATGTAAACAAATTGATAAACTGGCTGTTTGTATCGCCATGTTACTTGTAAACAAATGAAAATTCTAAAGAGGTGTCGTGGGAGCCAGCCTATTTGCTGTTAGTGTTTTTCTCACATTAAGAGACAATCTATAATAATCTATGATTATTATCTATAAATATCTACACGTATTAAAATTAAAGTCGGTTTTCGTGTCTGTATAGTCTGTTTAACTACGCAACGGATTTTGCAGTTTTGTCCATCATTTAGAGAATTTATTCCGAAAGGTTTAAATCTCAATGTTTTGTCGAGTCGTAAAAAACAATAATATTTTGAACAAAAAATCGAAAGCAACAATAATTTGTAACTAATAACTATGAGTAAACTATGTAACTAATTAACAAATGAGGACCAATAAGCAAACGATGTACCTAATATATTTTTGTGAAGTGCGAACTTAGCGCATATTTCGAGAAACAAAATTATTTAAGTATTCATTTGTCACATATTCGAATTGTTACTAAGTAGTAAAAATATATTGTAATATGACCGTAGGTGATTGTTTTAAAACAGATTTAGGTCAGCGGAACTTGACGTTTGCTGATTTTATTTAGAGTTTAATGCCGAGGCATTTTTAGGTTTCACTGAATGAATGAATTAATAAATCATTATGATGTACCTATGTAAATGATGATTATAAGAAAATTCCAAAGTCAGCAGATTATTACGGGATTTATAAAAGTAAAGCGTACTTTGAACTCAATACGATAATTTTTTAATATTTTATTGGTATGATGAAGCGCGAATATTTTAATGGAAAAAGTGGTATACCACCACCCCCGCTCCCGCACCCTGCCTGGTGGTGGTGGTGGTTGTGGTTTGGTGGTGTATTGGAAGTGCTGGTACTTGTGAACATCTGGAGGCATGCACCCAATATTTCAGGCTATAAGTTTTTGCCCAGCACGCCCGCGTGAATGTTGGAAAATATCACAGGAAAACAAACGTACGGATTAAAAATACCCTATATGTTAATCCAGGTTACAAACTATCTGTGTGCCAAATTTCCTCCAAATCCGTTCGGCTGTTTTTGCGCCAATCCGGAACAGACATCCAGAAAAAAAACTATATTTTCAGCATCAGACTCGTTCCTTGACACCTCATAGCAATTACTTTTTTTCAAAAATATTCAATGTACACACTGCTGCACATCAAACTATACATTTCCAGTATAAGCTGATCGCGCATTGTATAGGATTTCCGTACAATAAGAGGTCAGCGTATATTGGAATAGCTTGATGTGTAGCCGTGTGTACAGCGAAATAATTGCGTAACACACTATCAGTAGCAATGGCTTTCATTTTGACAGTTGAACAACATTCACTACGTTATTTTGCGTTGTTGAGCAGACAAATTTGTTACCTATATGTATATAAATAAGGTTCCTTTTACTTGGCAGATAGGCAGGTTAAGGAGGATGCGTTAAGGTAGCCCGCAAAATACAAAGAGTTAATATCCGCTAAGTTCATAGAATCCTATTGAATGACTATTTCATGAAATAGTCATTCATAGGATTCTACGAAGAGAGTTAGTTGTATTGCTGATTCTAATGATTATAACCACCCGTGGTGGTGACCACTGAAAATCAGCGCTGTGCTGTGCCCCCCCCCCCATAGCACAGCATCATGCTTAGTGAAAGTCTTCTTGTCACAGTCATGACGTGCAGCTTCCAACTATTTTTTTTTTGTGCTCGTGATTATTTAGAACTGTTTTGTGTAGTGTTTACATTCGAGTTTATTACATATGTTTTCGTAAGCACGTTTTTCTGTGACAAATAAAATTCTTTTTCTTTTTTTCTTTCTATAATTCTGTAGAGCCATATTTGTTATGGCCGCGAATCATATTTACATCAACATACAACCTGTTACCTACTGGCCTGCAAATTGCAAAAAAATTAAGAAAATTTTAATTTCACGGGCTACCTTAGCGCATCGCCCTTATAGGAAATTTGAAATATCAGGTACATGCATTTAGAGTTTCTTGAGTTTCCACCACCTTTTCGACTTACAAGTTCGTAAGGACCCTATAATAACCTACGTTCTCATCATAACTCATACGATTGTGTTTAATTCATCCCTTTTGTAAAAAGGGATGAATAATAATACCTAAATTCTTATCTACAGAAAAGACGATCGATAATATTGAAAAAAATAAATCTACTCCGATTAAACTGATTTAGAACTACATTAATGAAATGATCCAATACAGTGTCATAATCAGCCTTATATATAAGCGTTTCATTCATCACTTTTGTGCCCCTACCTAAATTCTTATCCACAGAAGAGACGATCGATAATATCGCAAGAAAAATAAATCTACTCCGATTTGATTTAGAACTACATGAATGAAATAAATCTAAAACAGGTGTCATAATCAGCCTTAAACCCACTGTTAGGACTCAGGCCTCCCCTCGATGAGAGGGAACGGGCCGTAATCCAGCTCGCAGGCCCAGTACGGGTTGGAAAAAAAAGAAAAAAATAATTATATTTTTATTTTTGTAAAATATGAGCATTGTGGATGGAATTAAAATAAATAAAAAGGAGCTACATGTTTTGCCAGTTAAAACGTACAAAAAAACACAGAACTTATTTTTACCATAGGCAACTACATTATCAATACATCGGTTTAGAAACAGCATAACTAACATAAAACAGTTCATTAACCATTAGTACACTAGGAGAAATGTCGCAATTTACTTAATTTCGTTCATTTAGAAACTCTGATAAGCTGTAGTAGCATTTGACTATAAGATTTTTAAAAAAATTCAACTTAAACAACCTAGTGGGCAGCTGTTTCAGAGGTGTTGTTTGTCATTATAATTTTTTGGGGCCAAACAGAATATGCTTTTATTCATCAAAGCCGTGCTTGACTTTATTATACATAACTCATCCTTAACCCGACGATTACGAATGTTTTGTCCGATTGTTTATTAGACAACGTAGCTTTAGTTTTAACGAAATTAGCAGCTTCATATATAAACAGAGACGGAAGACTTAATATTTTATGCTTAATAAAATATGACCAACCATGGCCCTAATGCACCTTTGGTACATGTCACACGTCTTCGAATTTTTAGTTCTAGGACATGCCGGTTTCCGCACGATGTTTTCCTTCACCGTTTTAAGAGCAGTGGTTATGAAATAATTTACACAAAGTATTGCGCCTGTCAGGGCTCGAACCTACGACCCACAACTCGTAACCACTAGGCCACCACTGCTCACAAGTGTATTAAAATAGGTGTATTTTCTCTAAATAATCAAATCTCTTGAGCTTTGACCTATAGACATTCATCAGATATAATTATGTCTATATTTGGCTATCTCAAGTAGGAATTACGAAACTTTTTTTTATAGTAAGTAATCGACTTTCATTCATGATAAGTGTCCTTGAAATTATTCGACTGACCTTTCCTTTTAGATCGAAAGTTTAGTGAAAAGTTGTTTGAATCGTTTGGTATATAATATTTGAGGGAAATATTGTAGGCGTCTAACGTAAACCTACTAATATTTTAGGAAAACTGTAACGTAATTTCATAAAAGGATTTTTGATCTAAATATTTTTGCGTAAACAGACGTGCAGCGTCTTAAATTGAACTAAATTATAATATTTATATTTTTGGGTAATTATTATCAATTCATACAGTTACTTTAGAATCTAAAGTAACTGTATGAATTGATAATAATTACTACCATCTAAAGTTTAGATGGTAAGAGTACAATCATTATTGGAAAATGTATATAACTTTCGGATATGGATTATTTCTAAACATTACTATTGCGAGGATCCATATTAATAATGATGCCGGTAAAATTATAACTTAATAGTAATTTACAATATTTTGTTTATACTTAAATAAATTTGCGTTAAATATCAAAATCTACCCTACGAAAAAAAATTAAAACAAAAATGTAAATATTTACTTTTCAAGGCCCATAGCTCCAGCCTGTCCAAGCTGTCCAAGTACTGCTGGCTATCCCGTCTGCACTGCTCGCTCGTCCCGTTGCTGGGCACCACAATCTTAGGGAACCGCTCCCACATTTCCACAATATTAAATCGTCCACTTTCATCGAAACTTTCATTTTTCGCGGCTAATTTTAAAATAGTTCCATTTAATATCGATTCGGTTAGTAAACTTTTGTCTGGAAGTGTCAATTCGATGCACTCCCGCGCAGCGACGGTTGCGATCGCGAGGAGCAAGACAGCGCATGCGCGCGGCGCCATGATGTTACACTGTGTGACGGGCAGCGCTCAATTCGCGGGTATATCTGAACCGATCTGAACGAACGTACTTGTCACTATAACCCAATGGATCGGACAATAGCGTTGGGTAATTTTTTTTATAAATGTATCACTAATTAAGTTAAAATTTTTACTTATATTATGATTGGTTAATTAATTAATTTGTTAAGTGACCTTTCATATTGGTGTCAGATGACATTTGTTTTGTTGATGACGTGTTTCATTGGTGGGTTGGGTCTAAGATTTTGTTGTCATAATTTGACGTCCGTAAACGGCGTATTGTGACGATAAGATGATAAAGAATATGACTGATATCTTGGTGCTTACATAAGGTGTGGCGGTCAAAACAAAAGGTTTGTTGGTGTATATAATACGTGTATACGGTAATAAATGATAGCTACCCCTGATTGTATCGAAAACTATGGAGGTCGTATTCTGTGTAATCCTAATTAGATATTGTATCATTAGAATTGAATGAAGTATTTGAAGAAATCTTTAATACTTAAAATTTACTTGCAAATTATCATGTTGTCCAATTGCAGTGCATATCCTGCATTAGTCACGTTTTCTTGTAAATACTTTAGGGATTAAGAATTTAAAAACGTCGTAGCACCGTGCTTCGTGATTAAAAACTAATGACGATATTATTTTATGTTGATCCAACAAAGTTTACCATGTTTTTATGCTGCAGGTTGGCCACTAGGCCCCTTCATGTCAGCCGAAAGACGTCCACTGCTGGACATAGGCCTCCCCCAACGGAGGGGTTTGCCATAATCGCCACGCTTGGCAGGCGGGTTGGCGATCGCAGTATGTTGTTACAATGCATAGAGAACGCTGCTGCCCATTCTCTAGTAAGTGCCTTAGTCTCCTTTTATGACACCCACGGGAAGAAATAGGATGTCGCTAGTCTTTACGTCCGGCACCACACAGACTAGGCCCCTTATCGCCTTCTTATCCAATCATTTTGCCTAGCCAATCAACCAATTTCCCAACTATATCGGGGTTGGGTTCCAGTTCGACTGGATGCAGCGGTATCATAGTATCTTACATGGAGCGATCTATCTGAACTCGACCTCCACAATCCAATTACTTATCCATGGCTTGCTGAAGATTCAGCAATCAAAACCTTATGATATTAGTGTCAAAAATAACAGCTGCATGTTTACTAACATAGGTGTACGAGTATTCGAGTGTATGACATTGATTTTATTATCAGGTGATTAGCATGTAAGTACTTAAGGCGATAACCGACTTTTGATGATTTTATACTGAAGATCACGTCTAAACGAGTAGTGTTAAAGATTTGAAAAATATGTATGTTAAATTTGAGCATTTTCTCAATAAATTAATATGTGAATATATTAGATTATGTTTATATTATATAGTGAAATTAATTTGTAAAGTTATGTCTAACACGGATAAAAAACTGAGAATGGCGCAAAATCTACCAAGCGTATTTTTCTGGGACCTTCGTCAATTTAAAGATAATTTAATTATTGATCTTTTAGTATACTTACGTGTTTTATTAAAATACCTTTTGTTTTGTGTATAATAAATTAATAATGCGTCAAATTGGGGACAGCGCTCCCTGATGGGCGAGTCCTATTACTGGCTGAACGTACGACGCGTTGCGTGAGCTCACATATATTTGAGTCTTAAGACGTTGGAGGACTTTCTCACAATTTTGTATGTTTAAGTATACTACTATAAATATAGAAGTTATTTCATAGTTCAAGATATGGTTTAGGATTCTATATATCGCACCTCTGCTCAAATAGTTTCGTATGTCAAAAAAATTAGTCATAAGTATGACACTATTTCAAACACTGATCAATAGTTATAACAATTTATAGTTTTTATAGTTTACTTTCTCATACCTCGACATTGGCAAAATCATCGAACGTCATCGATGGAGCCAGAACCTTCAAAAATTGAATTGAATTGAGATAAGATTTTGAAGTTTTCTGAAACGAATGGAATATTATAAGAGTTTTAATTTTTTTTGAGTTGTGACACTATGTGAGTGGAGGTGCGATATGTCGGTCGTAAAAATAAGTAAACATTACATGGTTTGGGGCATACCATTTCATCCCAAAGACGTCCACTGCTGGACATAGGCCTCCCCTAACAATCGCTGCACATTCTCTAGTAAGTCCTTTAGTCGCCTTTTACGACACCCACGGGAAGAAACAGGATGGTGCTATTCTTTACGTCCGGAACCACACGGCACGGCTCGGGGCATACCCTTAGTGTTAATTTAGCTATTTATTGAACTCATTGCTACGAACAACGAGCCTTCGCAATAACGTGCAATTTTATCAAGGGAGCAACACTTATTTGTTTTGCGCTTAAGCGATTTTGCTTATAGTTTCAGGTAATACATTTCAAACACGGGACAAATATATCAGCATCTAATCTACAATCAGCCGAATGCATAACGACCACTGCGGGCAAAAATCGCCGCCAAGGCTGGCCCAGAAAGAGGTCCTGTAGCGAAGGTTATTTTTTATTTTTGCCCCACACTAGGGATTTCTCGTGATTTGTGGGTGCGTTTACAAACAATTAAACTCACATACACAAACAGCCAGACCCGGAACAACTACTTGTAGGGCATACAAATATTTGTTCCGTGCGGGAATCGAACCCGCGACACGCAGCGCAGCAGTCAATCGCTTAAACACTGCGCCAACCGTGTCGTTAATGTTGTGTCGTCTATGGGTCTAGGTTACGAAAAAGAAAAACTATAATCATCCAGCATTTTACATTTTGAAGTACATTTCCAGTAAACGTTGATCTCTCGTTGTATGGAAATCCTATACAATGAGAGATCAGCTTATACTGGAAATGCATAGCTTGATGTGTATCAAAATCAAAATTAAAAATATTTTTATTTCACATAAGCCTAAAGAAACGCACTTATGAAACGTCAGACGCTAGGTGCACGGTTCCAATTGGTCGTTTCCTATGGAGAAGAGCCGGCAAGAAACTCCACGGTCACTCTTTTAAAAAAATCAAATTGGCTTTTACAATGTTTTCAAATTACAGTGTTAATAGGTATGAGAGGACAGCGTAGGCCCATCAAAAGTACCAGGTACTTAACAAAATAGAAAATGGTCTACAGATCTACAGTCTAATAAGCCTACAACGTCCTCACATTGACAAAAAAAAACAATATAAAATATGATTAAAATAATAAAAGTTAGAACCTTGTGGAAATTTAAATTGTATATGTCAGTGAAGTTTGTAAAAAAAGATAAAATTAAATTAAAAAATAACTTCGTAATTTAGATATTTACATAGTTTTGCCGTTAATGACGTACCAGGGAGGGCACATGTACAGAAGGAATTAATGCCAAACTTCCTTGTCTTCAACGTAGTCCTTAATCTTATAATAAGCTTTTTTGATAAGGGCACGTTTAATGTGCAATTTGAATTTTCCATCACTAAGTTCTGTAACCGATTGTGGCAACTTGTTATAAAAGCGGATACTGTTTACAAGAAATGACTTGCTTGTTTTAGTTAATCTAAATTTGGGTAACACAATTTCATGTTTACTACGTGTATTTATATTAGGGAAATCACTTCTTATTTTGAAAAGTCCTAAGTTTTTGTACCTACCCAGGCAGGCGCTTTACTTTGTGTAAATAATTTCATCATCACTGCTCTCAAAACGGTGAAGGAAAACATCGTGAGAAAACCGGCATGTCCTAGAACCAAACAATTCGAAGACTTTGTGACATCAACTAACCCGCACGGGGGCCGCGTGGTGGATTACAGCCCACTCGCTCTCGAAGAGAGGAGGCCTGTGTCCTAGCAGTGGGAACATTATAGCTACCGGCAGCAAGTTCGTCGTGCTCCGTTAGATGTCACTGCTTGCGGTAGCGTCAGGGGTCGGGTTGCCTCCTTCCCTCAAATATGGCGAGCGGGGTAATGGCTCATCTTTGCGTTATGCTCGTGAACGGGTGCTGCTTGTGGTGACTGGTCGTCTTGCTGACCATGATTTTGTTATTGTTATTAATAATCAACTGTTTTTATTTTACTTCGATGGTGCTAGTTTATCATTTGTGACTTCCGAGTTATAGCTATAGCTTTATTTAAACGGGCACGCCCATTATGCCTGGAGGCTTTTATTTAGGTATGTTCTGTTTACGCTATTTCTGCTTGAGTGTAGTTTTCGACGACTTTTTTTTTTTATAATGGCGTGTGCTAGCTAACACAAGGCAAATAATGTAATTTGATGTTTTGTGTTCCGTAATGCAAATTATTTTACATTTTATTGTATAGATTCAAGTTTTCCAACTGAACAGACAGCTATGCTGCTGGGGTGTTTTTGGGGGACAGTCTTATGTAATTTTTGACGTTCGAAAAGTGCTGATTCTCAGCCTAGTTTGAATAAATAACTTTTGATTTTGATTTTGGCTGATTAGGCTGATGCTTAGAGGCTGATGGGTTGCGCAATCAAATGCATACTCGAATAACCATTTATTCGAGTATGCATTTGGTTGCGCAACCCTTAACTTAGAAGATGGATCACACTTAACCCCTCAATGATTTAGTTACATCATCATGATGTAGTCTGCTAAGTCATGATCAGTTCGATGACTTCGATGACGTTGTTTTCTTAACTTTTTTGTCATAATATCGTATTATGCGCGTTTTTACTTCTAATAGCTATCCTTGAAAGTCGTCATATTATAACGATAGTATTGCGAGATAGGTGTCAATTTATACGTCACTGTTTGCTTTGCCTGACCGAGACCTGAAAAAAATCTATTTAGTGCTTAACAGCACGTGTATCTTTATTTTTTGCAGTGGCCTACTGTACAAAATAAGGATACAAGCAGCTGAGCTACCAAATATTTTTTTTGGTACGTCGGTGGTTACAAAACATGTACTTATAAGCTGGCCTTTTATTCTATTGAATCTCCGAACTATGCTGCGGCCCAGCATTTAGACCACATTTTGACCTTGCACCGGCCCAGTGTGTCCGGTCAAGGTCAAAATGTTAGCGCCGACGCGACGTGCGGTCGACTGTATACATAGACTACGGGATGGTCTGCTTGGAAATAAGGAAAATAAAATCTTTAAAGATTCAGAAATTAAACGCAAGGAAAGGAGGTTGTGGAGCCGTGAACTGATGCACACAAAAACACAATACATTAACACCTACATGCGCAATTACACATTTGGAATATAATATGTAAAAACATCCGTGATGTACCTAAGTATCATATTCCAAATGTTTCATAAGGTTTGCGGCCATTCCTTTTCACAGCCCTTCGACGTTTGAATCATGTCAAAGCGAGTAAGTAAACGATGGGTATCAGCATCCTCCTATTTGCTATAATAGCAACCCCGATCACCAATCGGTGAACCAAGCGTAATGGTTTAGGCAATTTTTCTTTAAGCTAGTATGGTTATACTATGATTATACTATGGTTGTACTATGATTATACTATGATTATAAAATGGTTATACAATGGTTGCAGTAAAGAATAGCACTACTTATCCTATTTCTTCCCGTGGGTGTCGTAAAAGGCGACTAAGGGACTTACCAGAGAATGGGCAGCAGCGTTCTCTCTGCATTTTGACACCATACTGCGATCGCCAACCCTGTTTATAGCAACCGGGCCCTTTGGGGGAGTCATATGTCCAGCAGTAGACGTCTTTCGGCTGAAATGATCAATGATGATGGTTATATGTAGTACCTATATGTTTTTTTTTTTTAATGTTGCCCTACACTAGGAATTGCTCCTGTATCGTGGGTGCGTTTACAAACATTTAAACTCACATACACAAACAGCCAGACCCGGAACAACTACTTGTAGGTCATACAAATATTTGTTCCGTGCGGGAATCGAACCCGCGACACGCAGCGCAGCAGTCAATCGTATGCATAGTGTACTATGGTTACACTATGGTTATACTATGGTTATATCAGCAGCCATTGAGAGGGTTATGTTCTGCAGTGACAGCTTATGAGTTGATAATATTATGCGTCAACTCCAGGCTACAGTCAGGCACTGCAACAAAACCCGTACATTATGAGGTTTAAACGGTCATAAAGTTCCGGAAATAATGACGTAATTTTTTTGTACTTAAATAAATACTGTACTTTATGGTTTGTAGCAGCTTACCTAGTAGGGAGGGGCATCCTTTATAGAGTTTTACTGTTAATAAGTTAATTAAAATTGCCTTTGTTAGTTGTCATAATTATGTGATTGGTTTGTAAAGAGACATCAATCGGAAATCGTAAGGCTGGTCTACATCAATATTCATTATATTACGCTCCTTAATTACGGATTGAAAATATGTAACATACATAATTATTTAACCGTATCCTAATCATATTGTTTTGCTGTAAAGCATACATCTAATTGACATCTAATTGACATCCATCAATAAAAGTGCTTCTTATTTAGTATTTACGTTAAATCTTTTAATAATATTTACTTACCTATTTAAATTAACTAAACTAAACTAACTAATAAAAACGAAGATTAAAAAAGAATATATTTATAAAACTTTAGAAATACAGCATACGAAAAATGGCAAAAAGCTTTAGACCCTCTCGGTTTTTCTATAAAAAAAAAATAAGTTTTTTTTTTTTAAATCTGTTTTTAGCAAATATAAAACAGTCATATACCTGTAAATATTTACATTTATAAACAGTTTTGATACACATACATTTTGTGTTTACCACATATGTCGCCGTTTTTTCCATATTGGGGATGGGCCAGGGCTTGAACCTGGCTAGCTAGCTGGTTTGTGAATTCAACGTGATCCACCATCTTGGCATCAACAGCAATTCTGACTTCATAGACTTCACAGTCACACAATCTTCCTCTTCTGAGTCTGTAGCCTCGGGAGGACGGTCGTCATCATTTTACTTCTTTTTTTTCGTACCTGCTTTGGCGTGTGCTAGTTGACATATGGCAAATCATTTAATTTAATGTTTTGTGTTTCGTAATGTCAATTACTTTGCATATTAATGTATAGAATCAAGTTTTTCTAACTGAACAGACAGCTGTGCCTCAGTGTGCTGTGTGTGTTGGTCCGATAAGGACCAGGGCCCGGGTCGACGGCGCATTGTGTTCCACGCGCGCCTCAAAGAGATGTCAGTACGAATTGACGGGGTCCATTAGGGCCAATGCCTGCCAGGGTTGCGAGTTTGTCCAAAAGGGATATCGTGGCCCTGGCACACAGGAAAATGAAGGAATACGGGTGGGTTTTAGTCAGTAAAAGTCTGACACGCCCTCCCGCTCCACCCAGAGCGGTAGAAATTATTTGATAATTTCCCACCCAGAAAAAATAAATAAAAAGCTATGCTGCTGATGAGTTTGTTGCGCCACTTCTTCCCAGCTAAAGCACTAGGAACTGGTGAAGGGCGGGCGTTTCGTGGAACTGTCTTAAGTCATTTTGACGATCGAAAATGATAAATTGACTTTTGATTTTAATAAGCATACGAGTATACTGGCTTTGTTACCACTGGGGCGTGCTCGGTGTGCCCCATTGCACTACGGCATGCTCTGATCAGCCCATGAGTTTGCTAAGAAATAAACTTATCATAACTAAGCATTAATATTTGTAACAACATCACGCCTGTAATCCCCAAAGGGTTAGGTAGAGTTGTACCTATTTATAGCTGCACCCATATTTCGCCAGCTATGTTTAAGTTCCATTCAATAGGGGGCGAGCCTATTGCCATCAACTGGATACAAATGAAAAACCCAATAACACTTTGCCCGACCCGGGAATCGAACCCAGGACCTCATGCTCAGCAGTAGCGGTTGTAACCACTAGACCAACGAGGCAGTCAACTTAATATCTACTATTATGAAGGATTAACGTCAGAGAAAAGATCTTGAATTTTCTTTTATTTCGTGTGCGATTTTAAACTTAAAATTCTAAAATTCCTCACGATAAACTCAAACTCAAACCATTTATTTCAATTAAACCAATTACAGGCACTTATGAATTTTCAAAGAGTCGGTCAGTAAGTCAGAAAGTTGAAGCTATTTGCCCATTCCAAAACGTAGATCTCTATGGAGAAGAACAGGCAAGAAACTCCAAGGACACTCTTTTAAATAAAGATATTACAAAATCCTGGGTACATTATTCTTGTCGCTTCTACAAGTGAGAACAATGTAAAAAAAAATTATTTAAAAACAATTCAAAATATAAGAGTAAAATATTACTAATAAGCCCTGGCAGTTAAGAGATGACCAGTCTCAACTGACGGCGGCGCCCGTTCACGAACATGACATGGCATTAATCAGCATCATCCAACTCAACCATTTTGTAGGGATATATTATACTAAAACTAATATTGTTTAAGGATAATTTTCGTAAGTCAATGCTTAGAAAATGTTTCAGTAAGCCACACACATCGGAAAAGCCACATCGAGACATCCTTCGAAGCGATCTCACTAATTTAGTTCTTAAATCCTACTAGCTACTATTCTGAAATTAATCTAATTTTATTACTGCTACAACCAATCTTTAATCAATAACTAAAACGTTTCCCGAACAAAAATCCGGGGTTTATTATTCCGGTTGTATGGGCAGTTGGGCGGAGGGCAAAGGAGAATCGGCACTTTGGGGCCAATGTGTTTTTTATAGATAGCCATTTCGACCCAGAGTGGAATGTATATAGCGGTGATTACGGCGGGGAAGAGCTTAGCTATTATGAGTCAAGGCTGGAAAGCCGGACTTACTCAAAATCGATTTGGATTGAAAAAATCGGTAACAGAAGTGTGTTGAGTTCGTGCAGTGTCGCTTGATAGAAAGAACATAGACAACATTATTGATGAATGGTTGTTGCATTTATCCTAAGTTGTGTGGATTTAATAGCAGAATAGGCAGCGATAACATAGTGTGCAATTAGCCAAGAGAAAAGACAATGCTCAGATTTTGACAATGCTGGTGCAGAATAGAATAGAATACTCTTTATTATGTACACCATAAAAGTTACAGATATAAATGTTTAAATTTTACATAGGGTGACACAATGGGCGGTCTTATCGCTAAAAGCGATCTTTTACAGACAACCTTTGGATGGATTAAAGGGAGCAGGAGAGACAATACTGCAGGTAGTCAGTGGTATACCATTAACAGCAGCAGCAGTGCAGTGGTGCAGTGTCCTTAAAGGCCGATCCCTGATCATGAAAATTGTTTACTTAAAAAATACTTAAAAAAAATATAAAACTTAAATTAAGCTTTACGTCTCATTTTGATTTATTTACGAATGAGAATTCTCTCAGAGAATCTATGAAGTGTCTGGAAACGATTTAAATAAATAAAAGGCTATATGAGCAAGAATACGGATCAAACAGGTAAACAATATCAGGAAATGCATAATTACCCGTGGTTTCACTCGCATATCGAACCCTTGGGAATATCGGGATAAACAGTATGCTATGTCTATCTGTGTCCCAAATTTCATTCAAATCCGTTTAGCCGTTTTTGCGTGATGGAGTTACAAACATCTAAACATACAAAATTTTACATTTCTAATATTGATGAGTAGTAGGATTTCACATACATTTTTACCGATTTGATTCACAACACTAATAAGCGCGACCTTAATATTTTTAGCTATTGTGTGGACAAATAATAAAGGGCTCATAGATATGATCGTACACATAAAAATATATTTTTATATCCTATCAGTATTATTATGTCCCTTGCAATAAGGCTATATTAATTAATTTCTCTTAGAAATGTTTATGAAGTATTTAATTGATTGAATACGTAACATAATCTTTTGCCCGTTGTAGGAAGTTTTCTTATGAGTACGACTGTTGAGTATGATTGTACCGTGTAGTGCCGGATGTAAAGAATAGCACCATCCTATTTCTTCGGTGTCGTAAAAGGCGACTAATAAGGGAACTACTAGAGAATGGGCAGCAGCATTCTCTATGCATTTTAACACTATACTCCAACGCCAACCCGCCTGCCAAGCGTGGTGGTTATGGCAACCCCCTCTTTGGGGGAGGCCTATGTCCAGCAGTGGCGGTCTTTCGGCTGAAATGATGATGGTGATTGTTGATAGCTTTAAGAGTTGATATGGCTTGAAAGAGGGTGAATTGAGATTAGATAAGAAGAAGGCATGCTGCACCGACCCTAAATAAATAGGAATAAGGGCAAAATAATGATAAGGTGGTTTTTTTAGGGTTCCGTACCTCAAAAGGAAAAACGAAACCCTTATAGGATCACTCGTGTGTCTGTCTGTCTGTTTGTCCCTCTGTCACAGCCGGTTTGCTCCGAATCTACTGGACCGATCAAGTTGATATTTGATAAACATTTATGAAATTCTGTGACCTAAATACGTAACGTAAATAAATGAATTTCTAATATGGAGGTCACATTTCGGGGCCAAATTAGAAAATTCGAAATAAAAGTTTGGCAAACTGTACTGTGTTACATATCAAATGAAAAGGCTTATTGTAAGGATTTCAGATATATTTTTTTTATCATTTTCAAATAAATATTTTTCTAATGATTTAAGAAAAAAGATAAAAATTGACCATTATATCCCCTGAGGTGACCCCCTATCTCCAAACCTATTGAGCCTAAAATTTTGAAAAAATACAGACCAGTTATTTACTTATAGATTAAAGGAAAACCTATATGAAGTATTTGATCTTAAAATAACATGGTAAATATCTAAATACTGTGCGTACAAACTTACATTTGCATGTGAAATGTACTTATCGACTAAGATAGTTAAGTTTGTCCGTGGGATAAATTTATCCCAACTACGGAACCCTTCATTGTGCGTGGTCCGACACAACCTTTGCCGGTTTTTTCTAAATATACCTATAGCTTCAGCCTATAACGTTCCCACTGCTGGGACACAGGCCTCGTCTCTGTGAGAGGCAGTGGGCCGTAATCCACCACGTGAGCCCAGTGCGGATTGGTCGATGTCACATGCCTTTGAATTTTAGGTTCTAGGACATGCCAGTTTCCACACGATGTTTTTCTTCACCGTTTTAAGAGCTGAGGTGATTAAAAAAAATACACTAAGTAAATTGCCTGCCTGGGATCGAACCCAGGAATTACAGCTCGTGAGTTGGGGCCGTTGCCACTGGACCATCCACAGTTCTCAAGGGCAGATATGAGGAGGCTTATTTTATACAGGCCCACGAACCTAAAGAATAACCTAAGGAATGCTTACACTGAAATGAGACTAACTAAGATACATTTTCTCTTAGTTGGCAATAAAATGTTTGGAATCATTATTTATCTATTTACTATAAACAAGATAGCATATTTTCCAGAACAAATTCATTTTATTTATATCGACAATGTGACATGTACAGAATAGTCACCGGCTTTGTTACATCATACATGCTTTGTTTGATTTTACTTCTTCACTTTTGTGTATCAAATAATAATTTAAGTTCTTAAACTGGCCAACATTTGAGCTAAATTAAATAACTACCCATAATTAGACTAATTGATTACTTAGCAGACGGAACTATGATAATTTAACAAAGTTCTCCTAGCTTCAGAAATCAAGATCTTGTTAGGCTCGTATGGAGTCAAGATGCGTAATCACATTAAACAATATTGTTGTTAAAGCAAAAACTTCGTTTTTTCAGTGTAGGCTAGATTTCAGTTGCATTGTTTTAAAACGAATTAGATTACAATACAAAAATGTCGGAGTTCAAGATTCTGATGACAATTGTTCTGGCATTGACCGCGTGTTTCGAAAGAAATACTTGGTTCAGTTGACATGCCTATAAACAGATGCATGTGTATATAGTAACACATAACTGTGAAAATTGTATGATTGTTTTATTTTTACATAAATATAATATCACGCCTGTAAACCCTGAAGGGGTTGGCAGAGGTGTATTTATACACTCACATTTCACCAGTGTGAAATTCCACATAGAAAAATCCGTGTAGTGAGTGAATCCCTAATGGAAAAACCCAATAACAGTGCCCGACCTGGGAATAGAACCCAGGAACTCATGCTCAAAAGTAGCGCTTGCAACCTCTAGATCTTTTAATTTATTTCCATCTTGCCATCGACTGTTTTGTGTGCTGGTCCTTCCGATGGATTTCAGCGGTGGACGTTTACGGACATCAGTAATGATTTAAATATTGTAGAATATGAAGGAGATGAAGCATCCAAAAATGAAGTCACCGAGAAAAGTACCATTGAAATACCAGAGGAGTTTTTACATATTCCCAAAATGCAAGCACAAGTTCAAATGGAGGAGTTACTTGACGAAGAAAAGTGAATAATAATATATATTAGAACTTGGAGACGAAGAAAAGTCAATTATTATAATCGAAAGACTCCGGAGATAAAAAAAAAGAAAAAAGTTTTTATTGTTTCTCATCTTCGATCAATAATCGTAGTAAGTACTTCTAAAAGTACTTCTCATACAATTGTTCCACAGCACAAAATTGAGGTAGCCCCGGTAAGTTATAAGGATACTTGTGATGGGGTTACCTATCTACAATGTTGAGACATATTAAAAAAGAAAAGAAAATGTTTATGTTCTAGGATGCTACAAAAATTGTTGTAGCATGTTCAGGTATGTGTAGTGTTTGTGTGTGTGTATGTTGTGTGTGAGGGGTGGATGTGCGGGGTGTGGGAGATGATACAATAGACTCAAGGCCAAAACAACAGAAAAAGAAAAAAAAAAAAACTAAAGTAAAACATGTTTTCTTGAACAAAAACATTGTGAAAAAGGCGGCGAAGCTCCGATTATAACTGATACCGTCATCGAAGAAAAGTCTTCTGCAGTAAAAGAGGACATCAAGCCAGTTGAAATCGTTGAACTATCAGAGGAAACTATCGTCGGTGAATTTACGGTGCCAGAGGGTAAGCCTAAATACAAAAAAAAAACACAGGTTATCGGGTTTACCTTGGTCTTTTAGTCCGGTAGTAAAAAGCCTGACTTCAGAGCCAACTCGTCCACGTCGTATCACCAAATACGATCTTAGTTAGATTACCAGTTCGAACCGGGCTGAAATGAAGTTACCAGAGAGATTTCATGCAACATTGTTAACATTCTGAGCTTTGTCATACAAATGATTCATTTTATATATAGCAGTCCACTGCTGGACATAGGCCTCTCCAGTTGCACGCCATTCAGCTCGATTCTCGGCAACTCTCATTCAGCTGCCACCAGAGAAAAATTGAAGCTTATGAATTATGCAGGGAAATAAAAATTCATAAGGATGTAACGAATAGCATAGGTAATAAAATCTATTCAAATATTTTAAACAAGTCGTTTGTAGAATTTAAAAGAAAATAAAATTAAAATGTATTGTTTTTTAAATTAAAATCTTTAAGAACCAGAAATGCAAAAGACTATTACTTATTTGCAAACGTCTGAACAAGAAGACCTTTAACTTGGGTCGTTAACATTTTGAAGATACTGAACGCATTCTGGTTTCTTTACATATTTCATTATTTCCTATCTTAACAGAAGTTCGACGAAAAACAAAATGTACAGACGGCTACACATCAAGCTATACATTTCCAGTATAAGCTGATCTCGCATTGTATAAGATTTCCGTACAATGGAGGTTAGCGTATACCTACTGGAAATGTATAGCTTGATGTGTAGCCGTGTGTTCCTACATTAGTAAATAATTTTAATTTATTTTGGATGGTATTTAAAAGTACTTCAATTTATTCCTATTTCATTTACCTAATTTTGCCTGTGTTCCACCAAATATACTGAATGTGCACCAAAATATGTTAATTAAAATATGTCATAACGAGCATCTATTTAACAACTGTTGCAAATTTGTAAAAATAGTAATACACCTAATTTTAAAAACAAGCTTTTTTTTTTTTAGTTTTACTTCAGATAATGCACTGCAAAATGTATTTGAATCAAACACCAATTAATGTCCAATGTTACCGGCCAAACCTGATTTCAGGACAAACTAATTTAGCCTAGGCTAAACTAGTTCTTCCTATCGGGCTTAGGATTAACTAGTATAGCCTAGGCTAAACTAGTTTGTCCTAAGCCCGATAGGATAAACCAGTTTAGCCTATCTAGTCTAATATGATAAACGTGAAGCAAGCATGCAGCAGGCATGTTTTCTGTCACGGCTCCGGTGCTGCAGGGCTCCAGCCGCGGTCCCATGCGAGCTTATCGTCACAGATGTGTTTCACCCTCACCACCGAGGCTTCGGCTTGCTGGCCGGCCAGCCTCAGCCGCGGCGGCTAGCGTTGAAACCACCTGCTCCTCAGCTCGCGGGCTGCCTCGTCCTACGCGCCTACGCGAATTTAAATAACACTCTAGGGGTAGGGCAGACAAGACTACGTGGAGTCGGTTTTGCTGCGATTCGTTTCTGTCACGCCGCTCCCGCAGCACGCTCAATCAGATTTCAGATTAGGACGTACCATTTTATCCTAAAGCATGTAAATTCTAACTAGGATAAACCGATTCGACCTAGGCTAAACTGGTTTATCCTATCGGGCTTAGGACAAACTAGTTTAGCCTAGGCTATACTAGTCAATCCTATCGCGTATAGGAAGAACTAGTTTAGGCTAGGCTAAACTAGTTTGTCCTGAAATCGGGTTTGGCTGGTAACAACCCAAAATTTTGTGTAACATTCAGGAATATTTGGTGCATGATCAGTATTTTTCGGGGAAGAATAAAATAGTTATTGTTACAATAGAATATTTGCAGCGCACTACAATAAAAAAGTGTTATATCTTGGTGTTAATTTGGAATTTGTTTGATGTAACATATTTTGTTGGCCGAGTAGTTTAATTATAGTAAAACAATTAAACGGGTTTAAGATCAATATTTTAGAAATGCATACATAGATGTACCTTAAGATTTTTGGTGAACACAAAAATATTATCCATTTATTTTTATTTTAATATACTTTTATTTTTTATTATTCTTAATATTATTTTCTTATGTTTGTAAAATAGAAAGAAGAAAATAGTAAAATAATACAACATTAGCAGTCGCCCCCGCTGGTTAGATGATGACCTTAGAGGATGCAAGTGAAACCGAAAAAAAATAAAAGTTTGAATTTTGACAGCTGAACTACATTCATTGGGAAATTACGTTGTTGAGCAGACAAATTTTTCAAACATAAGAAAATAATATTAATAAAATAAAAAATTTAATTAAAACATTATATATTATAACACATAAAAAAACATACACATATAATTATACATAATATATATAATTATTTAACAATTATATGAAATATAAACATATTAATAAAATAACATCAAGCCTGTAATCCCGAAGGGTTAGGCAGAGGTGTACCTATAGTACACCCACATTTAGCCATATTATTATACGAGTACTTCCAAATCATTCAGATTGTGATTGATAGTGTGTTACGCAATTGCTGGTTAATGGTATTCGGTGTTTAATGTAAGACATAAGGACCTAGACAAGTAACAATTGCCAAACCTTCACCATACCGAGCCTGATATGGAAGAACATCATAAGCGACATAAATTAAAATTTACAGGTGAGGTATTTTATTGATTATTTTATTCATTTTATTTTATTATTTTTTGAAAAGTTATTTACCTACCTACATTATGTCGCCTACGACGTTCTAAATTAAAATTAACAGGAGAGGTATTTTATTGATTATTTTTATAGTTTACATAAAGAACTCCGGTTTTTATATATATTGCAAAACACGTTAGGCTTTATTTATAATTAGCTAAGTCTAAGGAACTTGGCATTAGGACCTAAATTACTTTAGCAGTACGTTACAGTGAAAAGTTAAATACCTACATTATGTCGCTTACGATGTTCTTCCATATCAGGCTCGCAAAATTAATAGTTAACGATACTAGCCAGGAAATCACGGTTTGTGTAGGATGATGATCACCTAGCCTTGGAACCAGTGTTGTGCGAAAATCTAACGTAATTAGTTGAAGTAACGATTGACGATTGAATTAGTTTTAGTCGCGTAAAAAATTAAAATAATCGGTAAAATTAGTTTTAGTTATCAATTTATTATTATTGAAATTTTAATGTCAAGGAAAATGCAAATAAAAACGCTTATCAAATAAAAAAAACCGGCCAAGTGCGTGTCGGACAATGAAGAGTTCCGTAGTTGACATGGATTAATTCCAAAACAAACTTAAAATTGCTCTCTATACATCCATTACGCCACCACCGTCAACATTCCAACTGCTAATGTACGTTTGTAATCGCAAAACAATATTTTTTTTTATACGATAAAACTACAATTTAACAATTTTACTTGTGCTGTGAGACCTTGCTTCCTGCCAAATTTTATGATTCTAGGTAACCGGAAAGTACCCTATAAGTTTTGATTTATTTGCAAGTATCAAAATATTTAGCATAGTTCGTCGTATTTTTTTATTGCGTAGACTTAGAAGCTTGATTTTTTTAGAGCTCCAAGGGACCATAGACTTATGATATTATTATTATTATTTTATAAAAATGTTGCCACACACTAGGAATTTCTCCTGTATAGTGGGTGCGTTTACAAACATTTAAACTCACAAACACAAACAGCCAGACCCGGAACAACTACTTGTATGTTATACAAATATTTGTTCCGTGCGGGAATCGAACCCGCGACACGCAACACAGCAGTCAATCGCTTAACCAGTGCGCCAACCGTGCCGTCATTAATTTCAACTTGATACCTCTACGCGTTCCTGAGAAAAGGAGTCTTGACAGACTGACAGACAGACAGACAGACAGACAGACAGACAGACAGACAGAGAGACAGACAGACAGACAGACAGACAGACAGCCAGACAGACAGACAGACAGACAGACAGACAGCCAGACAGACAGCCAGACAGACAGACAGACGGACAACGAAGTGATCTTATAAGGTTTCCGTTTTTTCCTTTTAAGGTACGGAACCCTAAAAATGGTTTATTCTTTTCTTACTCATTCTACATAGTGTGCTCGTGACTAAATAATAACAGCCACTCGGGTGGATCGAAGGTTAAGCTACGCTTCCCGCGGTTAGTTCGGGGATGGGTGTCGTCGGATGGACTCCTCCGTGCCTCGGAAAGCACGTTACCCGTTGATCCCGGCTTTAATTCGTAGATCTTTGATAGTCGTTACGGGTCGTCAGAAGCCCAAAAGTTTAGCAGCCTGTCTTACCAAGGGGTATCGTGTTATCCAGTAACTGGATGGTTGAGGTCTAAGCCGACCCCAACATAGTTGGGACAACGCTAGGCAGATTGACATACTCTGAACAAAATGTGTGCTCGGCAGGGTAGTGAAAACGCGGCTTTAGGCATGCATCTCTTAAAGCGGGAGGAAACACCCGGGTGTTACCACGGTATGGATCGCCCGGAGCATACGGTGGAGGTCTGCCCGGCTTGGGCGGAGCACCGCCGTGTCGTGTCGGTCCTGGCTCAGGCCAAGGTTCGGAGCGAGAGTGCATGGGAGGCCGTCACCTCCTTCTACGAAGCAGTAATGCTCGCAAAGAAGGAGGTGGAGCGCGTGGTTCGCGCCCTCACGCCCCTAGTTGCCGCAGGAGACACCCCGGGCGTCGGGAGTCGCAAGCCGATTTTCGGCCACCGTAGGAGCGGGCTTGCGGACGGTGAGCGATGGGTAGCTCACCGTCCGGTAAGGACCACGCCCGGGTCGACGGCGCGTTGTGTTCCACGCGCGCCTCAAAGAGATGTCAGCACGAATCGACTGGGTCCATTAGGGCCAATTACTGCCAGGGTTGCGAGTTTGTCCGAAAGCTATCGTGGCCCTGGCACACAGACAAATGAAGGAACACGGCTGGGGTTTAGTCAGTAAAAGTCTGACACGCCCTCCCGCTCCGCCCACAGCAGGAAAAGTTATTTGTTAATTTCCCACCCAAAAAAAAAAGGCATGCATCTCTGGTCACTCCTTGTGTTTTAGTTACCTAATAAGCAGATTATGGTGTGTGCTTTTAAGAGTCTTCGGTCAGCTGGACCCGCTCGCTACTGGACACGCGGGTCCACTTAACCACATAATTTATTTTCTATATTATGATTGATTAACTGGACCCACACAAAAAAATCGATTGTTTAAAGCTACTAGTGGATACAGCGCAAAATTGTTTCGTCAATTTAATAATGAGATAAATAAATGTACAATATTCTTCTTTCTTCATGGAATGTTTATACACGTGCTGTTCAGGTTGGTATGATATTAGATAACTAATCTTGTTAATATAATATTATGTAGCCCATTAGAATAAACGATAATTTATTAATGAATGTAACAGTAACAGTAGTAACAGAGGCGCTGATAGCACACCTCCGCCACGAAACCATAGCAGCGAAACCGTAGTAGTTCAATTGTACTGGTACGCGTCATGTTTCGCTACTCGAATCGGATGCGAGTAGCGGAACATGACGCGATCCAGCGGGGCTAGCACGACCGTACCCAAGTCGTTTGTGACAAGATATGATATAATGTATCTTATCTTACAATTTATCTTAAATGCTAGCACGGGTCTACCATGTGATATAATCTAGAGGCGCGACATGCTTTTCTTGTTGCAAGAGCGAGCACGGCCTACTGTGACATGACTTGAGGCACTCATTTAATCACAGTTTGGGTTGATACGAGTACAACCGTTTTGTACATACTAGCACGGCGGAGTGAGATAATTTCTTGACGTGTGACATAAATTCTTGACTTTTAGTTAGGACTCTATTATATCTTATTTGCTAATACGGGCGCACCCATTTTGTCACAAATGTAACATTTTGACAGACGACTAAGAAAAAATTATCACGTTCGTTCGGAGGGGGTGATAAGATTTAAACATTGAAAAAAATCTATTTTCCTGCTAATTACTGCACTAAATAGCAATAAATTATTATAATTATGTTCTAACCCGAAAGCAAGAGGCCCAAAGTAGAAAAATATTCCGAAAAAAACATTCGGGATTCCTAAATAACCCGTTCGAGTTGCCAGACGGGAGTTCCAACGGATTTTCAGCCTGAAAAAGTCTATGGTGTTTTATTTGTGTAAAGAATTGAGCGTGGACTTGCAGCCTATAAATGAGGTGGATGGCTTGCCCATTCACATGTTTTTATTTTTACCATACTATTATTTTATTATAGTTACTAGTTTTATAACTAGTTTAGTAAGCCGCTAATGACTAATGTCTTTTTTGTTTCAACTGTAATGTTCGGACAGGCAGCGAAATCATGGCGAGATCAATAATAACTTGATAACGATTCAGAGTTGTCCCTAAGCTCGATAGATGGCATTGGCGTCGAGTTAGATCTCGCTATGGATTCGTTACCGGCATTTCCCTTACTAAGATTGATTTTGTTTGTTTTGTGTGAGCTTTTGTAACAGTATTTACTTATTATTTCAAATAATATACTTTAAAGACACCGATTTGTGTTCAATTATTTACTGCGCCCATAAACGGACCGAAAAAGACTATGAAGTCAGCAACAAGAAAAGCATATCACGCCTCTAGATTATATCACATGGTTGACCCGTGCTAGCATTAAGCATTTGTGATAAAACGGTTTTTTCACCCAAAATGTGATAAAATGTGTGATATAAGCCATGTCACAGTAGGCCATGCTAGCCCCGCAGTACAATTGAACTACTGCGGTTTCGCTGTTATGGTTTCGCGGCGGAGGTGTGCCACAAGCGTCAACGTCAAAAATGTATGGTTTAATAGTCGCTATTATAATCATTACTTAACTTTACACAACGTTTATAAATAAAGGGGTTAATATCTAGCTTTAAAGTTATATGGAGGTACAGCAGACCACCTGCAAGCTTCACGCCAGGGTAACAAAACCAGTATAATATGCTGGCCTCGCACTCTATTGAAACTCCGTTCTAAGCTAGGCCAACTCAAGGTCAAACTGTTACCAGTGACATGCCGGCTACTGTACTTGGGGACTCCCACTACCACTTGGCTGACTGACTTACCTACAATATTTTTATTATGGCAGGAGATCCCATAATAAAATATACTTTATCTGCTCGGAGAGTACCTTATTACTTTTTTAAAATGAGGCAGAATATACGTCATTACTGTTGTACAAATGTACGGGTCGAAAAAGTGTACATGCTGTGTTTTTTTTTAATTTAGGGCATTTCAGTAGGTATACTAATTAAATATACATAGTATAATGCCAAAAGACAAAAGACTTTATCACCAAGTGCAAAATGATACTGGCCACATACTTTTGCTGAACATTGATAGCGATTTCAAGGCGAGCGGGCGCGACTGGTTGCGCGACACTTCCCATGAAGTTTTCATAGAAATTGTGCTACTAGTGTCGCGTTGCGCCTGTTTGTGGGCAGGTCCCATAAACATGGTTTGTCCCCAGGGCGCAGGGGAGCCTTTAAAAAATTAAAATAAAACAACTCTGGCTCTGCTCGCGTTCAATTTGAATATAAACTTCACTTAAAGAAATTGTCTTTTATTTTCCTCGTAGGTATAGTATAAAGCACTATGTATCACTCGGAAGAAAGTGCAGTTCCCAACTCGTGTATATTTATGCCCTCGGCTGAGGCCCGGCTCTCAAACTACACCCTCGTTAGTAATCGGTCACTTTCTCCCCTCGGTGAACAATGTACTATTGTGCGATGTGGTTGGTACGAAATAATTTGGTATGAACGAAGTCATAGCGTAAAACTCAGCCCAAAGGGTTTCTTTTTAGTTTTAACTAAGCATTTTAGTTAAGCAAATTATCTACCAAATTAAATAGTCCGTTTATTCAAATGATGTATGAAATGGCTAGAACACGCCAAATTGTAATTTTTTTATCGTGTGGAATTCCTCATGGCATGGCTTTACCCTGGGGTGGGTGAAGGGGTCTGTCAGACTCTTACTGACTAATACCACACGGTATTCTGCTGCTACCTTTAGCTGGGGTGCTGGAGTGCTTGCGCATTTCATCACGCTCCCCCGGCTGAATTCAGTTGGCAGGTGTTCGCCCGCATGAATTCAGTGCCCATCAATCGGGGAGCCAACCGCTGAAAATGCGGCCTGAAGTTGCACCGGCTATCGAGGACGAGTCCCAGGTACACGGCAAATTGACCTAGGTTGTCAATTTCCCTGACTGTACTGAGCGTGATTGATAGGTAACCTAGCGCTTCGTGGAATTCAATCGTGATGACGAAATAAGAAATGTCAAGAACACTCAATGGTTGGCAATTGAGTCATTGTCCACCCAAATAATGGACTTAAAGGTTTCTTTTGATAAACTAGTTAACCTTCAGAGTTATATTTATAGGATTCATCGGAGTGCCCCGTAGCTGTTAGGACGGAAGCATAAGCCTCCGTCCTAACAGCATACAGCATGTAACAAAAACCCTATCCGATCCGAAAGGGAATAGGTACTGCAACACTATCAAAAAGTAAGAAAAAGCTTGTTATTATTGAAAATAAAAAGTTATTGAATGAACAATAAACGGAAATTGTCTATGCATCTCTTTTACACTATCTCGTATTACGATACGTAATACTTTATTGTCTTTGAATTTCATTTTAATCGTATTATAGGTGGTTTCCATGGAGATTTAGTTTATTGATTGACAAAAACTTCAGATAAGGAAAAATATGTTTTAAGTTTTTTTTTATAATTTGTATTTACTTTTATATGAGTTCATGAATATATTGCCTGCTGCTAAAGTACCTACTGATTTTTACTAACACACGTCGAACAATAGAAAATACAAAATAAGTTATCAGCGGGAACTCGATCATAACGTCGCTTTATTTTGATATTAGTAACACTAACCCAGAGTCTTATTACAAAACTTGATTTATATTTTGACATGGCCTAACTAAACCATGGGGCCAGTTTTTGTAATAGGAACGTAACTGTAATTGAAATACCGTTCTTTATACAAAACTGAACACTTAGTTCGGTACGAAGTTGTCAGTTTTGAATTAGGAACTTTACCTTAGGCGGAACAAAGTTCGAAATTCAATAATGGCTCCATGGTTTAAACCTGGGTCTAAAGATAAACCTTGTTTTTGTAATAAGGCCGATATAAAGTTTTCCTCTTACTCTTGGTGGTGCAAGATGAGTTATTTAATTAACCCTGAGTTAGCTGTTAACTCCGAGTTATTTAGGACTAGCTTCTTCCCGCGACTTTGCCCGCGATATATATATATATATCACTAGATAGATGATAGATATCTATCAACTATCTAGCAATCTAGCTCAAACTGAACTAGTAATGTAATTTGTCACATACGATTAGTATGACGTAGGCATCCGCTAAGAAGGGGTTTTTGGAAATACAACCTGATCGGGATTTTTTTTTGTTTGTATTGAGTTAATAAACTTGAATAAATAAAAACGATTCGATTAGTCACTTTAATATGGTTGCTAAGCAATGTATGCTCGTCACAATGCATAGGATGAAGTCACCATCAGTTCTCCTGGTTCTTACGGTTCTTACCAGGAGAATTCCTCAACTATTAACACCCCTGCATCGGGAAAAGCAATATCTTGTAAAAGGTGATGAGCAGTTGAAATTAAGCTATTGTAAATTGTAACTAAGATGCAAATTGACCCACTACAAAGTGAAAAAAATAACCTTCATTTCGGAAGTCAGTGGCAAAAAATTTAAATTGATTCAAAGACACCGACTTCCGAAATGAAGGTTATTTTTCACTTTGCAGTGTGTTTTTTTGGAAGTCGGTTTTTTTTTGTAAAAAGTTTTTTTAATTGTATAATTTGATATTTTTATGAAATTATTTTACAGTCTCTGATTACCTTAACTCACACACTGATATAATTTTTTAGGAAAACGTATTTTTACTTTTTTATTTTACAATGTTTGTAAATATGTGACCATAGGTAATATGCACCATGTATCTATCACATAATTAATTTATCTGTCATTGCTTCATTCTTAATTCTTTTTACCTACTGTGGTATAGTAATTTTATTCGAGGTGCATCGTCTTCACATAATTATATATTTAGTGTACCTGCCTATACAAAATATTGTTAAATATTTTAAAAGAGTAACGGTGGGAGTTTCTTGCTCATTCTTTGGGGAAGAATGAGCAAGAAACCCCCACCGTTACTCTACGAAGTTACCTTTTGGAAGGGGCGACCTGAATCAATTCTATTTTTTTGGAAATTTTAACGTTCACAAGTGCCATGTATATCCCTATTTGAAATAAATAATTGGCTTTGACTTTGAAAGCATCTAACTGAATAATATTTATTTTATTATTCATTTTATATTTTATCATATTATATTTTATTGTCCTTCCTTGAGAAATGAACGGATTCGAATAACATTTAGCACATGGTTTGGTCTTGACCTAGAGAAGGACTTTCGAGGCTACGGAAGAAAGAGAGGCTACTTATCATCCTGGTTCATAGACGAAGTTCCGGGCAACAGGTAGTTGATTACAGAGTATTGGGACAAAATGTGGTCTGGTGACATCGGGTAATGTTGCTGGCGACAACAGTGACTGCACATGTTACCAATTTATGTTTGATGTGAAACATCTATAGGCGCACGTAAAAAGATTGCTGGCGGGGCGACGCATGCCGCGTGGCGATCGGCCACTATAAACTTATACCGCCTTATTACAAAACAAGATTTATATTTTGACATGGCTTAAACCATGGAGCCAGTTTTTGTAATAAGAACGTAACAGTGATTGAAATACCGTTTTTTATAAAAAACTGAAAACTTAGATCGGTACTAAGTTGTCAGTTTTGTGTTTAGGAACTTTACCGTAGTCGGAATAAAGTTCGAAATTCAATAATGGCTCCATGTTTTAAACCTGGGTCGGAAGATAAACCTTGTTTTGTAATAAGGGGGATACAGTCTTTATGTAGTGAAGTGTAAATGTGTGTGTAGTGCGATGTTTCACATCTGCCAGTCGTCCCGTGACGGCACAATTTTTTTTATTAGTTGACTTAACCGGCTTAATCGGACTATCCTGTGGCTGCCTTAAGCTTGCTTAAGTTCCAGCCAGTGGCGAATTTCTTATATTACTAACCGACTGCACCCCTGTGAGATCGTCAATTGTGAGCGCGGCTTTATACAGTATGTAACAAAAACCCTGTTGTTCCTTTTAGGGACGTATACATTAACCTACTCGTACAAGCACAACATTGGTGGAATTATAATTTAAAAAAAAAAAGAATTGGCTAGTCGAGAAGTCAAAATCAAAGAACTAAAGAGGTAAGAAATCAGTTAAATATTACAAATATTAATAATTAAATATTTATTTTAATTATTTTAGTTGAACAGTTTTTATAAATGACTTGCTTTATTACGTATGTATACCGATTCTTAAAACGTAGGTAGAAGGAACAACAGAGTTTTTGTTACATATTGTATGAAATATTTTGATATAGTCCTCTTATTTATTTTCAATTTGGACGATATTATAGTCGGAAGTTCGATAAAAGTACTTATTAGGTTTTCTCCTTTTAGTATGTTAATAAAAATAATGTGTTAGCCTTTCCTTCAAACCGCAATTTCCTTATTTTCAAGCGTCATTTGGCTATAGGTCAATGAACTCGACAGTAGGCAGATGGAGATAGCATGTTCTTTTGAGAATTATTGTTAGTAGTTTTAAGATTTACGATAGGTAAAATAAACATTAAAATTAACGAGTATTTTCGAACTTGATATTAAATGTGCATAGTTTGAACAAAGTAAATCTCTTGTAAGTATATAACTTACAAACGTCTTTGGTTTTCTAGTTTAACTTTTGATTCGAACATGATAACGATAGTTTTGTTCCCTAGAGTTTTCTTACTGAATCTCAAGGAGGAAATCTTGTAGATATTATTTGGTTGTTAAAGCAAAGATGAAAATCAAAACTGCCTGTAAATGGTTTAATTAAAATAAATACTTTCCGCCTTATTACAAAACAAGATTTATATTTTGACATGGCTTAAACCATGCAGCCAGTTTTTGTAATAAGAACGTAACAGTGATTGAAATATCGTTCTTTATACAAAACTGAAAACTTAGTTCGGTACTAAGTTGTCAGTTTTGTATTTAGGAACTTTTCATGTTTTAAACCTGGGTCTGAATTTAAACCTTGTTGAATAATAAGGGGGTGAGTTTGAATCTTCGATGATCACAATATTGGTATGTTGTTACTTTACAAATAATTTAGTCAGGGTTAATATAAGTAAAACTAATCAAAACAGATTAAATTACGCAGTCCAGTCTAATATTATGGATTCGGAAAGGTTAAAATAATAATTTAGAATAACTGTTATAAGACATGACGCACGACATGCGACGTGCGACAGCTCGGCGACTAGACGCAACAACAGGCTGCGGCCGGCGATTTTCATATATTTTGTTGAAAGCAACTGGAACTTGGCGTCGAGTTGCAACGACAACGACAGGCTATGGAAATCGCACGCTATCCAATGATATTATATAAACATATATGTTGTGAGCGCGCAATCGTGAAGACTCGAAAACGTCCTAATTGGGACGTATTTGTTAGTCTGTGATGCCAACATTCGGTGATTGGTGGCTAGAATAATGTTTGTTCACATTCACGTGCAATTGACAACACTAGTTGTCTCTTTTTAGGGTTCCGTACCAAAATGGTAAAATGGAACCCTTATGGTGAGACTAAGTCTGTCTGTCTGTCTGTCACACCTGAATATCTCAAGAACTACTAATGCTATCAACTTGAAATTTAGAACAGTTCTAGATGTCGTTTGCCCAACAATTTTGCAAACAAGAAAGAAATTTAAAAAAATATACCTTTTTTGCAAAAGCGACTGAAAGGGGGTCTTCAAAATTTGAAGTGAGGCTACTAGGGCATGTGGGGTATCATATGAAAGAACGCTGTTTGCACATTCTCAAAAAAAAAATTTTTTTTTTTGGCAGCTTAGTTTCCGAAATTTGACGAAAAATGTAAAAAAAATACCGTTCCCCCCCCCTTATCTCCGAAGTTTGCATAGATAAAAATCTGAAATTATTCTATGTAATAGAAGTGTATGTAAAGATTACAGGAAAAATAAAACGATGTCTCTAAATAGCACAGTTTTTTGGAAATCATCAACATCATATATACGTACGGAACCCTCGGTGTGCGAGTCCGACTCGCTCTTGACCGGGTTTTTTCTTGTTGTTTTTATCAAGCCATCATTTTTACTTGTAGTGAAATGTAAAATGAATGAAAAGTGGCTATGTGTGCTGCCGCTGCTGCTCGGAACACTTTTTTCGGTTGTTTTGTGAGTGTATAACATATTTGTTTAATATAATATCATAGACGCTCTCGCTATAACTAGTCGCAGCGACTAGACGCACGGTTCAAGCGCACACTTGACTACAGTCGCATGCGACAGGTCGGCAGACAGCATCAGTTTTACTGTGAGCGCTGATGAAGGTGTACGTGTGTTTGTATTGCGTATCTCAAGTTCTCAACATAGATACGTTTGATGTTGTTTTTAAATCTGACGTCGAAGCGCGTCGAACTCTCCAAGAAAATGATCGTTTCCTGCATGCCTAGCATGACCACCGTAGAAACGGGTTTTGTTGACGGAAGAATAGATAAAATTACAGATTGTAGAAAGATTTCTACGCGTCCTAAGCATGGCGATGTTAGCATACTGGTGAGAAGAAATGTTTCTATTCTTCAGTCGACAAAAGTCTTCAATGTCAAGCATGACAACCAATTTTTCTCTACTTTTGACACTTGGGGTAGAAACATTTCTTCTCGACAAGTGTTAAATAGTCTACATCACATTTGACCTAGACAAGAATCTATATTGATTTTGAAAACTGAATTCAATATTTTTACCGTCCTAATTTCTTCTCACTGAACAATCTCGTCTCTTCTTAGGGGCAGAATTGTAGGAGTTGGAGTATATGCTTAGGGGCATTATGAGCTGAAAATAAAAAAAATAATATTGGGTAAATGGTGAGAAAGAAATTGTTGTTCTAGTCGAAAACCATTCATAAAATGGCGTACAAAAAACCAGCGGAAAAAAAAAATTGTATAGGTAGATGAGAGGTAGATTTTTTTTTTAACATAAGTACCTAAATCATGTTGGCATGCTGTTTGCACGCGGGTGACACAGGGGGGTTACATTTCTGTTTTTTTTTTACTAGGACGCACCGTTTTTGAGATATGGTTTTTTTTATTAATTAGTTTGAAAAATAGAAAAGTATTTTCGCTGGTTTTTTTTAGACGTTTGACACATTTTTCCGATAACGAAACGTAATAATTATCGTAGAATTCATAGTTTATCTACATCACTAGCTCCCCGTAGCTAAGGAAACAATAAATATGTCTTTGTCTTCATAGAAACGCGAGTCTACGGGTCGCCCCGTTCTCGGGCAGAAGAGATATCGAGTCGGATAGCAAGAATTTTGTCTATTCTTGGTAGAACAGAGATAGAATTGGTCATGCTACGCGTGCTGCTCAACGTCATTCGAAGAGAAAAGACGCAGATGCAAACGACAACTCTGCGTCTTGTTTCAACAACTAGACGCAGCGTCAAGTCGCACAGTTTGCGCTGCCACTAAGTAAGAGTTGAATCCAATACATGAGTGAATTATGCATTAAAATTAGTTTTGACACTGACCTGCATCTTTGTGTGACAATGGCATACATATTTTAATCGTAAATTCGATAATAATTTTAATAGAATGTAACATAACATCATGACATAACATCACGCCTGTAATCCCCGAAGGGTTAGGTAGAGCTGTACCAATAGTAACTACACCCAATTTTCGCCAGTTATGTTCAAGTCCCATGTAATAGGGGGCGAGCCTATTACCTTCAACCGGGCACGAATCCAGACTCCGGACTACTACTGAGTAATTCTTGATGGAAATACCTAATAACACTTTGCACGACCTGGGGATCAAACCCAGGACCTCATGTTCACTCAACCAACACGGCAGTCAAAAAAGTAATAAGTGATAGTAAGGAATATGCATGTATTTTTTTTATTTTATTAATATAATAATAATAATATCAGACAGTAATATAAATCCAAAAAAAGTATTAAAAGTTAAACTTACTACTGATTGATGCTCACAAAATTTTTCTACTACAGTTCAAACGTCCGTTTCCGTCGCGGTCATGATGTGACGTCATTATCAACGTCGTTTACATCAGTTTTTAGTCCCAAATCATATACATTAAATTATTGTTTATGCTTTATTTGAGTAGAAATCGTACTTACTTATTTACCTTAGTGAGATTTCAAGCTCTTAGCAAAGAACAGACTTTATTCACATAGTATTTTTCATCACTTCCGGCATTTTGGAAGAGGACGCGTTTTGAATTAGCGTTCCGTTCTAACAAAAAAAAAAAAAATGCAACAAAAATTAGGCAATTCATTGTGAAAGAAGTAAAAAAAAAAAAAACAAATGTAAAAAATGTGCGTGTAAATGTGTGTGTGTGTGTGTAATGGGTGTTTATGTGTGTGTGTGTGTGTGTGTTGTAAAAAATGTAATAAAAATATAAATGTGTTTCTTCACTTCTACACAATGTATCTATATTAAAATAATGGATACGTTTTGAAACTATACCAGTGGAGCAACTGCCATTTAAAAGTCCAATAACAAATTAGGCTGTAGGCAATGATCTCATGCGCAGTTCCTAGCGTCACTAAATAACTATAAAACATACCAAATTGGAGCTCAATGAAAATCAATCTTGTGCGGGGGGAGATTATAAACTGGTTTATTCATATCCGTTATCGGTTACGGTATATAATTGCCGTGCCTTCGACACCTATATGTTTTTCGTAGTCAATACATTTATATATGCAATTCTATTATAGGTCAAAATTTGCATTTTTGGTTCATCTTCAACTTGCTTGTAATTACTTAAGTATTGTTTTTTTTTTCGAGTTCTTTTGACTTATTCGCGAATGATTTTATAAAATTCTTTGTCTACTGTTTTGTTTCATCGATTTATTACACTCTGGACGAGCCTGACGAGAGCATCTGCAAAGTTTTCCACTTATCGTAGAATTCAAAATCAAATCAAAATCAAAATCGTTTATTTGCATAAAATGTGGTGGGTACAAAAGATGTTTTAAATAAAATTTAGTGCAAAGACACATTTCGCCATGCACCGATGGCATGCAAATATTTAAAGGATGTTTATCAGTTAAACAATAACATACAATAATACACACATTAATGACAATTTAGCTTGAGAATTCTATGAACATAAAGAACAATTTATTAAAGTCAGTACCAAATCGAATTAAAATTTTAAACAAATTGGGTAGATGCATATTTAAATAGTAGGTAATCTACGAGTAAGTAGGAAAACAACGAGGTAACTAACTTACAAACCAAAGTAACTTAAATAACTAAGGTAGGTACTACATTGCATTCCTGAAGTGGTAGGACTGACATGTTTTTTTGTTGAGAAATTCGCCGATTGAATAAAAACTATGCGATATCAACCATTTTTTCAAAACATCACAGAATTTTTTGTAAGGTAGTTCTGTTATCCAGTTAGGTAATGAGTTATATATAAGTGGCGCCATATACAAGCAACTGCGCCTGAATAGTTCTATCCTAGGTACAGGGATTTTCAATAAATACTGTGTGACTTTTCGTTTGTTAAAATTGTTATTAGCTTCAAATAGTTTAGAGTTCATTTTAACAAATTTTGCGATTTAGAAAATGTAAATGCAAGAAACAGTAAGAAGCTTGTGTGATTTAAACACTAGTCTACATGATTCAGACCAGTCCATGTTAAAGATTGCACGAATACATTTTTTTTGTGCTATTAGTATTCTAGAAATTTCCGAAGAATTTCCCTAACAATGATACCATACCGAATAATGGAACAGATATAGGCGTGATATACTATTATCGCAGTTGGTTTAGATGTCTCGTCTTTAATTTTTTTTAAAGCATAAACACATCTATTTACTTTCATACATATTTTGTCAATATGTTCTTTCCAGGTGAAGTGTTCATCGAGTGTTATTCCCAGAAATGTTTTGTGTACTTGTTCGACTAATTGGTTCCTATGAGATATTTTAAGTTGGAGGCATTTACTCTTTTGCGTTTTGAAATTTAATATTTTAGTATTTGCTACATTCACTTTTAAAGCATTATTATCTAATCATGTGATAATATTGTTTAAGGTGTTATTTATGACTGACTCGTAGGTTTCAACGTTCTTACAGTCTAAAATAACCGTCGTGTCATCAGCAAAAAGGACACAATCTTGTTCTACTGCTTGAGGAAGATCGTTAAAATACACAAGGAACGGTGGTCCTAGAATGCTTCCTTGCGGTACACCAAAGTAATTAAGTCGAGGTTGGGAATCGAATTTGGTGATATTGTTAGTTTTTTCTTCAAATTTAGTGATCCTTGTGATTTGGCTTCTATTAGATAAATACGATTTGAACCATTCTAAATCGGTATAAGAATACCGATTTTATTTTATTCCTTAATTCTTAGAAGGAACTCTGAAGTTCTTTGCCATAAGACCATTCGCCGTAAAACGTAGTACAATGTATGCTGAATCAAGATCCGACAGCATACAGTGCCCAGCCTAGACGTTTAATTAAAAAAACATATAATTATTATTATTTATGAATCTTGCGGAAACAATAATATGCCAATAATTTTAATAATTTATTACCGTATCTTAAGAAGATTACCGGAGATTGTTTTATACGAAATTCCCGTTTATTTTGGCAGTCTGCATAAAGTGTTCAGAGGTGAAGGCTAAAAATGATAAAAAATAATATTGACATTTACAGTTAAAATAAAACATTATTTTAAACATCTATGCTTATAATAATTATGTAGTTGTGGGTTGTTTATGTTTGTTGTTTCTAGTTTATGTTTTCGCATGCACGTGTTTCTGTCACAAATAAAATTATTTTTATTTCTTTTCTTATTCTTCATTCTAATAAATTCTTAGCGAAGTCCAAACTGTTTATAGATTTTTTTTTAAGTAACTCTTACGAGGTCTGGGAACGATTTCGAAAATATAATTTTTAGAATGTGTTAAGTATGTTTGTATGTTCCACCATCACGCAAATACTACCGGATAGATTTTGTTCAAATTTGGCATTGATATTCCCTGTAAGTTTGGTTAGTCTGTAGGCTATAAATTATCACGCTATTTGCTATGGGGGACGAGCAATATCGCAATTTGTTCGTATTCTTACGCAAATTGTAAAAATAAGTTGATATTGCAGATAGTTACAGATTTATCCTTTTAAATTATTATCATCACGACCTTTAGGGAGCAAAGCAGTCAATCATGACATAAACCGGGTGGATTTTTGAGATTGGGCTATAAAGTCCGTTGACCTTAACTTTACTGTTGTCGTTGCAAGGAAACGGTCTTACTTAACTTTTTTAACCATTTTGATCTGCATTCACAGATTTTGAAAAACTGACAGTCAGCAAGAACATGGGCAATTTTCATGAAAAAAAAAACATGCGGGGCAGTCTTTGGGGGGGATTTTTGTTCCCTCAAAAAGTGCTCAACGCGCCTAAAGAAGTCTTCACTTCAAAAATGTTAATGCCAATCGATCCTGTTCTCTAAGGATCTCTCTTATAAGGACCAAAACACTCTAACGGACCAACTGAGGTTTGAGTAAGTACTAGAAAAGTCAGAAATTGCAAAAATACTTCCCATAGATTTCGTAGGAAATGAGATTGAGATGAGAGAGAACACTTGCCCCCTTATTACAAAACAAGGTTTATCTTCAGACCCAGGTTTAAAACACGGAGACATTATTGAATTTCGAACTTTATTCCGACTATGGTAAAGTTCCTTAACACTGTAAATCTGACAACTTAGTACCGAACTAAGTTTTCAGTTTTGTATAAAGAACGGTATTTCAATCACTGTTACGTTCTTATTACAAAAACTGGCTCCATGGTTTAAGCCATGTCAAAATATAAATCTTGTTTTGTAATAAGGCGGTATATATTTAATTTGTTTGAATTTGTTTTATTTTTAAATTTATAATTATTTCATCATCATCATTTCAGCCGAAATACGTCCACTGCTGGACATAAGCCTCCCCCAAAGGGGGGTTTGCCATAATCGCCACGCTTGGCAGGCGGGTTGGCGATCGCAGTATGGTGTTTAAAATGCGTAGAGAACGCTGCTGCCCATTCTCTAGTAAGTCCCTTAGTTGCTTTTTACGACACCGACGGGAAGAAATGGGGTGGTGCTATTCTTTATGTCCAGCACCACACGGACAACTTAAAATTAAACATAATTATTTATCTTAATACAATATATAAACAAAAAAAATGTACCTACATAAAATATTTAAAAAAAATAATATGATTATTGGCCACTAGCCCTACCAGTGTGTCAAATCAAAGTCGCCACTGTAGCGGCACGCTGTATAAGAAAAAACTACTTTTTTTCACAACGGGGATACTCTTGGCCCTCATCTCACCTGGTGGTAAGTAAGGAAAAGGCCGAAGGTGGATGCGAGCTTCACACGGAATCCTCAACCATAGAGGAACTGGCTATCTTACCTCTAACTGTCGAAACACAACAATGCTAATAACTTTGTTGATAAGGCGACACTCGACAGACTTAGAAAGACGGGGGTAGCTAGCTAGACGGACTCAGAACAAGCCCTACCACCAACCAAATCGAGCAGAAGATTTTGCCCCGCTGGGAATCGAACCCGGGACCTCTGGGTCTGAGACAGGAGGTCTTATCACTAGACCACAGAGGCGGTAAACATGGCGCAACATAATAAATAATAACGTTTTATAAAATTATAATATCATCGTATATGTGTGTTAAATTAATGTCACCACTAAAGAGGCACGCTGCCGCTTTATAAAAATACAGACGAATTGAGAAACACCTCCTTTTTAAAGAAGTTGGTTGAAAAGTTCTACGACTGTTTTGAAAACCCATGTTCGATTCCGAACAATTGATATGTTTTGTGCTTCCGTTTTAGGGTTCCGTAACTCAAAAGGAAAAACGAAACCCTTATAGGATCACTTCGTTGTCTGTCTGTCAATCTTTCAATACTCAGTAACGCATGGAGGTATCAAGTTGAAATTCATATCAATACGTAGGTCTACGATGCCTTGAAGCTCTAAAAAAACCGGCCAATTGTAAGTAGGACTCGCACACGAAGGGTTCTGTATCGAGCTAAACACACCGAAAAATACATATAATTTATATTTTTCGATAAAGCAGCAATAGAAACAGACAATCTTTGGAAATTTCAACTGTCTGCCTATTACGGACCATGAGCAGGCTGACAGACAGACGGACGGACGGCCGGACAGCGGAGGCTTAGTCATAAGGTTTCGTTTCGCACCCTTCGGGTACGGAACCAGTAAACAGCAGTTGGAGAATTGACCGTGACGTATATCGATGTATGGGAGAACATGTTTTTCAACTACAACACAATTTAATTTAACACTTTTAATAATTTAATAATAATTTAACACTTTTATTTTTTTAATTTTATTAAACTCAATTCAGTTTATAATTCAATTTTAAACTATTCTCTTTTATTCCTAATTTTTTTGGTTTATTTTTTATTAATTCAGACAAATAATGAAAATCAAGTTTATGCTTGGTTACTGTATTGTATTATTGTAAATTCAAACTTTTTTTTATTAGCATGTAAATCTTTTATTATAGCATGTATATTGTTTTTTTTTGTATTCTTAATTTTAATTATTATGTATTCATAGCATGTGTACTCGATAATGTGTGAGCTGTGGTTACCTGTAATTGAGTGTGCATTACAGGATAATGTATATTAGACAAGTTTTTATTGTTGTACAAGAAAATTGTAATGTATCTCGTTGGTAATCCTTAAATAAATAAATACAATGTTACGTTTGTTTTTGGGATAAATTCATTTCAACTACGGAATCCTTCATTGAGCGTGGTCCGACACGAACATAGCCGGTTTTTTTAATTAGTTTTGTATATTTGCCTGCAAACTTGTTGTCTCATAGCAAGGCTTTTAAGAGGCCGGAGGATGGATGCATAGTTCATACAACCGTAATACCAAAATAATTAGTAAATCAAACATATTCTTAAGGTAGTGTGTCTTTATTCCGATTTGAATACAGCATATCTAGGTTCCCAAATATATATTTTGAATGGACACTGATTTAAACAACAGCTATGAGAAAAATAAGTTTTCTATAGAAATCTTAAATTCCTCATTATCTCGTCTTTATATCATTGTCCTTTCAAAATATTTATTTGGGAACATAAATATTCTGTAATCCAATCGAAATAAATACACACGACCTTAAGAATATAATATGTTTGATTTACAAATTATTTTGGTATTACGTTTGTATGAACTACGCATTAAGTAAGTCATTTAAAATCCTTCATCATTGTTATCCTTTTAACATAACATAGATAATATATAAATATTATGTAAATACCTAAGTATCCGTAATACTTTGTAAGGTTAAAACCTGTTGTTTATCCTTTCCTTAGGTTAGTAAACTTGCAGGTATGTGGTCATGATCTTGACCAGCCCTGACTCCTGGGGACCTGTTGGTAATGGATGAAGGGTATAAATAGACATTAGTACTGAACGACCAACGGAGGTCGTTGAACGAAAATTATACAGGCCTAGTATATAACTAACAGGGTTATGTTTAAGTTTTGAGGAGGAAAATATTAATGAAAATGTGTTAATTTCAGGCATTCTTATCTTTGATTTAAATTTTTGATTTACATTTTTGATTTTAATTGATTATAATTTTGATTTTAATTCTATAAGTTTGCGATTTTATTTTATTTTGTATTATGACTTATGACATGTGTAAAATTTACCTATGGATATATTTCTGTAATAAATGATTTGATTTAATTTGAATTTTTAATTTGATTATTTGATTTTAAATTTTGGTTTTAATTGATTTTAATTTTGATTTTAATTCTATAAGTTTGCGATTTTATTTTATTTTGCATTATGACATGTGTAAAATTTACCTATGGATATTTTTCTGAAATAAATTATTTGATTTGATGATTATCGTAGTTTGATTCAATGGTTTTGTAAATCCATCGTTCCTGTTTTATCATACGTTCCGTAGAGACTAGAAGTACGCATCAGAAATCTTTCAAGGACATTAGGTACCTATGAAAAAATAGGTAGGGCAAGCAAAAGACCATTCTTTAGTGTCTGCTCATGTCAGTTGTTTTAAAGGATGACTGCAAGGCAATGTCAAGGCTCCCGCAGACATGCGCGACGCGACGGTGAGAACAATTTCCATGAAATTTTCATATATTTTTTTGACGAATATATGATGTTGATGATTTCTGAAAAACTGTGCTATTTAGAGACATCGTTTTATTTTTCCTGTAATCTTTACATAAGTTTCTATCATATAGAATAATTTCAGTTTTTATCTCTGCAAACTTCGGAGATAAGGGTATTTTTTTTACATTTTTCGTCAAATTTCGGAAACTGCTGCCTAAAAAAAAAAATGTTTTGAGAATGTGCAAACAGCGTTCTTTTATATGATACTTCACATGCCCTAGTAGCCCCACTTCAAATTTTTAAGACCCTCTTTCAGTCCCTTTTGCAAAAAAGGTATATTTTATTTAATTTTTATCTTGCTTGCAAAATAGTTGGGCAAACGTCATCTAAAACTATTCCAAATTTCAAGTTGATAGCATTAGTACTTCTTGAGATATGCAGGTGTGACAGACAGACAGACAGACTTAGTCTCACCACCATAAGGGTTCCTTTTTACTATTTTGATACGTAACCCTAACAAGTATTATCTCGTGACTGAGAATTAATTATGAATAACGGCTAATAAGGATCCTCGGTAAGTGTGTCTAGAATTTTTTAATACCTTTTAAAAAGTTTCATATTGAGACACGAAGCAACAAAATATGATATAATGAAAAGCGGCCACATTCCTCTATCTAGATTATGATTCTAGATAGAGACTGTCAAAGATCTAAAAATGACAGCCGGGACCAATCCGAGACACGTTGGGCCTATTGGTAGATTATAAGTTAACACTACCGTTAACCGCTAGCAATGCCTTGAGCATTGCTAGCGGTTTATTAACCGCTGCTTCTATAAGGAAAAAATGCTCCCCCCCGTCCCTTGAATGTCGATGCGCCAGCCGCCCGGTTAGAGGCTGAGAGCGCCGTAGCAATAAATATAGTATCCCCTGATAATAATCATGATCTAAATGTTGATCCAGCCCGTCCCCAAACTACTAATTTTGTGATCCCCCAACGACGCCCTAAGCCGAGGTCCGTACCCCACAGGGGGTGCCCTTAGTGCGCTGTCGTTTAGTTTTAATAAATATATATAATTTACGCCCTGGCTGGAGGCTTTAAGCTTAAAAACCTTAGGGCAGCCACAGGAATATCCGGTTAAGTAGCAACGGCCTCTCTAGGTCTGCTACGAGATGCCATACACAAAAAAAAAAAAAAGGGAAAGATACTAATATTTCTAGTGTACATAGATTTTTCTATTTGTCCTCATGTCTAGGTTTCTTAATGACACAATATTAGGTGGCATTTGCATCTATTGCACAATAGGTACTGATTGTAATAGCTGTATGTACTCATGTAGAGGCAGAGGCTAGGTGTACCTTACAGCTTACTATGCTAATTCAGGAAAGCTGTTATTGCAATATAGAATTTCGTATTTTTTATTGCAATTTGTGTTTTAAATATCATTGAAGATGTAAAAGATAATTGAGGACTTTTGAGAATAGCCTGAAGGACCTGTTGCCTGTCCTAAGCAGTGGTGCTTAGAACAACACACTGTTGACTGCGGGTATGATTCAGTGCCAATTGCGCCAATGAAACTGAACGCGATCAGCACATAAACCACGTTTAAGGCGACGATAACCGACTTTTAATGATTTTTTACTGAAGATCACGTCTAAACGGGTAGTGTTAATGATTTGATTAAAATATAATGTTAAATTAGAGCATATTAACAATAACTTTGTATGTAAATATTTTAGATTATATTTATATTTCATAGTGAAATTAATTTGTATTTGTCTAACCATTAATTTGTCTAACGCGGATAAAAAACTGAGAATGGCGCCAAATCTACCAAGCGTATTTTTCTGAAACCTTCACCAATTATTTAAAGATAATTTAAATATTGATCTTTTAATAGACGCGTTTTATTAAAATACCTTTTATTTGTGTAAAATAAATTAATAATGCGCCAAACTGGGGACAGCGCTCCTTCATGGGCGAGTCCTATTACTGGGTCAACGTACGACGCATTGCGTGAGCTCAGTACAGAACACGCAAGCTAACCACTCAAGGTCACTGTCATATATCTCCGTCTTAAGAGCTGTCATTATTTTCTTTGGAATATTGACACTGACAGCTCTTGAAATCGGATTAGATGTGCTGAATTAGCCCTCAATGTAGAAGGCAACTGTCAAAATGGCGCTGTCGTAGCTAGTTCCCAAAACAAGCTAATAATACAAAGCGAGAGGTGGCTTTATTTTATTTTTGCGAAAAATTATTCATTGTTGTGTTGGAATATTCCAAAATGGGAGTCCACCATTTTCCGAAAGACTTTAAAATTAGAAAACTGTGGCTTAAAGCTATTCGTTAATAAAATATTGTAACTAAACAGAGTTTGTTTGCAATAGAACTCAAAATCGGTTGAACGGACTGTAAAAAAATATATTTAAATCTCTAATCTTATTTCAAATGGAGTATAGTCTCTACAATTTAACCAAAGGACAACGACCAAACCACCATCATCATCATCATTGCAGCCGAAAGACGTCCACTGCTGGACATAGGCTTCCCCCAATGGGGGGGGGGGGTTGCCATAATCACCACACTTGGACAAGAGTCGCCTTTTACGACACCAACGGGTAGAAAATAGGGAAGTGCTATTCTTAACGTCCGGCACCACACACACAACCAGACCTAACCATGGACACCATGAAAGTGGTACATTTGGTTTTATTGTTTATTGGTAAATGGTACCGGTTTTATACCACGGCCATCTTTGAAACCTTAGTCGGTATCGGTAAAAATTATCACAAAAATGAATTGATAAACGACTTTTTTTACAAATGCAGTCTGAGATTATAAAATAGGTAGGTACTTAAACTTGATTTTTTATGTAAATATAAATATAAAATAACCTCTAAGCTGTACAAACCTTGAACTCGGTTCAGACTGATGTTAGGTTATGTTACCGCATATTAACTTTTATTCGTCATATAATTCTGCATCTAACTAATAATGGTTGATTGATGGCCGCGAATAAAAATTAAATTGCACCATTTTTGGTCATTGGCTTACTCGTATACCCAGTTCAATGTTAGACCTTGTGCTAATTTGTCAACATAAACATCAGGTGCATACCAAAGGTTCAATGTCCTAATCAGTTCACAATGTGTACGATTGATTAGTATGTTCCCCGGTTCTTTTGTACATCTTCAAGGTTTCTTAGTGTACCTACAGTGACGAGCAGGTGACAGCTAGCACGTTTGCAAGCCTTGTTTGGTTATGGTTAAGATGGTAGTCTAAGCCATGGTCATGTAAGATTAGGGTTTTTGTAAGGAAAAACGTCTTTAAGCGCGTTGAGCACTTTTTGGATGAACAAAAATCATGGAACTCGCGTCATCGTCCCCGAACGCTTTAGCTATATGTATACTGTTTTCACTTCTATCGGGAGTCCCTAAAGACTGCCCCGCATGTTTTTTTAAGTCAGAAGTACCATCCCTATGAAATTCTAAATACGGGTATTTTTTTTTTATTCATTTGTCTATTCAGTAATATTACATTTTTATACAAATAAGTTGGCGCAAACATAAAATCATTAGAGTTTTACCGTAGCCGTACCCCAAAATCATCGACCACATAATTTAGAGAATAAACCAAACTTAAGTTCTTCATTGAAATTAAACAACAATAAAAATAACAGCGAGGGTATTTAGCGAAACATTTATTTAATATTAAACAAACGAGCGAACATCGGTGACCGATTTGACTGTCCTTCAAACAAAAGTGGTAGAGGAAAGTGACTTAGATTGATACAGGTTGTTCCTAAAAGTATAAATATTTTTAGCAGTAATAAATTTTTCTTCTTTTGTTGTTTGCTATGATATTGATAGTTATTATGTTTTATTTTATTATTTAATAACGTTCAATTGTAACATTTATTTTAATTCACATATTATTATACAATTAGATATTTATATTTTGTAAGAAATGTTGCTTTAATTTGTACTTTATGTTCTTATTTGAATTCAGAATTTCTGATAATTATCGAGTTTTGGGAAACAGAAAGACACACATATGACTGTGTGTGTATATGGCGGCGTGTGTGTGTATGGCGGTGTGTGTACGTGTGTGTGTAGGTATATGTACCAGCGGCGAGGTGTCAATTTTTGTATGTGAGAAGCCGCAGTGCAGCCGGTTTTAACTTACTTATCAATCAAGTAAAAATTTCTTAATTTACTTAAAAGTAAGTCTTTCCTTTACTGAATTTAACACCATCTATCGCCAAGTAGCAGAACCAAAAAGATGCATCACTACACAGACAAATTTTCTTGTTTGATATTTCAATTCAAAGCTAATAAAATAGGCGTTTTTGCTGTTTGAATGTTATGGTGAACTAAATACCCGTAGTGTAACTATATTTTTTGCCAATTGTAGACTATTGACTGTGCCATTTTTCAATAGCGGTAGAATTGTTGATGCGAACTTCCGAAGGGAAGCCGGTAGGAATCGTGTTATATGGTGCTTTCGCCACTGATATGTACACATGATTGCATCATCATCTGCCCGCCTTTTCCCAACTATGTTGAGGGTCGGCTTCCCGTCTTACTGGACGCAGCTGAATACCAGTATTTTACATGAAGCAACGGCCTATCTGACCTCCACCATCCAGTTACTGAGTAATACGATACCTTTTGGTAAGACTGGTTGCCAAACTTTCGGGCTTCTGACGACCCGTGACAACTGATAAAGATCTACAAATAATAGCCGGGGTTTCCAAGGCACGGGGTCTTGGTATGTAAAGATGGTCACCCATCCACGGACCAACCGTGGCAAGCGTAGCTTAACCTGATCGATTGACCCGTGCGGCAGTTATTACTTAGCTACAAGTCCCCTAATAATATTATCTAGTTGCAATATATCCATATAATGATGTTAACTATAAGTATGACAAAGCTATAAGTTCAAAATCCGTTTCGTAGTTTAGAAGAACAACGCAATCACACGATTTTGCATTTAAGATACTTTCTATTTATAATTTTTTAAATAGCTATTACACAGATATTGGGTATTTATTTTAGTTTTACATTAAACACAACACACACACATGTATGTCACAACATTTTATTTTATTTGACCTTTTTTATATTATCACCTTTAATTTATTCTCTTAATTAATTAACGGACACACACTTCTCCATGTGTTTATTATTCTAGCGTATGGCACTCGTGGGTTGCAGCTGAAAATCAGCGTCAGGTGGTACACCTTGTGTTGTCATCTGACATTATGCTGAGCTGTGGCCCTTTTGGCATTATAATAATTGTTTTCTGTTATTTATAGTTTTTAAGGTGTATTTTTTGCTGTAATGCCAATAAACGTATTTTTCTTTCTTTCTTAAAGTTAAAATAATGTAATAAATATTTGCTGCACCCGTGCTATTCTGTAACCATCTCACCGTGAAAACTTAGATGAAGTGAGCGTGGAGTGAACTGTCAGTGTCATCCATCCAAGGATTACAATCACAATCAAGATTTTGAACAGAAACTCGAATTTTGTTTTTCTACATTAAATTGAGTTAAATTATAATTAAAACTAAATTTCTATTTTGTTATTTTATTTAAAATCCCCCTAAATTGTAATGTTAAGACACATAAATACTAGCTTTGAAATAATATAAAAAGATCAATAGAATTAGGATCAAAATATTATTAAAATCTCGATTATGATTGTAAATGTAATCCTTGGTCAATCCCTAGCATCAGTGGAATGACACTGACAGCTCCACGCAAGAATTCACGGTGAGATTTGTACAGAAACGACTTGCTGCACTACACTACTCGCGAAGTTGCTTCGACGACGTACTGGTCGAAATTGACCGAAGTCCGAAGTACGTGACTATACATGAGGACTATACACTCGTGCAATGAACTACAGGACACTTCGAGTCCTTTGACTCGGGCGCAAAAACCGACGACTGGAGTCGCCCGAGGCGCGCCGAGGTTGCACGAAGCGAACCGAAGTACCCTTCTACACTCTCGTATTCGCTAAAGCTGGATCCGCACTGGTAGCCCGCGAAATAAAAAAAATCTTACGTTTTTTGCAATATCAGTATCAGGTTATATCTTGATCAAAATATGATTCGTGACCTTATCAAATATGTATAAAATTTACAGAATTATAATTATTAGAATCATTAATAAGTCCTTCATAGATAAAGTTCCTTTGACCTGCAAATTACAAAAAACGTGAGTAAGAAAATTTGAATTTCGCGGGCTACTACTGAGGATTGCGCTAAGGTAGCCCGCGAAATTCAAAGTTTCTTACGTTTTTCGCAATTTGCAGGTCAGTAACAGGTTGTATAATGATCTAATTATGTCTCTCGGCCATAACAAATATGGCTTTACAGAAATATAATCATTAGAATCAGCATTACAACTTCTCTAAGTTCAAAAAATCCTACTGAACGATTATTTCTGAAATATTAATTCAGTAGGATTTTTTGAACTTAGAGAGTGGCCTTATTACAAAACAAGGTTTATCTTCAGACCCAAGTTTAAACCATGGAGCTATTATTGAATTTCGAACTTTAGTCCGTCTATGGTAAAGTTCGTAATACAAAACTGACAACTTAGTACCGAACTAAGTATTCAGTTTTGTATAAAGAAAGGTATTTCAATCAGAGTTACGTTCACATTACAAAAAAAACTCGTGCACCGAGGGTTCCGTACGTATATACGTACGGAACCCTCGGTGCGCGAGTTTCATGTTGATAATTTCTGAAAAACTGTACTATTTAGAGAAATTGTTTTATTTTTCCTGTAACCTTTACATAAACTTCTATCACATAGAATAATTTCAGATTTTTATCCATGCAAACTTCGGAGATAAGGGGGGGGGGGGGAACGGTATTTTTTTTTACATTTTTCATCAAAAGTCGGAAACTTTGCTGCCTAAAAAAAACATTTGAGAATGTGCAAACAGCGTTCTTTCATATGATACCCCACATGCCCTAGTAGCCCCTTTTCAAAATTTTAAGAGCCCCTTTCAGTCCCTTTTGAAAAAAAGGTATATTTTTAGCATTAGTCGTTCTCGAGATATCCAGGTGTGACAGACAGACAGACAGTCTCACCATAAGGGTTCCTTTTTACCATTTTGGTACGGAACCCTAACTAGCTCCATGGTTTAAGCCATGTCAAAATATAAATCTTGTTTTGTAATAAGACGGAGAGAGTTGTAAACTTGTAACATTGATTCTGTCTAATGATTATAATTCCGTAAAGCCATATTTGTTATGGCCGCGAATCATATTTAGATCAACATGCAACCTGTTGCGGACCTGCAAATTGCAAAAACGTAAAAAAAAAATAGTTTCGCGGGCTACCTTAGCGCATCACCCATAACTTCGATCAACTTGCTACATATCCCCGCATTTGTATCACCCCTTTCTATCCCCCGCGCTGAAGAACCGTGTACGGAGCAAATTCCCCACCACCAAGAATGTGTAGGCTTATGAACGAGTGAAGTGATCTAGTAGATGTAGGTACATGGCCTTACTTGGTCGATTCCGATCTAAACTCCTTGATCATTTTGTCTTCCAGGTTATAATAATTTATTTATTTAAGGAAAAACAAACAGTAGCACAATACGATACAGTCATTATATCTATCTTAAATATTACATGTTAAACCATTATGCTACCCACTACGTTCTCCACAGATTCTTTTTTTTTTTTTTTTTTCCTTTAAAAACGTTATCCCACACTAGGAACACATTTGAGTGGACCTGTTCAATCAGTGCAAGCATTTGTCAGTAATCGTGCAGCTCAACTCAAGACTTAAGGATCTCAACGACTCGACGAACAATACCAAAGAAAGGACATTTGGGTAGGCTGCATAAAGCGCTCAAAATGCCAGGCCATCATCAAACATCTGATAAAAAGAAAAAAAAATTACCCACATAGTGCCCACATTCGCAATAAATTATTGTTACATATAGTTCTTTATTTTCAGTTGCTTCCGAACGTTGGTAAATCTAAATCACACTAATCACACTAATATTATAAAGACGAAAGTTTGTGAGTGTGTGTGTGCATGTTTGTTACTTCTTCGCACTCAAACGGCTAGACCAATTTTAATACAATTTTGTATGGAGGTAGCTGACACCCTGGATTAAGACATAGGCTACTTTTTATCTCGATATTCCGACGAAATCGAGACTTACGCGGGTGAATCCGCGGGGCACAGCTAGTAAATAAATAAATAAACTTCGCGAGTAATGTAGTGTAGGCTTAATAGGGTTATATACTCTTAAGTTTTAGCCCTGTAACTGTGTGTAAATTGTGCAAATAAATAAAAAAACCAGCCAAGTGCGAGTCGGACTCGCGCACGAAGGGTTCCGTACCATTATCTATAAAAATGGCAAAAAAAATCACGTTTTTTGTATGGGAGCCCCCCTTAAATATTTGTTTTATTTTAATTTAATTATTTATTTTTAAAGTGAATATATAACTAAATATTCTGTGAATATTTCAAGGGTCTACCTGTTGCCGTTATCAATATAGAGCACAAACGAGCAAAACATCACGTTTGTTGTATGGGAGCCCCTTTAAATATTTATTTAATTCTGTTTTTTAGTATTTGTTGTTATAGCGGCAACAGAAATACATTATCTGTGAAAATTTCAACTGTCTAACTATCACGGTTCATGAGATACAGCCTGGTGACAGACGGACAGACAGACGGCGGAACCTTAGTAATAGGGTTCCCGTTTTACCCTTTGGGTACGGAACCCTAAAAACTAGGGATCACTTTAAACCCCAACAAACTAATAGGCACAAGGGTAAATTACGATAAGATCATAAGGTCTAGTTCACAACACGCTTGGTATTCAATGCAGTGAGCACTCCTCATTACAATACAATGTGATACACTGATTACTCATGTGTTTGGCTAATGTTATCGTTACTTGCAGTCAGGGTTGGCTTGCGAAATGTATCGGCGATAAATCAATCGTAGTCGATCTGGCGGACTTGTTATTGTTCAATTGTTTTTACAATTAATATTGATGTGACATATAACATATTTTCGGATTTTCTTGTCCGGAATTTTACAGGGTGTTAAAGTAACTGCGTGCCATAGCTTAGGTTTAGTATCGATAAAGGAAACCAGGAAAAAAGAAAAAAAACAATAAATTTAATTAAACAAGAAAACAATATAAAAACTCTCTTCGTACGTTAAGGGGACGATAACCGACTTTTAATGATTTTATACTGAAGATCACGTCTAAACGAGTAGTGTTAATGATTTGAAAAAAAATATATGATAAATTAGAGCATTTTCTCAATAACTTAATATGTGAATATTTTGGATTATGTTTATATTACATAGTGAAATTAATTTGTAAAGTTATGTCTAACGCGGATAAAAACTGAGAATGGCGCAAAATCTACCAAACGTACTTTTCTGAAACCTTCACCAATTTAAAGATAATTTAATTATTGATCTTTTAGTGTACGCATTTTATTAAAATACCTTTTGTTTTGTGTGTAACAAATTAATAATGCGTCAAATTGGGGACAGCGCTCCTTGATGGGCGAGTCCTATTACTGGCTGAACGTACGACGCGTTGCCTGAGCTCAGTACAGAACACGCAAGCTAACCACTCAAGGTCACTGGCATATATCTGCGTCTTATAAAATAATTTTAATTCTAAACGATTGCTATTTTAAGTTAGTAGGTAAGTACTAAATTAGGTTGATCTTGCAATATTTTTTTTAGTATTATTTTTTTTTTCTTGGGTTCCTTTATCGATACTGAACCTACCCTTAAGCTATGGCACGCAGTTACTTTAACACTCTGTATAACTGAAAAGTCAGGGAAATTATTTGTTAAGTAAATTTAAAATAATATAAATATAATAAACCAACTTAAATGTCCGTTTATTCAAATCACAACTTTCAGTCTTTGACAGTTGTATGGAATTCCTATAACACGGCAAGTTGACGTAGGATGTCAAAGTCAAAGATTTATTTGCAAACTAAGTCAACTTGCTTAACTATTAATTTCTCTGACTATACCTATGTGGAAGAAATGCTGTTTTTTAATGAAATGCTGATTCTAATGATTATAATTCTGTAATATTTGTTACGGCCGCGAATCATAATTAGATCAACATACGAGTACAAGCTGTTACTGACCTGCAAATTGCAAAAAAACGTAAGAAAATTAGGGTTTCGCAGGCTACCCTGATGCTTTTGCCCTAACCAGCTTTTTGTGTCTAATTCAGGTTACATGCTCGTCTAGTTTAGGACTCCTTTATGAAGAAGAACTCTAGTTGGAAACTTACATTCGTAATTGTTATGGACATTGTGTTTGTGTTTCTGCGATGTAAGTCTGTGCCGATGCAGTCGGTTCGTGCCAATGCATCTCCTGTGGCTCATCCGTTGTGGCCTACGCGGTGCATCGGCATAAACCTGTGGGGTAATTGTGTAACTTACAATGACAATTTTCTCGGCGATTTTTCTATGAATGTAGGTATTTCTTTCTGACAAAGATCGCCAAAAAAATCGCTCGTGGGCGAGCACACATCATACATCATTGTGACAGCTCAACCACATTCACTGCGTTATTTACGTTGTTGAGCACACGAAATTTCCGAACAAAAAAAACAATGGATTTAGAAATTTCCTTCAAAATCTTTCGGATTGTGATTCAAAGTGCACGCAATCAATTCCTAACAAGCATAATTAAGCTATTTCTCCCCGTGGGTGCATGGATTTTAACACCATATTGTGATCGCCAACCCGCATTCCAAGCGTGGCGATTATGGCAATCCTTTCAATCCCCTTTTGGGGGAGGTCTATGTCCAGCAGTGGAAGTCGAGTGGCTGAAATGATGAATGATGATGATAATAAAGCTAACTTGAACTGGTAACGGCATTACTAAAATATTTATAAAGGGTAAACTCGGCTGAAGCTTTTTGAAGTAAAATATGATTTTTACAATATTTACTACTTAGTTACGGCTTACAACTTTGCCCCAAGATATTGGGTAATATCAACCTTCAGGACATAACAGCGAAAGTTAAAATATGTTTTTTTGATAAAAGTAGTTTGTGTATCAAGTTGCCCTTGTCGAGCAGAGAGATCACGCTGTCTTTGTGGAGAATGTTTGACCCTTGGAGTTTCGTATTTTGACTTTAAAATGTCTCATGTGAGTACCTACCGTACATAAGCTTTTAACAAGGCGATGCGCATAAACACTGTGGTTAAACCGCCTCTTGGTCTAGTGGTCGTGATCGTAATTGCGACTGCTCCAGATTTGGTTTGATCTCCGGGTTGGGCAGTGTTATGACCCACAATAAGAAAATTCTCAGTTCTCGATTTGTGTCCATCATCATTCATTCATCATTTCAGCCGTAAGACGTCCTTTCCTGGACATAGGCCTACCCCAAAGGGTTTGCCATAATCGCCACGCTTGGCAGGCGGGTTGGCGATCGCAGTAGAGTAAAGTAAAGTAAAGTAAAGTAAACATTTATTTGCTTTGATTGTAGGTACAGTAAATAAGATGTTAAAATATGGGTGATCCTTGTACAATCTACGTTATAGTAGGCTTGCAACATTATTTTAAATTATTTGAATTGATATAAACTTAAAAGCAATGGTGACAGATCAACAATATTCATTATGGCACACATGGTAATTTTAATTATTAGTAAAACATTAATTTAAATATGCACAATATAATATTAGGAAATTGAAAAAATAGAAATTAAATAAATTGAAACAACAATGTCATCATTAGGTTTGTCAAAAATAAATTACAGTCTATTATTCAGTACATAGGTCAGTGTCATTTAAAAAGTCATTCACAGAATAATAGCATTTTAGAATTAATAATGCTTTCAGTTGATTTTAAAGTTTTGAATTGTGTCGTTTTTAATTATGTTAGGTATTTTATTATAAATTATTGGGCCCATACTAATAATACTTTTTCTTTGTAAAGCAGTATTACAAGTCTCAACATGCAACAGATCTTGGTGGAGTATGGTGTTAAAATGCATAGAGAACGCTGCTGCCCATTCTCTAGTAAGTCCCTTAGTCACCTTTTACGACACCCACGGGAAGAAATAGGGGAGTGCTATTCTTTACGTCCGGTACCACACAGACAATTACAACGATTTGTGCTCAGTTACTGGCAATTGGCTCGCCCTCTTTTACTTAGGCCTTATAACATAGCTGTCGGAATGTGGGTCTACTAGAAACTATACCATAAAAGTGTGCATGTCTCAAAACGAATTCAGTTTTAGTATGTGTACCTTAAGAAAGCCCTCTCACAAGGTGGACCGATGATCTTGTGATGGCCGCAGGAATCCGCTGGATGCGTGAAGCACAGAACCGGTTGAAGTGGCGGTGCTTGGGGAAGGCCTATGTCCAGCAGTGGACGTTTTTCGGCTGAAATTATGTTGATGAATGATGATATAATTATGTACCTACATTTTTTTTTACTTAAATAATATTTTAATGGCCTGGTTGCTGCGACCTTTTAGCCAAGTCTTTATTTAGTTACAAAACTTGTTTAATATTGATGAAATGAATAATATTCAATGCATGATGATGACATGCCCGCTCCCCTTGAGTTTCAGTAAAGATGTGGCACTTTACTGAGACCTCACGCGGACTTCTTGAGAGAACTTGAAGCGAAGTTGCACTGTTTTGTTTCATTTGCCTACACTAATGCACGTTCACAAACACTTAATGGTTAATAATCCACCATTATTACACATTAATATTTGGTTAAACACAAATTTTGGAAAATTAAACAAATGCTGAACATGACGCTTCACTTTCCCGCCAAGAAGTCCTTGTACCTACACATTAGGTATTCTAATTTTAGTTACTTGTCACAGAATTCATTCAGCCTTGTGAAACTAAATAGTTTGCATGTTTTAATTGCCCGAAAGTAAATAAAAAAAACAAACAAAAGTCATACAAACAACGCCTAATCAAAAATGAATAGCAACGTAGCATGACGGTTAACTCCTCATAAAAAAAATTTAGGCGCTTATTATAGAGACGGACGGGTTAATAAACAAAGTATCAGAATTAGAATGCTAACCTTTTTAATAATGGTAGCTGCATGTGTTTATAGGGCAGGCCAAACAATATAATTAATTTAGAACGATGTTCTAACTTCATAAACAAGTTTAAGAACGCATGGAACAGTTAAAACAACGTAATTTATAGTTGTAATAATAATATGTTCATTTGAATGAAAACACATCAAGTTTTCATTCAAATGAACATATTATTATGTGAACCTATCTACAAAACTTGTGGGCACTGGATATAATAAAATAAATGTATGTTGGTTTCATTTTGGTCTTGTGTCTTTGGTGTTAAGAGGGTAACACCATTTAATTAAGGGGTTATTTTATTTCGTCATTTGCATTCTCAATGATTACCATAAATACCATTGATAATGATAAATGATTTATTTCTGTAAGTAGGTTTCTACGAACACTATTACACGTCAATCATATTAAAGAAAAAAAAACTAGATGAGGTCGCCGTTTCGTAGCTGACTACTCTGAGTGAGAGAGGGAAAAAAGTTATTACCATTTTATGTATTTATTAAGACATTACAGACCAAAGAACGAGTTAGTTAATATAAAACAATAAGTAACTAACTTAACCTAACCAAATGATTCGAGCAGATATTGCATCAGACAAAATTAATATTACGCATAATAATAGGCTAATTATTATTTTTTACAGTTGCGCGTCTTTGTTCCAAAAATCCATGTATGATAATTTGAATACTATAAACTAGGTACTTAATGTTATGAACATTTCACTCGATCCCTAGCAACAATAACGCTGATCTATCACAATACAGTCAATCTTATCGGCTGCTCCGCGCGACCGCCGGACAATTGCCTTTGCAACACTATTTTTACTCTGATCTTGGACGAGCGCCATCAGCTGAGCTAACGCCAGTTCACTAGTACTAACCCCACAGATATACGTACCCGCTCCCACAAAATTTTAAAATACTTTTACTAACCCATAACCTCGACCGAGAACCATCAATGAGCACCCGTTTCAATGAGATACGTTTTAATCTGTGCGTTCCAAATAAACGCCAAGGTTCGTGATCGTTTCAGTTCGAGAGTATGGCGGCGTGAGCGCGCACCGCGTCGGCCATGGCGCGCCAACGATGGACGCTAGCTCTAATTTTAATCTGCCTACCTATCCTTGCCACAGTGATAACCGCATTCCGTGTACGCGATTTACCCAAAGCCGAAAGTGTGAAGCACGATGTGAAAAAGCAAAAGTGTGAAGACTGTGATGTGAAGGTCGGTCATAAGTTGCATAGTGTTAAAATAGAAAGTGAAAAACATGTGTCTGAGGATTTGAAGAAGGTGGAACGAGACAAGCAACAAAAACATCAGAAGGCTGAAACTAAATCTGCTCATAAATTCGACGTAAGAAGCGACGAAGACGACGACGATGATGAAAACGACATTGTGAAAATAAAAACAGGATATACACAAGAAGTTCCCGCTAGTAAAGTGAAATTAGAGGCAAGTAGCAAAAAATCTTTAAACTTAGATGATGACGACGATGACGATGATGATGATGACATTAAACTAAGTTTATTGAAAAGGTCAAAAGTGGTTGACATTAAAAAAAGTGACCAAAAACTGAAGCAAGACACTAAGAGCTCAAAAGTCAAGGAATCTCCTTCGAACACTGTAAAACATGAAGATGATGATGACGAAGACAGTGATGACGATGAAGATAAACCACGTGTTTTGTCGAAACCAAAGGTATTTGAAGCAAAAAAATCTGATCTGAAACCTAAGCAAGACACTAAACGGCTCGAGTTTAAACTTACGCTACCGAAAGCAAAAGAATTTGATGATGACGACGACGATGATGAAGATGATGACAAAATTAAGCGAAAGGCATTTGAAGTAAAAAAATCTGATCTGAAAACTAAACAAGACACTAAAAGGCCAGAATTCAAACTTACGCTACCAAACTCAAAAGTAGTTGATGATGACGATGACGACGACGATAAGTCAAGTATTTACCCGAAATCAAAAGTTTTTGAAAAGAAAAGTGATCACACGTTAAAACAAGATACTAAGAGCACAGAAGTTACAGACTCGGCATCAAAGTCCAAAGAAGATGATACTGACGATGACGATGATGATGATGACGATGACGATGATGAAGATGATGACGATGACGACGACGATGATGATGATTTCTATAGCAGTACATTGTCAGGCATCTTGGAAACATTTAATATGCTCGGTTTAAAAATTGATCCAAGCCTTGAACCAACACCTCGTGGAACTAAAAAAGCAGAACACAAGGTTAAAGATAAAAAACATGATGATGATGTTGACGATGAAGATGAAGTCAAAGAAAAACCAAAACAAAAACTCGATGTCACATCAAAACCAACTACTATTAAGAAGAGTGATGTTAAACCAGATATACAGACAGTGAAACAAGCACCATCTATACCATTTTTCAAGAAATTTTTCGGTGGTGATGATGATGATGATGATGATGACGACGGTGACGACGTAGATGACGATGATGATGATGATGACGACAACGACGATAACGATGACGGAGATGACTTTGCATTAAAGAGAATAAAACCTAAAATTAGTGTTAAAGAAAAGGTTAAAATGGATATAAAACTTCCAGAACTAAAGAAAGAAGTTAAAGCAAAAATAGAACCACTGAAGAAAGTTTTAAAAGAGGACTTAAAGGATAAAAGTGAAGAGAAAAAACCTGAAATAAAACCTAAACCTGAAATTAAAAAGGTAGAACTAGTTCAAAAAGAAATAAAGGAGAGTAAAAGTAAAACTAAAGAAGATGATAAACCAGTCTCAAAAGGTAAAGTTAAAGATTCTACTGAGAAACCAGCTTCCAAAAAAGAAGATAAAAAGGAAAAAGAACCAAAATACGTAGAAGACAAACCCAAGAAAGAAACCGTAAAGAAAGAACATGAAAAAGACACTGTCAAAATAAAATCTAGTCAAGAAAAGGTCGACAAGGATTCGAGTCATGAGGATATTAAAATTACTGAAAAAATTGTTCCGGAGCATAAGAAAAAGTATCCTATCAAAGACACTTACAATATGTTCGATTCTAAAAAAGACACTAAATCCGAATTTGTAAAAAAAACTGATAAAACGTCAAAAGAGCAATTTGATGATGGCCCAGAAATGTCTTCGTCGACTGAGAGTCATTTAAAACACGTTACGGACGCTTTGCACAGACGAAATTTGCTCAAAAGTGAATTTGAAGACTTCTATGCATTCTTTCCTACTTTTGCACCAAATTTTTCTCGAATCCATAATCCGGAATGCAGGCGTCACGGGCAGATTGTGTTGAGGCAATTACGGGGAACCAAACTATGGGCACTGAATAGTAAGTTTCTATAATTTCTAATATTTAATTTTCAGCACGATACTACAATCATGTTAAAAAATTCAACACTCGTATTTTGAGATTTATATCCTAAAAAATTACTTTACCTTACAACTATTTTTATTGGCAATGTTTTAGAGATTTCCACAACAGATGTTGCACAAAAAAAAAGATAAATAGTGACTTATTGCAGTTCATTAATGAAGGATTTTACTGTTTTTAAATGAAGGACATTTTTGGTTTTAGTAGTCGCCATAAAAAAAGAAGTGTTTATTTTGCGTAGTTACATAGTTATGGCCTAGAATTTATTATGCACAAAGGGATTATAAAGAACAGTAAACATTGGTGTAGCCTTGACACGTCTGCGTTAGCCTCAGGTGCTCCCAAGGGCTTTGCATAGTTGAACGAAACATAATTTTTTCATTACAGTGCTCGATGCTACGGCAAAGATTCCCTCGGGTATCTTGCAAGGTAATGGAATCCAGCTTGGTGACTTCGACCAGTGTGTGGGGAGCCGTGCCCGAGTGCAGTTGGAGAGTGGTAGCGTGGTCAAGGTCCAGGGGAAGTACTGCTTAGCTCGGCTCGACGTTAAGGCGGAGCACCCAGAACTGGAGACTCCAGTGCATTTGGCGCAAGCCAAGAACTTGATCAGGAGTCGGATCGATGATGTGAGTTTCAGTTATAAACAAATCAATGGTTTACATTCACTCCACGTTAGATGCCATAACAAACAAATGGTGCACCCAAAACTTCTACCTCGGGAGCTCATTGTTTGCATTATTCGTACGAATACTAAAACTTACATTCGTAAATACTCATGATATTTATATTTACGAGCAATGTACGTGTTTTGAATTCGTAATTTCAACTGATTTTAGAATCTGATATATTTAAAAACATATTTTTTTATTATTCTTGAAAGATAAAACCAGAGAGCTAAACGGTGGTAGCTGGCTAGTTCAAAAGTTGCAATGCAAGTTTTTATTTTATTTTAATGCAAATGCTTGGGACGTTCCAAACTAAGCTACGTGGTGAAGGAACTGAACTGAAATAAATCAAACATGAATTTAGCTTTAAAAAGCTGCATTTCAGACAGTATAGCTTTCCTATGCTGCGAGCATCAAAGTTTGAGACAACTTTGCCCCTCACCTAAAAGCCAGACACGCTATTTAGACTGTCTGGGTCAAATTAGATAAGGAGCCATATAAATGCGATGTTTTATATTATGTATGAGCATGTGGTTGGCGACATTTGCATAATTTGTCTGTCAAAGTACAACGCAATGTACATGTATTGGGTGCCAAGCCAACCATGCTAGACGATGAGTGACCGGTGACGGTCTGCTTATCAAATCTGACGAAAGGATTCGTGTCGATATTTTTTAATGCAGAGTGTAGACAGAAAATCAATTCCGATGGTCCTTATCTTGTTTGTAAGGTGTTAACCAAACTGCGGTACGGTCTTGGTATTTAGACACATTTTCGCTTATAAAATCGTTACGGATTTCATAAAAATATACAAAATAACGTTGAATGGTTAGTGTAAGATTAATTTATATAAGCTCGGTAGATTGATGAATTCGATATAAATTGAAATCTTTATTGAAATTCTCATTATAGAAAATATCATGCTTTGAAACTTTGATTTCAAGATTATTTGGTATTTTGTTTGGTTTAATAACCAAAATTAATGCGTAGTTAATCATCAGGAGTGATGGTTTTGTTTAATAATATAGTATGAAAGGATTTAATGTTCCGTTCAATTCATATAGATTATATATGACGAAATCCCCAAACGTTTCATTGTTGAATTAAAAAGCCAATATGGATATAATTATAATAGGAGTTACTTATAATAAAGGAACCAAAAAATTAATATTTATTTATTACTTCGTTGCCTTACAACTTATATACGTGGGAAAAAATGGCTATTTTGATCCACTGACAACAACACCGTTCTATATAATGGAACATGATAGATGTAATATGCTTTATTACTTTCATCACAGTAGATCTATTAATATAATATATTGCTTTAGTATTATAACCCTTGAAATTAATATCTTTAGTAATCTTATCAGAAAATACGTCTAAGGCCACACGCTAAGAGCTTCGCTTAGGTACGCTACGTTGCCGTTGCCACGATTGATAAGTAGCGTAGCTCGAACATAGTGATCCAGCCTGGCACCAAGCGTCAGTGTGGCTATTTCAATAGTAAAACCTTGCGTTGAATCACTAGAGAATTTTATCTAGCGCGTAGGTATAGTCTGTTCCAAATGAATACGATAAAAATATAAACAAATGGATCAGAAGACGTACCTGTGAAAGCCAATTTGTAGTGCCACTAAAAATTAAGTGCTTTATAAACTGTTCCACCGAACCGCACTTATCAAAATTTTGTTTCAGTGCGGTTAGTGGAAGTGCTCAGGTGCGGTTCGGTCAAGTGCTGTTGAAATCAGTGCTCTGAGTAGAATACCTCCTTTGATTTGATTATTTGGAAACTAAAACCGGAAATTCTAATTTTAAATCAGCTTATAGATGTTTTTCATTTGACAATTGAGGTTAATTACATCATATCGTTGATGATTTTTGTCAATTACAATTTAATAATGTTATTCAAACAATAATTCATTGGACAAAGTGGGGGTTAAAACCTTCTAAATACGCAGAAGCACACATGAACACAGATACAGATGAATGTGTTACTAATTCCCTTTAGTCAGTGATTGCGTAAGAATTTTACATGTAAAATTCACTCGGTGTTTACTCTTCCATCTGATACTCCTGGAACAGACCATTGTGTGGCACTAAGCCACTAAGCCTAAGAGAATCCAAAAGGCTCAGCAGAACTATTAACACTAAGCGTTCCCATGCTTTGTTTAGCCAGGTCACTTTGTGCCGCGATTTTCAACGTTGAGTTGGGGAGTCTGCGTGCCAGCTGCCTGCAACCCTGAGGATGTGGAGGTGGTCATCAAGGATGCCGTCAAACACTACCAGCATACCAGTGGGGTGGTGGTACGGGTCAAGGTGGACGAAGAAGACTGTCACGTGGACGAAGGCGATTGGTGGGAAGACTGGACTGAAGTGCCTACTCTCTTGACACTGTGAGTTGGGGTTTATTTTTATCTTGCTTTATCTTATGTTATCGGGCCATCTGCAGAAGCAGCTAGACAATAGTTCAACAATCGCCGTAAATCATATGGTTCAAAATCAAAATCAAAATCAAAAGTCATTTATTCAAACTAGGCTGAGAATCAGCACTTTTCGAACGTCAAAAATTACATGAGACAGTCCCCCAAAAACGACCCACCCTTCACCACTTCCTAGTGCTTTAGCTGGGAAGAAGAAGTGGCGCAACAAACTCCCCAGCAGCACAGCTGTCTGTTCGCATAAAAAACTTGAAGCTATACAATACAATATAAAATAATTTGCATTACGCAACACAAAACGTTAAATTAAATTATTTGCCTTATGTTAGCTAGCACACACCATTATACAAATATATAAATATATATCTATATAATAATCGTAGAAAACTATACTCAAGCAGTAATAACGTAAACAAAAGGTATCTAAATAAAAGCCTCCAGGCATAATGGGCGTGCCCGCTTAAATAAAGCTACAGCTATAACTCGAAGTCACAAATGATAAACTAGCACCATCGAAGTAAAATAAAAACAGTTAATTATTAATAACAATAACAAAACCATGGTCAGCAAGACGACCAGTCACCACAAGCAGCACCCGTTCATGGGTCTTGGAATGTAGCATTTATAGGAGAAATTTTTTGGTAGATTTTGCCGAGTTTCCGCGATCATAACGATGGATTTATTTTTAATGAGTTACCTCCTAAGAGCTTGTTAGTGACTTAAAAATGAGTTTATTAATTAATGCTGACCTAATGCTGGATTAATGTGTTAATTTAAGAAAATAATGATATTCTGTCATTATTTTCTTAAATTAACACATTAATCCATTATCCATTATTTTTTGATAATAAACTCGGACTAGAAAAAAATATTTCAGAATAAAAAATCAATTACCAATTAGACATAGTTAACAAACGCAACAATGTAATATACATATTTCAGATCGTTCTATGGTGTCATCCTTTTGCTGGTACTTGTGGCGACGCTTCAAGACTTTTTTAATAGAAGACCAGAAGATCAGGGTGAAAACGATGATGAAAAGACGGAAGGCAATGAAGAGGAGGCAAAGGATGAAGAAAAAGACGAAAAATGCAGCAAGAAATCAGGTAACACATTGTTTTATCCATATCGATCCGTCAACTTAGAGTTTGGCCCAGCCATCAATGGACTTCCAAGTAGACTTGTTCTGCTAGCTGCATTAAATCTGCCTCTGACCAGAAAACAGAGCAAACTAAAGTTGTATATACAGCAGTAATCGAAATTAGCACAAACACACCGATTAAAAGTTGCTGTTAAAAATAAGATGACCTAAATAATATTACAAAAGTCTCAGTGAAGATTTATGCAGCACATCTGTTTAGGTCATAAAATCTTTATGTGGGATTCTGGACAGTGATAAATAAATTTGCACGTGGCTATACCACGTGCAAATTATATATAACAATACGGACTCACTGAAAGAGTTTCGTTTTATTTTATAATCGAAGACTCCTGTTATGCTTGTTTTACGATAGCAATAACTAGTGGAAGTCACATTTTCAATGATACTTGGTCTTGCTTTTCAGTAATATTGTACCTATTAAGATCTATTATTATTAACTGGAGTGGAATGGACTTAAGGAGTAAATATTTGTTTGGCGTTGAGACTGAAAAATGTAGTCCTAAGGAAGGAGGTGTGTTCTTCATCTGTAAAGCAAAAGTAATTAATATCAGTACCCATAAAGTGCATGCGACTACAGCACATCCTTTCTCTTTCCTTCACAGAGGGTTTCTTAAGCTGCTTCTCTCTCTACTATACGATCGGCAAGCTGACTGCTCCGGGCACAGACGACGAGATTTCCTGCATCCATGGAGTCAGAGGCATCGCCACCATTGCTCTGCTCATCGCTCACAAGTTTTTGCCCGTCGCTGTCATGCCCTATACTAATCGGTTGAGGATTACTGAGGTAAGGCTTGTTACCACAGGGATCTTTGTTTCTACTTTTCCTTAGAGTTAAATCTTCGTTGCACTAATAGTGACTATAGCAAACCTTATTGAATTGATTTTATGGTGGCAATTCTATCGTCATGTATGTTTTACTGATACTTTGTGATGAGAGTCATATTCAGTTGAGAACTTTTAAAGATTTGCAGATAGAAAAGATGAAAGTAAACAGACTTAAAAGTTAAACTTCACATAGTGAAAAGATGGACTACTAATAGAACTGTTCCATTTACATCGTTATCCACAACGTGTTTGAGTTAGTTTTCCTTTGTATGTGCAGTTTCGTTCTATATACAAACGTTTTAAACCTTAGACAAAAAAATGTATAGATGGCGGGTAGCTCCATTTCATTCTCACAAGAAAGGGATATAGTATTAAGTTATTATACGTAAAGGAAAAGGACAAAGCGATACTATTTCAGTCTCTCAGTGTGTATCAGTTTTTTCAAGGTCAGCGACATATGTAGCTCATCAAGCTTCGACTTTCATGGCGTTTTTGTGAAATTGTGAAGTTTTTCTTGCACTTTTCTACATCATATTATATAATCATCAATTATTTGCTGGTTTTTTTGTTGTTTTAAAACCCAGGGTAAAGGGTAAAGTCTATGGTATCATTGGGTCCTATGTATACATTTATGGATATGTACAAAATGTGTTGTCTCCTCTGGCCACGCTACCCCAACCTCTATAGATTTCTTACTCTAAGTTTTAAACCCACGAAGCTTTTCAACACACCCTTTTTCTTGTTGTTGCTTTTTAATATTACATAACCATTGTTGGTCTGATGTTTGTTTGGAAAACTCAGAAAAAGGTGTTTAATTATTTTCACACAAGTTTTACACAATTAAAATAATTTGATAAGTGTCCAAGATTTCTTAATCCTAATAATCCAAATTATCGTGAAAAACATCGCACAATTGGCACATACCTACCTATTGCCTAACATTACGTTAGTGTCTTCAGTGGCCGCCAAGGTGTTTAACCTTAGCCGTGGAATCTTATTCGGAGCATCTGCGTGAAAGCATGCTGTAAAATAAATACTGGTGGGAAGTGTCGATAAAATCTGTCAATCGTATCGATGTTCGGTGGCGAAGTGATTTCAGTAAAAACATTGAAAAAAATATTTTAATGTCTTTGTAGTTCCACAAAGATCGCACTCCATTCTTATAGAGAAAGCCTATCTACAGTTGCATTGCGGCCAGTCTGTTTCTCATTGGATTTGAATATGCAGTAAATGAATAAAGCAGTCACAAACACTTTTCTTGCAATAATAATTCACAAGAAAAATGTCAGTGAGTTTAATACAATCCCTCCGTTTATTTGCGTTCATTGCCAGTTTATAACAATTACTAAACAGAAAGCTGACTATAGCAGAGTTTGTTGATTCATCACCATCAGTAGGTATATTTATAAAATCCTAATCCTAATAAACACAGCACTAAACAGATAAACAAAATAACGTTTACAAATCACATTGTTTATTATTAAATCAATCAGCAAACCCACAAAATCTACATATCAATCTTTAACTCGACTTACATTTTCCCAGCACTATTTCTCTTTCGTAATTCTTATTAGTAAGGCAGAGGGGTGATATTCGCGTAATAGTCGTCTGTATGAAGCATGTTATCGTTGGCTGGTTGCCACGTTCGTTGCTACTGTGTCCGTCCGGTGTCGAACTGAATCACGCGGCTACGGGCAAGCCGTTTGCGAAATCGACTGTGGTACTAATTAAACGATTAACTCATTAGTATAATTGTGGAGGCTAATCGGGGACTTGATGGATTGGTGTCCAGTTTCTGAGGTCCTCCGTATCTGAGTGCTCAAAAACGCAATGTGTCAAGGTATCGAACTTATAGCACTGTTGAACTGATCAGCTAAAGATAAGAGAAATCATGGATTATCTTTACACTAGAATTTCAAGAGAGTTGATAATAATGGCAAGAGATTAATTTTCACGATAAGTATAAAATATTCAAAAGCCCTGACGCATTTTATGGAGTTTAGAAAGAAAACGTGACTCCATATTATTATTAGTATACTCTTTGATTTGATTTGAATTTTTAGTTCAAACCGTTCTGATTCGGTTATAATTTGGTGCATCTTCATAATAATTATGAATCCGTGGTCCTTGATTATATTTTACGCGTACTGATCGTAGTACTGAGTCATTCTTTGTATATCTTTCTCTAACAAACACAAAAAAAAAACAAGTGACTCAGTAGGAATGTAATGTACGTAGGTACTGATTAATTAAAATTCAAAACGTGCTCAACATAATTCACCTAATTTACGTACTAACCTTGAGTATAACAGCTGTAATTCAAAGACATTATGGATGAGGAAGATTAAGAATTCGCGTGTAATGTCTCATTTACATTAATAGGTAGATGTGTAGGTAATTAGCAGAAGTGCGTGTGTCTGAATTATGAGACAATCTAGCTAGACAAATTGGAAATTCGGTCGGAGTTCGAGACTAAGTTCTAAAGACTAGTTTCTAGTGATACTAACTATTAGACAACCTGTCACCTACAATCATAACATTTGGAAAACACCTCACAGACAGAAAAATGTTGACGATAAACGGAAGAAAATCTAAAAAAGGCGACGATAATCGACTTTTAATGATTTTATACTGACGATCACGTCTAAACGAGTAGTTTTAATGATTTGAAAAAAATATATGATAAATATGAGCTATTTCTCAATAACTTAATAAGTGAATATTTTAGATTATGTTTATATTACATAGTGAAATTAATTTGTAAAGTTATGTCTAACGCAGATAAAAAACTGAGAATGGCGCAAAATCTACCAAGCGTATTTTTCTGAAAGCTTCACCAATTTAAAAAAAAGTTTAATTATTGATCTTTTAGTATTCGCGTTTTATTGCGAATACTAAAAGATCAAGCGTTCGCGTTTTGTGTATAATAAATTAATAATGCGTCAAATTGGGGACAAATTGATGCGATTCGAATAAAAAAATATGTTCTTGCCGTGGTGAAAGGATTCGCTAGTCAACAGGGTCCTTTCCTCAAGAGGGCCCTCTATAAGATTTGTCAAAATTCATCCCTACCTTTGGGCACGCCACAATTGTGGCGATAAGTCCCCTCTTTCAGGAGTGCCTAGAGAGGCGCCACGGCGTCCTCTTCTTCCGTCTGACGCAGGTCCTCACCAGACTCGGTTGTTTCGGGAGGTTTCTGTTCAGGATAAAGCGGGAGGAAACGCCCGGGTGTTACCACTGTGTGGATCGCCCGGAGGACACGCAGGAGCACACGTTGGAGGTCTGCTCGGCTTGGGCGGAGCTAATCAATTAGTTTTTGGGCCCTTGTGGAATAGGACCAGCGTTAAGTCAAGCATTTGTCAACAATTAACAATATTCCATTCTAACCTTATTTTTCCTACTTCCAGCTAGTGAGTTCTCCTCTCTGGTCATGGTGCCGAGCTGGCTGGATGTTCACCGACTGCTTCCTACTTCTCAGCGGTGCGCTGACGGCCCACAGGATATCTGATAACGACACCGGAGCTCCCAGGAAGCTGTTCTCGAGATATTTAAGGTACATACATACAACTCACGCCTTCTTCGCATGGGGGTAGGCAGAAACTATAGAACGCTACCTGCTACGCTCTTTACATACTCCTTTTGATTCGTTTACGTTCACACGTCTCTTCATACGCGCACGCCGGTTGCGAGTACTACGCACCTGACCTTTCTGAAGAACATATCAATTAAGCCATTATCATTATGTTCTCCTAGGGCGTCCCCTCGTTTTAAGGTACAAATTAAGGCGACGATAACCGACTTTCAATGATTTTATACTGAAGTCACGTCTAAAAGAGTAGTGTTAATGATTTTAAAAAAATATAGGTAAAATTAAATCAAGCAATTAAATTAGAGCAAGTCTTAACGGTATACTAGCTTCTACCCGCAATAAAGATTATTTGAATTCAAACTGTCGACTACATCTAGCTTATTTTGTTTATTTTGATATGACGTGTAAAAGTGATTCTAATATCCTATTTACAGAATAAATGATTTCATTTGATTTCATTTCATGTAGCACGTAATAGTGACAATTAATGCTATCTCGTTCCCGCTATATGTCTATCTATTTCGGTTGTCGAGTACATGACGCTCGACATCGGGAAATGTAGTTGTGTGGGTGTGTTATGTTTGTACACACGACTGCCTTACACATCAAGCTATAAATTTCCAGTATAAGCTGGCCTCTCATTGTACAAAAATCCTATACAATTCGAGGTCAGTCTAAACTGGATATGTATTGCTTGATGCATTTGAAGGAACACGGTGGGTTTTAGTCAGTAAAAGTCTGACACTCCCTCCCGCTCCGCCCAGAGCTAGAGAAGTTATTTGATAAATTCCCACCCAAAAAAAAAAAAGCCGTGTGAACATGTAAGTGTTTCTAGTTTATTTAATATTTACGTGATGTTAGAGAGAGGCCTATTTTCCTATTTAATACGTCAATGCGTATATACCATAAAACGCATCTTAGGGCATTCGGCAATAGTGTAGCTTCCTATCCCACCGACGCGTGGCACCCAGATTACATGGAGTCCTGCCATTCTTCTTTGTAAGTAGGTGGTAATCTCTGGAACTACTCGTTAGATTTGAAAATATCAGTTTTCTTTTGATAGCCTAATTCTTGAGGAAGTTTATAGACGATTTAACATCACGCTAAGGCCCTTAGGAGCTAAGCAAAACGAAAAAAAGTCAGAAAGAACGTAACGAAATCGAACTAATAGCGCGGGCGGGCGATGCAATTCAAATTCAATTTCTTATATTTTCAGACATTTAGTCCACTTTGTTAGTAACAATTTGACTTATACACTATGTTAGTAAGAACCTCGCATAAATTGAAAAATGCATTAGGACGATTCATTTTGGTTTCGATCGAATATCCTACTAAGAGTTTATTCGATCAAAACCCGGACGAACGCCATCATAATTGGAGAATCGAATTTCTCCGCAATACCCTGCAAGATGCTGTTAGAACTACCGCGTAACCTGCCCAATAATGAAGCAGTTCTTTTACGTCTGATGGCGTGGAAGCCATCAACCCTTGCTTCCGCAAACATATTCAAGCACTACAGAAACGCGGCAGCCCCAACACAATCCTAAAGCCATTATTGTATTGGACAATGCCACGCAGTGGATCGGGGAACAAGAAATTTCACGCGGACGAAGTCGCGGACAGAAGTTTTCACTATAAAATATTAGAATCATGTCTACATTCTCGAAGAGGTAGGCAGAGGCGCGTCGTTGTCGTTGTTGAACCGACAGCTATGTTTGGATGTGTGTTCCTCAGGGTAAAATAAAGCGTCTCTTCATATAAGATTTATATTTCTTTAAAAATGATTCTATTTACAAATTGAAGTTTTATACGTTGAAAAACCGTTACGAGTCTTAAACAGTAGTCAGTTATGATTTATGACGTTAACGATTACAAGCGAGGGTTGTAATCAGGTACTATTTTGGTTACCTATTGAAAGGGTTTTCGATAGGGTTTTTCTAACCGGTTAAACAAAAACCCATACGATAAGGGTAACCCTTATGAATGGCTTAAATTAAATTTTGCTAACCCATTGAAAGCGTTTTCGATAAAAACCCATACGATGGGGGGTAAGCCTTTTGATAGCCTTAATTTAAGCAATTCAAAATTACCCACACCTTATGGGTTTTTCTAAAATGGTAACCAAAATGGTCCCTGGGTAGAACAGAGATAAAATTGGTTATACGGCCTTAACCGGGGTTGTACCGGTTACCCTGGTTGTATTGTAATGCGAGGGTGTGGCAGCTAGCAGTGATGTTTTATAGTTGCGGGGCAGCGCCATCTCGTCCGTCTTTCTGGAACTGTGTATTGATGCCGCTGTCAACCACTGTGCCGAGTTTGCGTGCGCGCCCTTGCGTCGCCCAGTCGCCAGGTGGCGGTAAATGTCGTAAACAGCTGTATTAATTATCAGCAGGGACTGTACAACCCCGGTTAAGAGTTAAGTCTTTCGAAGGGGTAACCCATTCAATGGATTACCTTTATCACGATGTAACCCATTGATAGGGTTTTATACTAGAAACCCATTGAAAGGGTTACATGATAATCCATTGAATGTGTTTTAAACTTGAAACCCAGTGAAAGGGTTACATGGATAACCCATTCAATTGGTTTTTTATCTACTTGAAACCCAGTAACATGAAAAAATCATAATCTGCCCAGCACGCGTAGCATGACCAATTCTATCTCTATTCTACCCAGGGAGTATTTTGGTTACCATTTTAGAAAAACCCTATCGAAAACCCTTTCAATGGAAAAGGTTTTCGATAAGGTTTTTCTAAGCAATTAATAAAAAACCCATATGGTGTGGGTAATTTTGAATGGCTTAAATTAACACGTACAAAAGGGTTACTTACCCACACAGTATGGGTTTTTATCGAAAACCCTTTCAATGGGTTACCTAAATTTTATTTAAGCCGTTCATAAGGGTTACCCATTTTATTTAACCGCTTAGAAAAACCCTATCGAAAACCCTTTCAATGGGTAACCAAAATGGTCCCTGATTATCAGTCCATCATACGTATATAAAATACATACATTTGAGTGGGATTTTGTTATTATCAAGTGATGATGTGGTGGCTAAGTGGTAACAGCGCCGACTTACGTGTCGTAGGTTGTGGGTTCATACAGGTAGGCACATTACTTTGTGTAATTTATTTCATGCTCACTGCTCTCAAAACGGTGAAGAAAAAAATCGTGAGAAAACATGTCCTAAACCAAAAATTCGGCAGATATGTGACATTCCCAACCCGCACCGGGCCGGTGCGGCGGCGTGGTGGATTATGGCTCGCTCCCTCTAACAGGAGGAGGCCTGTGTCCCAGCACTGGGAACGTTATAGGCTGATTATGCTAAATGATGATAAAATAATTGCCGAGTTATTTTTTTTTTAAATAAATAAACGCCTACAATGAAAATAATAGCAGAAGAATAATGCGCCGCTGGTTGCTATAATAAACCGGCAGGTATTTTTACTTTTAGTCCATTCGTTCGTGCGTATAGTTAAGGCGACGACAACCGACTTTTAATGATTTTATACTGAAGATCACGTCTAAACGAGTAGTGCATATTTTTTTTCAAATCAATAGATTTGAAAAAAAAATATGTTAAGTTAGAACATTTTCTCAATAACTTAATATGTGAATATTTTAGATTATGTTTATATTACATAGTGAAATTAATTTGAAAAGTTATGTCTAACGCGGATAAAAAACTAAGAATGGCGCAACATCTACCAAGTGTATTTTTCTGAAACCTTCACCAATTTAAAGATAATTTAATTATTGGTCTTTTAGTATACGCGTTTCAAATCAATAGATTTGAAAAAAAAATATGTTAAGTTAGAACATTTTCTCAATAACTTAATATGTGAATATTTTAGATTATGTTTATATTACATAGTGAAATTAATTTGAAAAGTTATGTCTAACGCGGATAAAAAACTAAGAATGGCGCAACATCTACCAAGTGTATTTTTCTGAAACCTTCACCAATTTAAAGATAATTTAATTATTGGTCTTTTAGTATACGCGTTTTATTAAAATACCTTTTGGTTTGGGTATAATAAATTAATAATGCGTCAAATTGGGGACAGCGCTCCTTGATGGGCGAGTCCTATTACTGGCTGAACGTACGACGCGTTGCGTGAGCTCAGTACAGAACACGCAAGCTAACCACTCAAGGTCACTGGCATTTGTCTCCGTCATAATAGTATTTCTCGATTGGTAAGCATGCTAGTATTTGCTTAGTAAATTGCACGTTGCGATAAACTTGTAACAAGTCAAAATTTAACGATTCATTTACCGTATTTAATGGAAGTTCTTTATACCTATAATGGAATTAAAACAAGTAATAAATAAAAAAATAAAAAAAATGTGTTTATTATCTTATATCTTTACAATTAAGTTGCCGGGGCTTCCCAGAAAGTAATCCGAAGATACTTGTGATGGGATAAACCTCGCTCTTCCTCAATCATTTAACAATTGTTTCGTTGTGTATAAATCTGCCTACCCTTATCATAACTATGTTGGGGTCGGCTTCCAGACTAATCCGATGCAGTTGAATACCAGTATTTTACATGGAGTGACTGCCTATCGCACCCTCACAACCCTGGTTCTGGGTAACACGATACCAATGGAATGCAATGGAATGGAATCAAAAACAAACCAATTTAAAAGCACCAACAGCATCCTGGCTGTTATTCCGGTTGGGCTGGACTGGACATGTGTTATGTCCTGCACTGGGTTAATACAAGAAATAAGTAAATATAAGTAATGTAGGTACTACTCACACTAGTTTCCTAAGTTTTACTCTAATAACATTCTATGGTTGAGTCGGTTTCTCCAGACTCCTTGACACTACACTGACTGCGTATGCAATGTCAGGCCTTGTTCTGACCATTACAATTTTGTTGTTGAAAGTACCCGCATTCAGTTTTTTTTAAGCATTTGGGATCCAACGGAAATAGTTTTTGGGATTCAACGACAATAAAAGCTTCTACATACTGGCGCGACACCGGTAGAACAAAAATTCAAGAAAATTGTTCTATCGGTGTCGCGTCGCGCGACAAGTCGCGTCAGTATGTAGAAGCCTTGAAACGTAATTTTCTTGCATTTTTAAAATTTGGGATCCAACGGAAATACATAATAATGTTTTGTGGGATCCAACGACAAAAAATATTAAACCGGGATTCAAAACTGGGATCCACCGAAAATAAATCGAGTCTGTCTGAATTAAAAAGTTTTTATTTTATTTTTATTTTTTTAATAATCTGATTACAATACTGGTTTTACATTCATATAAATATTATAGTGTTTTCCTAAATTTACAATGGCCCAACACAATCATGGTTTTTACGTTCACCGAAAATAGAAAAAAAAACAATAACATTTATGTCAGACTATCCTTAACAAAATCTTAACCTTTACAATACAAAAAAACTCTTTGAAAATCAATAGCGAAACAAAAATATGCGGCTAAAATAAACTTGTTTTTGTTGGAATAAAAAAAGTGTCTGCTATGTAAAGGTTACTAAAACAGGTCAACAAAATATCAATGTATTTGGAAGTTTGACTCATTCATTAAAACTTGTTTTATTACACGACTGCCCAAAGGAGTGTAATGTGTTTAGGGTTCAGTTTCTTTGAGCCACCATAACTTTTAAATGCCTGAACAGATTTAGATGTATCCCCATCGTTAGAATCCTTACATCATTCCGAGTGACATAGACTAAAATTATTTTCGAAAAAAAAGTCAATATATCGGCAATCAATTTTCGGATGTGTAAAAAAAACTTCATATATTACAATATGGGTATCAAATTGAAGGCCTGAATAAGCACATGCCAAAACTATAATAGTACATTTTGATACAAGTGGAGAATGTTTGTTATTGCATTCGAGGCGGAATTAACGCCCGAGCCGTAGGCGAGGTTGTTTTTGAGCCGAGAACTGCAATAACAAATGTCCACGTGTATCAATCGACGTTTTTCAATACACTTTTGAAGAAATAAAATAAAATAACGAAAAATATTGTTGTCATGAAATAATAGGAAACTATTATTTAATTTTCTGTTTTTTCCGCCCTTTGCTTTCGCCAGGTTGAAGGAGAAGCAAAGGTATAAAACCGATAAACAGCCTAATATGAAAAATAGAAAATTCAAATATTTTTGAGTTTAGAACAAAAATAAATGTTAATTTGTTCTTATACGTTTTTTTAGGGTTCCGTAGTAAACAAGGAACCCTTATAGTTTCACCATGTCCGTCTGTCTGTCTGTCTGTCTGTCTGTCTGTCTGTCCGTCCGTCCGTCTGTCGCCAGCTTAGCTCAGAGACGCTTAGTCCTAGAAAGCTGTAATTTGGCATGGGTATACATATTAATCATGCCAAAAAAATGGTAAAATAAAATTATGAAAACATTTTTTTTTAGGGTACCTCCCTTACACGTGAAATGGGGATGATATTTTTTTTTCTCGTCTATTCCATGGTGTGGGGTATCGTTGGATAGGCCGTTCAAAAATATTGTGGGTTTGGCAAAACCATTTTTCAATTAAGGGATCCGTTTGCGTAATATTAAGCTTTAAAGTGCTAGTTTTTGTTAGAGTCAAGTGTCCCCCCCCCCTGCCAGCTAAATGGTTGGTTTTGTATATGTGAAAAAATTCATGGCAATAGTATATATAACGAAATTAAAAGGAAAACTATCACAGGTAAGTAGGCTTCACAAGTTAACGAGTAATAGTCGACCAACTTAAATTTGCAGTTGGAAAATTGACCGTGACGTATATCAATGTATGGGAGAGCATGTTTTTCCACTACAATGTTAAGTTTGTTTTTGGGATAAATTCATCCCAACTACGGAACCCTTCATTGTGCGTGGTCCGACATGCACTTGGCCGGTTTTTTATATTTAAATATTCCATAAATATTAACGCCGTAAAGACACAAAAAAAAAATACACCACTGAGCATTACTTACATGTTTTAAAATAAAAAATCTATTAGATTAAAAACCGGCCAAGTGCGTGTCGGACCACGCACAATGAAGGGTTCCGTAGTTGGGATGAATAATAATTTATCCCAAGAACAAACTTAATGAAAAACATATACACCCTATACATTCCAACTACAAATGTTAGTTTGTTCGCACAATATTGAGTAATTTATCATGTTATTTTAAGAGCACAGACTTCTTATAGGTTTTCCTGTAATCTATAAGTAAAGAGCTGTGACAGACGTACAGACAGACAGACACACGAGTGATCCTATAAGGGTTCCTTTTTTCCTTTTGAGGTACGGAACCCTAAGAAGTGTTCTACAGAACGGTCCCCCAACTGCAATGATAATTTTATTTATTTGTTTACTACTAGAAATACAACTTGTTTTTAAGGTTCCGTACCAAAATGGTAAAAAGGAACCCCTATGGTGAGACTAAGTCTGTCTGTCGGTCTGTGTCTGTCACACCTGGATATCTCAAGAAATATAACTAATGATATCAACTTGAAGTTTAGAATAGTTTTAGATGACGTTTGCCCAACTATTTTGCAAACAAGAACGAAATTAAAAAAAAAATGCAAGAGGGAGTGAAACCCCGGTCTTAAAAATGTGAAGTGGGGCTACTAGGGCATGTGGGGTATCATATGAAAGAACACTGTTTGCACATTCTCAAACATTTTTTTTTTCAGGCGTATAGTTTCCGACTTTTGATGAAAAATTGTTTGCATAGATAAAAATCAGAAATTATTCTGTCATAGAAGTGTATGTAAAGATTACAGGAAAAATAAAACAATGTCTCTAAATAGCACAGTTTTCCAGAAATCATCAGCATCATATACAGGGTTATTTTTAAAACGTCAATAATCTCATATGGAGTCATTGTAGTCATCATTATGAACAACTTTTACTATGGGACCAAACCCAAAATCGCGAAAAAAAATGAGCTGTTCCCTACATCTGTCCCACACACGTATAGAACCTTCGGTGCGCGAGTCCGACTCGCTCTTCACCGGATTTTTACTTTTTAGTTCGTTTTTTTGGCAGTGCAGTCGTGTTTTAATTTTTTTTAATTATTTAGGGTTATGTATCCAAAATTGGACCAACACAATGAAACCCTATTACTAAAGCTAGGGTTTCCTGAGAAAGCAGTCGCTGGCATTATTATAATGGCCGTCATGAAAATCTGTCATTTTCACCAGTATCGCCGTCTGTATTTGGAAAGCCGTTATTTGCTGACCTTTTGCATTTGTCCGCTATAGGAAATCAAAGCGTAAGTTAAACATCGTCTGTCTGTCTCAGGGCTGATCTTTAGCTAAAACCGTGATATCTAGTCAGTTGTTGTTGCAGATTCGTGAAGACTTGTGTTAATTATTCAGGTACTTAGAATAATCCTTTAAAAGAGGCGTCAAAATGTACTCCTTAGACAGACGTTAAATGGTTCGGAGCGAGAGTGCACGGGAGGCCGTCACCTCCTACTGCGAAGCAGTAATGCTTGCGAAGGAGGAGGCGGAACGCGTGAGGGAGAGGCAAGGTTCGCGCCCTCGCGCCCTTAGACACCGCAGGAGACGCAAGCCGATTTCCAGCCACCGTAGGCGCGGGCCTGCGGACGGTGAGCGATGGGTAGCTCGCAGTCCGATAAGGACCAGGCCCGGGTCAACGGCGCGTTGTATTCCACACGCGCCTCAGAGTTGTCAGCACCTTTGCACCGTGGCACCGTCGTTGTGGTCCGTTAGGGCTAAGCCTGCCAGGGTTGCGAGTTTGTCTGAAAGGGATGTCGTGGCCCTGGCACACAGGCAAATGAAGGAATACGGGTGGGTTCAGAGTCAGTAGTATAAGTCTGACACGCCCGCTTCACCCAGAGCGGTAGAAGTTATTTGATAATCCCACCCAAAAAAAAAAGAAAGACAGACGTCAAAACGTACTCCTTAAACAGATGTTAAAACTCTTCCCGACGCGGGCGATACACGCGTCGCGCAGCCTGTCGCACCCGCGCCAATCTGCACAAGCCTTTATGTTTTGTTACTAATGAGTAGGTATAGTAAATCGGTAGGTATGCATTTGTATACTAATGCTCTTTAAGCACAAAAAACCCCAAACAAAAACAAATCCAATGAATGAGGCATTCGTATTGGGTTACAAAAATTGCTGTAATTAATTAAAAATCCATATATGTAGGTATTTTTAATTACTACTGGGAATTACACATAATTATGCAAATATTCAATAGTCCATTGAACAAGTAGTTTAAGTTCAATACTTAATAAAACCAGCGCTATTATGTAATAAAATATTTTTTTATGAATGTAGACATATTTGCCTATCATACCTTTATACATACCTACATAAAATATATGTCATTTTAGTGTTAATAAAACTATTAAATTATTACCATATTCTTCATATATTTATTTAGTAATTATTGTAAAACATGTGCAAAAAACCGGCCAAGTGCGAGTTGGACTCGCACACGAAGGGTTCCGTACCGTATTAATCCGAGCAAAAAACGCCGAAAAAAACACGTTGGGACCCCTTTATTTTTTAACTTTATTTTATTTTTGTTACTTGTTTTTTTGACCATAGCCATAAATGTTTTTGTCTTTCATTATTTTATTACCGATAAGTAATATCATGATTGTCGTAACTGCATCGATATTATTAAATTATCAGTCAAAAATTCAAAACAGTGTACAAATTAATAAGTTAATTTAAAAATTTAATAATCTGATAATACCGAAATTTTCGTAGTACGAGTATGGATAATAGTTTGTTCCGTTGTGGCCGCAGTGATTTCGAACTCATTTATTTTCATTACATTATAAGAAGCTCTACGTAAGTTATAAGTAGTCTAAAAACAATGTAAAATACTCGTTTCAATTGTTGGGTTTTAACCATAATTTATTTTTTTGAAAATCTAAAACCTTAATTTCGTTACTTCTGTTTTTGTTACTTTCTCGTGGTTTCTACGAGTATAGGTCAAAAATTTTGAGAAATGCTCACTGCTGGGTAATGAAAATACTGACAGAAAAACCCAATCACATTGCTCATAGTGGGAACCGAATCAGTTGCACGCAATAGCGACCCGCAGACCAAAGCAGGTATACCACTGATCTTCTTTATAAAGGACGCGTGTTATAAAATAAGCTTAATAAAAAAATCAGCTGTTCCTTACATTTTCACGAGTTATTCGAACATATGGTTTTGTCTCATGGTAGAAGTTGTTCATAATGATGAGTACAATGACCCCTTAAGAGTTTGTGCGTTAATTCTGGGACATGTTGTATATACATAATTAACGCACAACTTCTTAAGGGGTCATTGTACTCATCATTATGAACCTCTTTTACTATGGGACCAAACCTGAAATCGCGAAAAAAAAGCAGCTGTTCCCTACATTTATGTTCACAGAACTCGTCTAAATCTACGGAACAGCTCATTTTTTTTCGCGATATCAACAGGGCTTCAAGTCTGCTATTACAATAGTGTCAGAACGGTCGATCATTGATTTCATAATTGTTGAATTTGACAAGTTTGGTAATCTATTATTATAATGGCGTCATTATGACTTTCCAATGGTCGGCCACTGACACTACATTGAAAGAAATTGCATTTAATGGTAATCGTACATAATGACAACAGAATGACATTTCTACTAATGGGTTTTATAATAATGGCAATACGACAATGCCATTATAAGTAACACAATTCTATTACGAGAACATTGACCGACCAATGATCGGCCATTATGAATTTAGCAGATTACGAACTTTTAGCAAAATGACAATGGGATCGTGTTGGAAAGATTGAATTTATAAAAATAGCAGACTTGGGGCCCAGGTTTAGTCCCATAGTAAAAGAAGTTCATAAAGATGAGTATAATGACCCCTTAAGAGGTTTATGGGACCAATCATGAGATCACGAAAAAAAATCAGCTGTTCCCTACATTTATGTTCGAATAACTCGTCGAAATGTACGGAAAAGCTGATTTTTTTCTCGCGATTTCAGGTTTGGTCCTCTATTAAAAGTTGTTCATAATGATGAGTACAATGACCCCTTAAGAGGTTGTGAGTTAATTCTGGGACCTGTTGTATATACACCGTGGCATTTGAATCGTCTTACAACGGCAGCCCACTTCATGTGTTTAATGACTACTTATCATTCATGCCCTCTGAATCCACTCCGGAGTCCGGAGCAGCTACTCTGGACGCATGTTATACTTATACCTACATGAATACTATTTACTTTATATTTTTAATGATTTAGCAAAAGCACTACTGACTATAACATAGCAAATTTGAAAGTTTATGTATGTCTAAATCCGAACCCAAAATTAGCAACTTTATGTTAGTACCCAAACTGTGCGAAAACGTAATAATTATAATTAACATTGTTTCGGCACATCCTGGGTGCACAATTAATAACATACTTATTTATGAAGTTGTATTGGCCTACCTACTTAGTGTATGACACGTGTCATCAGCATTCTCTAAGATATATAGATAGATAAACCATTTATTTAGTGCACACAAAAGATATAGCACAACACACAATAAAATAATAGATAACAACTTAAAATTATTTATAAAATAACAATAGGCAAAAAAAGAAGAACATACTTAAAGAAATGGTGACACTATGACATAAGTACTTCAAATTAATAAAATATTATTAAGGTCTCTCGTCCCTACCGCAATTTAATCTGACACGAGTAACTATGCTAATATTAATTTGCCTACCTACTTAGTTGGTATTTTGACATGTGTCATCATCATTCTCTTGCCCCTACCGCGATTTAAGAGCGTTTACGACGTACGGCATTTCATAAAAACTTTCAATCCCTTGTTTTTCGAAATGACTGAACCGATTTTAATGAAACTTCTTACGCATAAGCAAGATACTAAGGTCTAAAAAGGTATTTAAGAACATTTTCGAAAAATAGTGTTACAGACAAATTAGACCGATTTAAAATTTTCCATAGAAACAGAGATTTCCAGTTATCTGTGTTTAAATAAGACATTTCAGTTCAGTTCAGTCATTTCGATAAACAAGGGCTTGAAAGTTTGTATGAAATTCCGTTTGTATGTTACACGTGTCAGCGAGCGTTTACGACAAACGCTCTTAATCTGACACGTGTAACAATACTAATATTAATTTGCCTACCTACTTAGTAGATATTTTGACACGTGTCATCATCATTCTCTTGTCCATACCGCTATTTAATCTGACACGTGTAAATTTTTTTTTGTTTGTGAGTTTGCATGTAGGGGGTAATCTTCGCAACTGCTGATCCGATTCCGAAAATTCTTTGAGAAATGGGAAGCTATAATATTGCCGAGAGTCATTTCATATGTTTTATGTCATCATCATCATCATTTCAGCCGAAATACGTCCACTGCTGGACATAGGCCTCCTCCAAGCACCGCCACTTCGACCGGTTCTGTGCTTCCCGCATCCAGCGGATACCTGCGGCCTTCACAAGGTCATCGGTCCACCTTGTAGGAGGCCTTCCAACGCTACGTCTTCCGGTACGCGGTCGCCACTCCAGAACCTTCGGCCCCATCGGCCATCAGTTCTGCGAGCAATGTGCCCTGCCCACTGCCACTTAAGCTTGGCAATTCTTCGGGCTATGTCGGTTACCTTGGTTCGCCTGAGGATCTCTTCATTTCTGATTCGATCACGTAGGGAAACTCCAACAATAGCCCTCTCCATTGCCTTTTGGGTGACTTTTAGCCTTCTGTTAAGACCCATTGTGAGCGACCACGTTTCAGTGCCATAGCTGGTCATCACTGGCAACACGAACTGGTCAAAGACTTTACTGTCTTGAGACACTGCGGTATGTGGGACGAGAAGATATTGCGTAGCTTCCCAAACGCTGTCCAGCCGAGTCGGATTCGACGATTGATCTCTTTCTCGAAGTTGGACCTACCTAACTGGACAGTTTGTCCGAGGTAAACATACTCGTCCACAACTTCGAGTGTAGTGCCTCCGATCTTCGATCTATGTTTTATGTTAAACCAAGAAAATATACGTGGACTAGGCCGCGGGCAGAAGCTAGTTGATGTATATTAACTTGAAATTACCTTGGAACGTGTTAATTATGTTAGAAATGTTGAGAGTATAATAAGTAGTACCTATATAGTGTAATAGCGCTTCGCTTGGCTCCAAAGCTGTTTTCTTGATAACGATTTATAGAGACTGACAAAGTTATATGAGCGTTAGTTTAAGGCCCCAATTACACTATCATTTTAATATATATTTATAATACAAATATGATTTCATATCTGTCAAATTCTATGATCATAGTTAAATGATGCTGTTCTTAATTTTTACTTAAAATAATAACAATAATAAAAACCTGAAACGACTTTAAGAGATTAAGATTATTTTCTGAACAAATAATGGTTGAACAATCAAACACTTACGAACAACACCTGTATACAATAATAGCGTATTTTAGAAAACAATAATCAAAAAGTCTATTGGGATCGAACAATAATTACAGACAAAACTATACATTACAATACAATAGACCTGATATCACTGTTCACGACAAAATAAATAAAACAGTTTACTTGATAGTTAGAACTATACCTAACTCACACAACATTCAAATTCAAACTACAATAAGGAAAAACTTAGTAAGTACCAAGACCTCGCCATAGAAATAAAAACCCAATGGAAAACACAGACCGTTCATATCGTCCCTGTAGTACTCTCATATACCGGTGTAGTGCCGAAGGCTCACAAAGTCTTAACACTCTACACATGCCTTCTCACACACTTTACATGCTCCAAAAAGCCACCATTCTCAACACCTGTCGCATCACCCGAAAGCTTCCCGAAAGTTCCTGACTTCTTCTTCATTATCATCCACCTTTTCAATTTAAATTTCCTCTTACACACTTGGCGCTGGCCCGTGGGGAAGGTTGTAAAACTATCTGAAATGAGAAGAAAAATAATATTAGTAAGTTTTTATTTTGATTTTATGTATATTGTTTTCTCTTTTACTCTAAGACACGTTGTCTACATCTCTTTGTCTACTTTCCTGTCGCAGGTATGTTGGAAGAGATTTCTTTAGAAATAAGCATCACCTTTGTACGTATTTTTCTGTTGCTTTCTTCTTGTCTGTATAAATGTGTGTACATAAACTGTTAAATAAAAGCAATAAATATAATATCCCCTGATAATAATCATGATCAAAATGTTGATCCAGCCCGTCCCCAAATTGTTACTAATTTTGTGATCCCCCAACGACGCCCTGAGCCGAGGTCCGTACCCCACAGGGGGTGCCCTTAGTGCGCTGTCGTTTAGTTTTAATAAATATATATAATTTACGCCCTGGCTGGAGGCTTTAAGATTAAAAACCTTAGGGCAGCCACAGGAATATCCGGTTAAGTAGCAACGACCTCTCTAGGTCTGCTACGAGATGCCATACAAAAAAAAAAAAAATGTTAAATAAATAAATAAGAAAATAAGGAACTCAATATAATAATAATAGTATAATAATAATAATATAATAATAATAGTAAGCTATACAGTTATTACAGTTATCATCACATAAACGGCATACTTAATCAAGATGGATAACGACTTTAGCCGTGTTTTCCGTAGCTAGTGCAATTTTTATAATTGCATTAAAAAAGAACATAAAAACGGTTAAAAATTTGTATAAAATACTCATTTTCCTCGTAAAGGTTTATTCATATTTCTGTTTTGATATTCCAGTCGAAGTTTTTGCATTTTGACGTCATTTTTAAGAATATACGGATGATGGTACGCTTGCTGTCAAATAGGATCACTTGACTATGATCATAGACTATTTCAATTTAGATCATATTTATGTAGATATTATACCGTCATAGGTTCTTCATATAAAAATTACTCATAAATCTCTGATCATATTTCTATGATAGTCTAATAAGGCTAAGAGCTATATTATATTGGGGTACTATGGTGGCGCAACCATGGTCGCGCTGCAAGAAAATCGAGGGTCGACGAGTGGGTGCGGATGCGCACCCACTTGACCCACTTAGACTCAACCCGAAGAATAATACCTGGATATTTTTGTGTGTTTTCATAGGCGTAAAAAAGTCAATGTATAATCAGACAGAAAAGTGTCGATTAAACGCTTGCACCACAGAGAGTGTAACATTTAATTAATGTTTTGATAAAACCAAGTAAAAAACCAATATTACTTTCAAACTACTTAAGATATTTTTATGTTTTTTTTTTGTGTACAAACTATTTTATTATCTATATTTCTATGTGTGATATTTTTCAAATAATCATTTTTTCGTTACTTAAAATAAATATTCACTATGAAACCGAAAGGCGCGAGGCGCGCGGCTGCGCAGCGTGAGCGTCAAGGCTCGTACAGACTGGTGCGATATCGCGGGTGCGACAGGCAGTGGGACCCTTGTCGCGCCTGCTATATCGCACCTGTCTGTACAAGCCTTGACGCGTATTTTTATGGCCAAGATCATCGGCGATGTACCACCTTTATTTTTCACCACTGAAATGATGCTAAGAGGATCTCAAAGTAAACATACGACATACTTATCTCGGGGTGATGTTTTGTGCCTATAAAAATAAGTAAACATCGGTCATCTAGACTTCGTACCTACTATTTACATAGAGCAAAGAGTCATAACTATTTGCATGTATGTAATTTAATAATATATTAACTTACATAATGATTTAACATTACATTTGTAATCCATTAACACATTCACTAGGAAAGTTTCCTAATGTTGTTTATTCATGATCATCATCATTTCAGCCGAAAGACGTCCACTGCTGGACATGGGCCTCCCCCAAAGGGGGGTTGCCATAATCGCCACGCTTGGCAGGCGGGTTGGCGATCGCAGTATGGTGTTCAAATGCATAGAGAACGCTGCTGCCCATTGCACTCTCTAGATTCCCTTAGTCGCTTTTTACGACACCCACGGGGAGAAATAGGGTGGTGCTATTCTTTGCGTCCGACACCACACACACCGGTTGTTTATTAGTCAGTAGGTTAGTATATTTTAAGACATCGCGTAAAAAAACTGCAACATAGTTTTGGCTCTATGTCAACAACTTGACTTGGAATTTTCGGTTGAAGCTTGTGGAAACCCCCAAAATTTGGACCGAAATGTCAAGGGCATTAATCACTACATGATATAAAACAAAGTCCCCCCACCGCATCTGTCTGTAATGAACGCGATAAACTCAAAAACCGGCCAAGTGCGAGTCGGACTCGCGCACGATGGGTTCCGTACCATTATCTATAAGAATGGTTTGTTGTATGGGATTTAATTATATATTTTGAAAGTGAATATTTAACGACATATTATGTGAATATTTGAAGCGTCTACCTGTTGCCATTATCAATATAGAGTGAAAACGAGCAAAAAAAATCACGTTTGTTGTATGGGAGCCCCCTTAAATATTTATTTTATTCTGTTTTTTTGTATTTGTTGTTATAGCGGCAACAGAAATAAGTCATCTGTGAAAATTTCAACTGTTTAACTATCACGGTTCATGAGATACAGCCTGGTGACAGACAGACAGATGGCGGAGCCTTAGTAATATAGGGTTCCCGGTTACCGAACGGATTTTCAAACGTTTTTCTGGAGGGATTCAATGGATTCAATTTTAATGGAGGGATTCATGAATGTTTGGGTTAGGTGACATCGAGACAGACCAAGGACAAGATGGTGGGACAAGCTTGACCCCTACAAACAGGATTGGACCACACTAGTTCAAGACAGAGAGGAGTGGAAAGGAGAAAGGGAGGCTTTTTCCCCAGTGGGACAACATAGGCTAAACATCCTAACTATACAACATTTCCCAGAATTAACGCACAACCTCTTAAATGGTCATTGTACTCATCATTATGAACAACTTATACTATGGGACCAAACCTGAAATCGCGAAAAAAAATTCAGGTGTTCCCTATATTTTGACGAGTTATTCGAACATAAATGTAGGAAACAGCTGAATTTGTTTTCGTGGTTTCAGGTGAAATAGAATGATTGATTCGAATTGATGATCGAAAATAATGATTTTATTTCTGTAACTAGGTTTGTACATACGAGTACAAATACTTTTACACGTCAATCTATTTTTTTTAAACTACATGAGGTCGGCAACTAACACTAATATTATAAACGCGAAAGTTTGTAAGTATGGATGGATGGATGGATGGATGGATGGTTGGATGGATGGATGGATGGATGGATGGATGGATGGATGGATGGATGGATGGATGGATGGATGGATGGATGGATGGATGTTTGTTTGTTACTCTTTTACGTAAAAACGGCTGGACCAATTTTGATAAAATTTTGTATAGAGGTAGCTGACACCCTGGATTAACATATAGGCTACTATATATCCCGATATTACCACAGGATCGAGACATACGCGGGTGAATCCGCGGGGCACAGCTAGTATTAAATATTATCTTGGCCCAGAAACTTTTGATACACTAAATGATACCTATCTATGAGTATAAAGAAGATCATTGAATTGTTGTAATAAGCTGTGGTATTAGCATAAATCATCATGTTGGTCTCAACTTTCACATTCTCATTTTCATTTTCACTAAAACCTGTTTAATAATGACCAAAGCAACTCCGATGCTAATGCCAATCAGATTAGCGATTATGTCTAGCACAAAACCCAGACCAATAAAAATGTATAGTGGGCAAAACCATAGGTAAATTAATTACGAAATAAGTGGGTATTTCTTTTTTAAATTCCGAATTATATGTCATCATGTTTGCAAAGAAATAAATGATTTGATTTGAATTGAATATTCCTTCTTTTTAGGGTTCCGTACCAAAATAGTAAAAAGGAACCCTTATGGTGAGACTAAGTCTGTCTGTCTGTCTGTCTGTCACACCTGGATATCTCAAGAACTACTAATACTATCAACTTGAAATTTAGAATAGTTTTATATGACGTTTGCCCAACTGTTTTGCAACCAAGAAATAAATTAAAATATATATATATCTTTTTTGCAAAAGGGACTGAAAGGGGGTCTTAAAAATTTGTAGAGGGGCTACTAGGGCATGTGGGGTATCATATAAAAGAGCGCTATTTGCACATTTCCAAAAAAATATTTTTTGTTTTTTGGGCAGCATAGTTTCGAACTTTTGATGAAAAATGTAAAAAAAACACCGTTACCCCCCTTATCTCCGAAGTTTGCATAGATAAAAATCTGAAATTATTCTATGTGATAGAAGTTTATGTAAAGATTATAGGAAAAATAAAACAATGTCTCTAAATAGCACAGTTTTTCAGAAATCATCAACATCATATATACGTACGGAACCCTCGGTGCGCGAGCCCGACTCGCTCTTGACCGGTTTTGTAATAATAGCTTTTGACCGCCGCTTCGTTGGCGTTGAAGTCGGAAATTATTTCACGGGAACATGTAAAACCTACCAGGATAAAAAGTATCCTATATCATAACATGGTCACAGACAGACAGACAGACAGAGCTACTAATAAAGCACTATTACTTATTTATAGAGCTTGTGGCTAGGTAATAACAGCCGCACGGGTCGATCGATCAGGTTAAACTACGCTTGCCGCGGTTAGCCCGTGGATGGGGGTCCATCTTTAGATACCAAGACCCTTCCGTGCCTCGGAAAGCACGCTAAGCCGTTGGTCGCGGCTGTTATTTGTGTTTACGGGTCGTCAGAAGCCCGAAAGACTGACAATCAGCCTTAACAAGGGGTACCTATCATGTTACCCAGTAAATGGGTTGTGGAGGTCAGATGGCAGTCGCCCCATGTAAAACCCCACACATTGAGAATGAAATCGAGACGCAAACTACACTTGGCGTGCCTTCTTTTTGGTGTAGTTAATTACCAGAAACCGGAATACCTGTACAAGTTGAGTTGGATAGCGAGTAAACGAGAATGTGGGAGAAGGCAATGTTCGCAGCAGCTCTCGACCCATTCACATAGGACAGCTGCGTTTATAGAGGTAGCTTCCAAAAAATATTGAATATTATGTGCCTTAGCCTGGGTCAAATAAATTTATTTTCTTTCTTTCTTCTTTCTTAAAATACTGGTATTCAGCTACATCTGGTTAGACTGGAAGCCGAACCCGACATAGTTGGGAGAAGGGTAGCCAGATGATGACTTAATGATAGAGCATGCATTTTTTTGTCCGTGTTGGAGCAGCAGCCAATTAAGCAACTACTGCACCAACCATGTCACCACATTGAAATGGAACACCAAGTTTTGTCGAGACATCCTTACCTATAAAGCCACTTCTCTTCCCCAGGTTAACACCAGCTCTGCTTGCTGTGGTGCTGTTCTACGCGTACATCTGGGACAACATGTCAAGCGGTCCAATGTGGGGTACCTTCGTCACTAAGAATGCTGAAGTCTGCCAAGAGGGCTGGTGGTGGAACCTTCTTTATGTGCAGAACTACTTCGGCTTTGAAGATATGGTAAGTTGTGTATGAGGGATTTCGACGCGCAATTGTTCCCATAAATTCAGCACAAGATTCTAGAACACCTAGCGTAAACAAAAAACCGATCAAGTAAGTGTCGGACCACGCACAATGAAGGTTGCCGTAGTTGGGATGAATTTATTCCAAAAACAAACTTAACATTGTAGTTGAGAAACATGTTCTCTCATACATCGATATACCTCACGGTCAATTCTTCAACTGCAAATGTAAGTTAGTCGACTATTACTAGTTAACTTGTAAAGCCTACTTAGCTGTGACAGTTTCCGCTTAACGTCGTTATACAAAATGCCCCAGAATCAACGCACAACCTCTTAAGGGGTCATTTTACTCATCATTATGAACAACTATTACACCGGAAATCGCAAAAAAAAATCAGCTGTTCCCTACATTTACGTTCGAATAACTCATCAAAATGTAGAGAACAGCTGATTTTTTTATCCCATATTATTTAGATTTAAGGTTTTGTCCCATAGTAAAAGGTTTGCATAATAATGAGTACAATGACCCCTTAAGAGGTTGTGCGTTAATTCTGGGACACGTTGTATGTTGTAACCTACTTACAAAATTTCCTCAATTTTCAGTGTGCACCCCAAACCCATCAACTGGCCTTAGACATGCAGCTTACGATCCTCGGCTGCATACTGGTATGGCTGATGCAAGCCAAAAAAGGGCTTTACAAGATCCTCGTACCAGGTCTGCATGTCTTTGCAGCATACTCAAGATACACCACAGTGCGAGACCATCGATTGACCATGCTGGCCTATCACGGAGTCAGGTGATTATTCTTCCTTAAATTATTGATGTTTAAAAATTAAGATGCACCCGTCTTCAGGTAACCATCAGATGGTTGTCTGGAAGACGGGTGCCTAGAGACTGGTGTTGTCACCGAAGCAGGCCTAAGAAGCGCGGGCGTGCCGATTTGGCCTCGTCCCGGACCGACTGGCCCGAGAAGACAAAACAAAGCAAATTGGAAAAATAAGAACCTTTGGGCCAATGCCTGCCAGGGTTGCGAGTTTTTCTGAAAGGGATATCGTGGCCCTGGAATACAGGCAACTGAAGGAACACGGCTGGGTGTTAGTCAGTAAATGTCTGACACGCCCTCCCGTTCCGCCCACAGCGGGAGAAGTTATTTGATAATTCCCATCCAAAAAAAAAAGGTACCTTTGCCAAGCCATTGCTAGTGCATGTGTTTTTAGTAACCCTATGTTTCCATAAGGTATAACATAGGATAACTGAAAAAAAAATCGACGGTTGGTAAACCATATGGAGAGTGTTTTTTTAAGCCCATGGATTACTGTGTAGCGACATCAACATCGCCACATGCGAACTACGCGTCACACTGACGTCACGCAAAGTCCTCCGACCAGACGGGAGTTGTGTGGTGGGCAACTGCCTCTGGTCGGAGGATCCTCCGTTCACTATAGAGTATGAGTGAACTTTACACCCTGTTCCTCATACTTCTAAACTGGTGACCCCGACGTGATGTTGTATATATGCTAGTCGCGCGGTAAACTCTGCTTGCGCGATGCAGGATTTTGCGTGATGTGTACGAGTGTGACGCGTAGTTCGCATGTGGCGATATTGATGCCGCTACAACTGTAACATCTGGGTTGTGGAGGTCAGATAGGCAGTCGCTCTATTTAAAATACTGGTATTCTGCTGCATCCGGTAAGACTGGAAGCTGACCCCAACATAGTTGGGAAAAGAGAAGGCATATGATGATGGATTAGCGTAACATCGCAGAAAGACGAAGTCGATCATTGTAAGATCATTTTTAGGGTTCCATACCTCAAAAGGACAAAACGGAGCCCTTATAGGATCACTTATTTGTCCGTCTGTCTGTCTGTCTGTCAGTCTGTCAAGAGCCTTTTTCTCAGAAACGCGTGGAGGTATCAAGTTGAAATTAATTTCGAATTTTAGGTCTACGGTCCTTTGAAGCTCTAAAAAAATCAAATTTCTAAGTCAACGCAATAAAAAAATACGGCGACGATAGGTGACATATTTTGATATGCCGTTGACCTAGAATCATGAAATTTGGCAGGAAGCAAGATCTCACAGCACAAGTAAAGAAAAAAGTCCGACAATCCTTAATTTGCAGTTTTATCTCATTAAAAAAAATGCGATTACAATCTTACATTTGCGGTTGGAAAATTGACCGTGGCGTATATCGATGTATGGGAGAACAGGTTTTTCAACTACAATGTTAAGTTTGTTTTTGTGATAAATTCATCCCAATTACGGAACCCTTCATTGTGCGTGATCCGACACGCACTTGGCCGGTTTTTTTATCTTTCGCGTAGTGGCACGAACTAAATACAAGGTGATAATGCAATAACTGAAAAACGCTTAAGGGGTCATTGTACTCATTATATGTATAATATATGAACAACATTTACGATGGGACCAACCCGGAAATTTCGAAAAATAAACCAGCTGCTCATTTATGTTGGAATAACTCGACAAAATGTTGGGAATAATTTAACCGCATCTGTGGTATAGTGGTAAGACCCAGGGACCATTTTGGTTACCCATTGAAAGGGTTTTCGATAGGGTTTTTCTAAGCGGTTAAACAAAAACCCATACGATATGGGTAACCCTTATGAACGGCTTAAATTAAATTTTGGTAACCCGTTGAAAGGGTTTTCGACAAAAACCCATACGTAACCGGTAACCCTTTTGAATGGCTTAATTTAAGCCATTCAAAATGACCCACACCAAATGGGTTTTTGATTAACTGCTTAGAAAACCCCTTTCCATTGAAAGGGTTTTCGATAGGGTTTTTCTAAAATGGTAACCAAAATGGTCCCTAGGTAGAATAGAGATAGAATTAATTGGTCATGCTACGCGTGCTGGGCGGATTTCGAAATAACTTAATATTATGATATTTTCATGTTACTGGGTTTCAAGTAGGTATAGAACCCATAGAATGGGTTATCATGTAACCCTTTTACTGGGGTTCAAGTATTAAACTCATTCAATGGGCTATCATGTAACCCTTTCAATGGGTTTCTTGTATAAAACCCTTTCGATGGGTTACATCATGATAAAGGTAACCCATTGAATGGGTTACCCCTTCGAAAGGCTTAACTCTTAACCGGGGTTGTACGGTCCCTGGTAAGACCACCTGTCTCAAACCAAGAGGTCCCAGGTTCGATTCCCAGCGGGGTAAAAGATATATGCTCGCTTTGGTTGGTGGTAGGGCTTGTTCTAAGTCCACCTGGCTAGCCTAACCATCTTATCGAGGTTTGTCGCCATAAAAACATTACAATGTTAAAACCCAGATATATGCCAGTGACCTTGAGTGGTTAGCTTGCGTCTTCTGTACTGAGCTCACGCAACGCGACGTACGTTCAGCCAGTAATAGGACTCGCCCATCAAGGAGCGCAGTCCCCAATTTGACGCATTATTAATTTATTATGTACACAAAACAAAAGGTATTTTAATAAAACGCGTATACTAAACTAAAAGATCAATAATTAAATTATCTTTAAATTGATGAAGGTTTCAGAAAAATACGCGTGGTAGATTTTGCGCCATGCTCAGTTTTTTATCCGCGTTAGACATAACTTTACAAATTAATTTCACTATGTAATATAAACATAATCTTAAGTATTCACATATTAAGTTATTGAGAAAATGTTCCAATTTAACTTATATTTTTTTCAAATCATTAACACTACTTGTTTAGACGTGATCTTCAGTATAAAATTATTAAAAGTCGGTTATCGTCGCCTTAACAGCATTGTTGTGTTTCGGCAGTCAGAGATAACATAACTAGTTCCTCTGCAGTTGAGGTTTCCGGGTGAAACTCACTTCCAGAGCCTTAGGATTAAAGCTTAAGAGCTTTCCCGTTGGGACAAAAAAAAAAAGGAATTTTTTTCCCGATTTCAAGGTTCGTCGCTCAGTAAAAGTTGTTCTGAATATTAATGAGTACAACGACCTCCCGGTATGCAGTTATTTCGATTATGCCTTGTACTCATATAATACTGAGTATAATTCAAACTGTAATACAATGATTAGCCAATCAACAAGGTGGTGACGTGAATCTGCCTAGGATGTGACTGACGTACTTTTAAAGGTGCGTTCAGACAGTACGAGGCAAGCGCCTCAAATGAAGATTATTAATTGGCACAGTACTGTAAAGTGGTTTTTTAGAAAGCTGTAATTTGGCATGGGTATATATTGTATTAATCACCCCGAAAAAGTGGTACTTAAATAAAATCTTGAAAAAAAAATTGTAGGGTTCCTCTCTTGCACTTAAAGCGGGGATGATTTTTTTTTTTCGTCTTTCCTATGGTCCACACCATATCGTTGGATAGCCGTTAAAAATATTGCGGGTTTCTGAAAACCATTTTTCGATTCTGGGATCTGTTTGCGTAATGTTCAGCTTTAAAGTGCTTTTGGTTAGAGTCAATTGTGCCTCTGCCAGCTAAATGGTTGTTTTTATATTTGTGACAAAGTTCACGTCAGTAGTATATAATTTAACGAAGTTAAAAGAAAAACTATCACAGCTAAGTCTGTAGGCTTTACAAGTTAACGAGTAATAGTCGACCAACTTACATTTGCAGTTGGAGAATTGACCGTGACGTATATCTATGTACCTATGGGAGAACATGTTTTTCATTTAAATTCATCCCAACTACGGAACCCTGTATCGTGCGTGGGGTGCGACACGCACTTGGCCGGTTTTTTATATATCAGTTGCTTCAGCCTGAGGTGTGACACATCTTACAAAAACAATACCGCGGTATGCTAACATTCTATTAACATTTAAATTAAAACTTTATTTCCATACCTTTAAGTTATATTTTTATTCGTCGCCTAAAAATACCTTGCCATGCCGTGCCGCCAATGGGCGCCAGGCCTAAGTGTTCAAATTCAAAGTCAAAGTAAAATTATTTATTTCAAATAGGCACATAGGAGGCACTTTAGAACGTCAAAATTTACAAAAATAATATAATTGATTCTAGTTGCCTCTTCCAAAAGGTAGTTTCGTATGGAGAAGAATGGGCAAGAAACTCCACCGTTACTCTTTTAAAAATGTTTTACAATGTTTTGTTTAAGTAGTACATTAATTATAAGATTACCTATATGTGTAGACGATGCACCTAGAATAAAATAAAATTACTATACCACAATAGGTAAAAATAATTAAAAATGAAGCAATGAAAAATAACTTAATTATGAGATAGATACATGTTGCTCACACATTTACAAAAATCGTAAAAGCATATGTTTTCCTTACTCATAATCGCTACTCGTGTAGGTTATTTCAGTGTACCCCATTCATGTTTTATTATAATGATTCGTTTTATGATGTAAAGCCAGGGAAATTAATTGTTAAGCAAATTGGCTACTAACTTATATTGTTCGTTTATTCAAATCACAGCTATCATTATTTGACAGTTGTAAAAAATGGCTTCAACACGGCAAATTGACGTAGGGTGTCAATTAGCTTAATAATTAATTTCCTTGACTGTACCTAACACACCATAATAAAATTGTTATTATTGACAATGTAGACCTGACATTTATTTGATATTTCTTTTACATAAGTAATCATTAAGTTGATTGTTTGACTCATGACGTTAATCATTTTCCTGTAAACGAGTTATCTAAGGTATAAAATAACGTAATTTTTGCTGACGTTACATACTACCTAATTATCCATGTTTGCAATCATTTTGACGACTAGACATCAACATAATAATATTAGTAACACTTCGTTTTATTTGCTTTATAGGTACATTTTTCACTGAAACGAGTATCACTATCAATACATTATTTACAATTTATCATTTGACTAGCCTTTGTAGGTACATTTTGCACTGAAACGATTATCACTATCAATACATTATTTACAATTTATCATCTGCCTAGCCTTTGTAGGTACATTTTACACTGAAACGAATGTCATTATCAATACATTATTTACAAATTATCATCTGGCTAGCCTTTGTAGGTACATTTTGCACAGAAACGAGTATCACTACCAATACATTATTTACAATTTATCATCTGCCTAGCCTTTGAAGGTACATTTTGCACAGAAACGAGTATCACAATCAATACATTATTTACAATTTATCATCTGCCTAGCCTTTGAAGGTAAATTTTGCACAGAAACGAGTATCACCATCAATACATTATTTACAATTTATCATCTGCCTAGCCTTTATAGGTACATTTTGCACTGAAACGAGTATCACTATCAATACATTATTTACAATTTATCATCAGCCTAGCCTTTGTAGGTACATTTTGCACTGACACGAGTATCACTATCAATACATTATTTATAATTTATCATCAGCCTAGCCTTTGTAGGTACATTTTGCACTGAAACGAGTATCACTATCAATACATTATTTACAATTTATCATCAGCCTAGCCTTTGTAGGTACATTTTGCACTGACACGAGTATCACTATCAATACATTATTTACAATTTATTATCAGCCTAGCCTTTGTAGGTACATTTTGCACTGAAACGAGTATCACTATCAATACATTATTTACAATTTATCATCAGCCTAGCCTTTGTAGGTACATTTTGCACTGACACGAGTATCACTATCAATACATTATTTACAATTTATCATCAGCCTAGCCTTTGTAGGTACATTTTGCACTGACACGAGTATCACTATCAATACATTATTTACAATTTATCATCTGCTTAGCCTTTGTAGGTACATTTTGCACTGACACGAGTATCACTATCAATACATTATTTACAATTTATCATCTGCCTAGCCTTTGCACAGAAACGAGTATCACTATCAATACATTATTTACAATTTATCATCTGCCTAGCCTTTGTAGGTACATTTTGCACAGAAACGAGTATCACTATCAATACATTATTTACAATTTATCATCTGCCTAGCCTTTGCACAGAAACGAGTATCACTATCAATACATTATTTACAATTTATCATCTGCCTAGCCTTTGTAGGTACATTTTGCACAGAAACGAGTATCACTAGCAATACATTATTTACAAATTATCATCTGCTAAGCCTTTTCCCAACTATGTTGGGGTTGGCTTCCAGTCTAACCGGATGCAGCTGAATACCAGTATCACTCCAGCACCAGCACCAGCTCTTCCAGTACCAGTTACAGCGGGCAGAGCACGGGCGTGCCAAGACGTTTGTGACCAAGACATGATAAATTATGTCATGTCAATTTGTATTAGCATTTTATGACCAACCAGTTTTATCGCTCAAACTGTGATAAAATGTGTGACTCAAGTCATGTCACAGTAGGCCGTGCTCGCCCCGCTGGGTAACACGATACCCCAGCAGGCTTAGCATGACGCATTATATTTCTACTCTACTGTAGAATAGAATACGCTTGTCTACCGAAAATATTCTACTGTCTACACGGAATTTTTTGTCTACTCTTCCGTCGACAAAACGCTTCTCTACGGTTCTCGTGCTAAGCCTGCTGGTAAGATTGGTTGTCAGACTTTTGGGTTTCTGACGTCCCGTAACGACTGTCAGAGATCCACGAATGACAACCGGGGCCAACGGCTTAAGACGCTGATAACAGCTAAACCGCGGTCACTGTCAGGCTGCATACAAAAGAAAGAGAAGCGCGATTACACAACGGTTGTAATTTATTGCAAAATATGAAGCAATGATTTGTTTACTAAAAAATGAGTTGAGTAATTGAAAATAAAAAAAACAACCAAGTTCTGCATACAAAGAAGACGTTCTTGTTATTTTTCGATCAATAATAGTACGAAGTTGTTATTAATAAAATACCAACCGTACGTTGATATTTAATTCAGATCTTTTGGATTGAAACTCAAAATTATGGGTTAGTTTACCATTAATTTGTATCGTGATTTTTTTTTCTAAACGTGTTTTGGTAACAACCAAGTTCTGAGAAATATGTTCAAGAATAACATATATTTTTCCGCTACCACAAATTATATATATAAGTATAAAACAATTTTTTTGTTTAAGACAAGGCTACTTTTATCATTTAATTTTGCCTCTTGTGAGCGCCTTAGCGTGCTTTCCGAGATACGAAGGCGTCTTGGTATATAAAGATGGTCACCCATCCACGGACCAATCGCGGTAAGCGTAGCTTAAAAC